>QHHH01000093.1:0-236760 GCA_004367485.1 Fusarium citri
GCATCCGCCTCCTCCACCACAACCTCCTCCTCCGCAACCCCCACCATCGCCACCATCACCACCACCAGAACATGCTCCTCCAGCAGCATTTCCTCCACAGCTACCAGCAGCACAAGCTGGAGCAGCCCCGTAAGCATAAATAGGAACAAAAATAACAGGCGCCATGAACGGGCCGTACACTACACTCATTAGCTTTGTCTCAGGTGGGATATGGAGAGGGAGGACTTACTCATGTAGGAATAACCCCAGTGGTCATAGTACTGATCCTTAGGTGGAAGCTTACGACCCTTCTTCTCTGCGCGTTTGCAAGCCTTTTGGTAGTTATCTTCCAAACGCTTGTTCTGCACTGCTCGCATTCTGTTCTGGACCTTTTCGATTTGGTTTGATGCAAGGAGCGCTTCGTCATTGGTGCGGACGGCGTTGTGAGAGGAGATATGGGCTGAGTTGTCGGGTGGACACATATCCGCTTGTCCAGACTCATAAAACTTATCCGTGACTATACAACTATTAGTAAAGGGTTTGGTAGACAGCAATAGTATATGCTTACTCTTCTCATTATGAGAAAGCTTCAAAATCCTTCCCGCGGACGAAACATGCGCTGCTCGTGTCGCCTCACAGTACCAGCAGGTACACTCCGAATAAACCTCATTGTACGCCTCTTGGTAAACCTTGCTCGTCCACTCAAATCCATCGTTCAACTTATCATCCTCAATCTTATCATCATGTCGCACAAACTTGAAGAGCTTGCGTGTGGTATAGTGGTAATAAGACAGCGGACTAAGCTGATGCGTATGCCACGCCAAGTCAATGTCGAGAGTGGGAACGGCAGTACGATTCGGGTTTCTGGAGATGATCTTGATGAAGCGCTTGTATTTCATACAGCATCGCTCCATGGTCTCGCGAGCGGTGGGAGAGTGTAGCCAATCTAGCTTGCACATCTTCTCTGAGAAGATATTCTGACGTAGGACAGCACCGGAGAGGTCGAGGGCGAAGGGACTGTAATTTTCCCAGTATCTTGACATCATCTTTCGGATCACGACTTTGGAGAACCTCGAGACGCTTGATTGTCCAGGCCCCTTTGGCTCGATGCCCTGAATAGTCTTAAGCGCACTTTGCTTCATCAGAGCTTCCGTCTCAATGAGCTTGCGCACAGTTTCCATGGTAGGCGGATTCTCAGGATCAGGCGACTCAAGAAGAGTCTGGATCTGAGTCCGCAGAACGTGCTGAATCATTCGGTTGGGAAACATGCGCTGATCAATTTTGTTGCCTGTGCGGTTGGCCATCACGACTGGTGTGCCGCTCGCAGGCCAGAGAAGTGTGCCGGGCATGGGTCTTTGCTTGAGAACGCACTGCTCTGCATCTTTGGAGAACTTTACCACACTTAGCGTTTCTTTGGTGACTTTCAAGTTACACTTTGGACAGCGCGTTTCGAACTTGCCGTCGCCGTAGCCTGAACCGACAAGGCCTGGTCGTTCTGGTGTTTTGGGCGTTTCTTCCAAACCGCAGGTTGTCCACGGAGTGTCAAAGCTTGAGAAGCAGAATTTGTTAGGACATTTGAGAGTCTTAACGGTAGAGTCACTGGCGTTTTCCCATTCGCGACCAGTCTGTGCTACCCATCTCGCCTTGTCCTCATCTGAGACGTTGTAGGCAAAGGAACCGTCAATAGCGGCGTTGACTTGATTCCATGGCATGCCAATCTGCCAAAAGTCGCGAAGGCCTTTTCGGAGACAATCTTCGAGAAAGTTGTGGGGGTTGAGAAGATGCGAGTGATAGACCATCAGAACATCTGGAAGCTGTTAGCGATACTCATGATAATGACATGGGATACTTACCAAGAGGTGGAAGAGCCTTCTTCTCCCACCAATCTCGATCACTGCCGCCAACAAAACCTCCAAAAGACAAAGAGGCCTTGTCATGCATCTTATACTCGTCCAACGGATGTAGGTCCAGCGGCAGAGAATTCCACCACGCCTCATACCGATCCACGGCTCTCGCGACAAACAATGTCCATCGCTTCTCCCGAATCTTGCTCAGAGACTTCTTCTTATCTTCAAGCTCAGGCACGTAACTGTCATCAAAATGATGTTCTTCTACATCGCCATTCTCTCTGACATCAATCCTCCCATCAGCGCGGGTGTCCCAGATGTTGAACAGACCATCATGATACCCAACATCCTCTTTCAGCGCTTCAAAAGCAAAAAGAAGACGAAGATGTGCGAGACAGACGTTTGGTTCAGGTTCATGAGGAACAGGATCGATTTGGAGGTTTGTAAAGGGTGCTTCTATGCCGAGGTCTTGGTCTGGCGCTGGGCCATCGGCCACGGCTTGATATGCTGGTGGTGCAGCCATGTTGTTTGATGAATTCTAGAAGGAATGTTTGATGAATTCTAGAAGGAATGTTTGATGGATTCTAGAAGATATGCCAAGAGATCGAGTTGCCATCTTTGGAGTTTATATCCCGGGACTGTGCCGTGCTGGTTACCCCATTTGTGCTATGTACATCATGAAAGTGTGGGTTGTGCGAGGCAGTGCATTGTGGTGGAATTCTTGGCTGTGAGTGGTCAGCTGGGTGGTCACATGGAGATCCTGCCGAAGATCCGTAAGCAGACGATGCGGCACTAACAGACGAAGGCAACTATAAGCAGGGTATCTGTTAGTGCTGTAGCTCTTGGGGTGTCGATCACTTTAGCCTATTAGCAGGCAACAGGTAACCGCCACAGCCACCGCGCGAGTGCAGTACAGGTGCATCATGACCTGATCGCCAACTAAAGCCAAGCCTCCACAGAAGGATTCGAGACCTTGTATCACCAAGACTGGGCAATTGCAAGGCGGACTGATTGCCTATTACATCATCGCTCCGTCGGATGAAATACGAATATCCTTCAAGGACAAACTCCATTTGTTCTGGAATTGGTGGCTGTGGGGAAATGAATCACAATTGAGTGCTTACTGGGTCATTTGAGGTGCTTTTGCTTATCTGGCAGTCTGGGCGTTGGGTGTTCGGGGACTTCCAATTACAGCCGGCACGTCAGCGAGGCTCATTTGGTCATATCTGGTCATCTCAATTACTTTTGTGTGACAGGTACTGACGTGGTCTATCACAATCAGTAAAAAGGCTCTGGTGGATTCACTGGAATTAGCGGAGTTTGCAGATGTTAAATATCAACGGTTGGAATTCAGTGACCGACGGACAAGACGCCATGATCTGATAAAAGTAAGCACCAGTCCGTTAATGGACAGGTAATAGATTGATAAATAATTCTCGTCATTCAATAGGTCAATGTAAGCCTCCATCGTAGGACGGTAGTAAATAGCCCGCCCGGTGAATTCTCTCGGCCTCGGACTTCGCTCTATCGCTCGGCCAATCACTTAGCCATATATACATTCGTTCTCTTCATCTTGATATCCTCACAACGCAAGAATAAACTTTGAGCTCACTCATCATGGAACCATTAAAAGTTCTCATCGTAGGCGCCGGCATCGCCGGTCCCTCCCTAGCATCCTGGCTCGCCCGAACAGGCGCAGAAATCACCCTCATCGAACGCTACCCCCAACTCAGATCAACAGGCCAACAACTCGACGTCCGCGCCCAAGGCGTTCCCGTCATGAAGAAACTAGGCATCGAAGCAGCCATCCGCGCGAAAACAATCCACGAACCTGGAACGCAACTCATCGATACTAAAGGTCGTACGAAAGCGTTCTTTGGTGTTTCGGATCATGGTGGTGCGAATCAGAGTTTGACGACGGAGTATGAGATTATGCGTGGGGATCTTGTTAAGATCCTTATGGGTCTTACAGAAGGAAAAAGGAATGTGAAGCACAAGTTTGGTACGAGTGTTACTAGTTTGACGCAAGATAGTGAGGATGATCCGAAGGGGAAGGTTCATGTGGGCTTTGATGATGGGAGGAAAGATGACTTTGATCTTGTTGTTGCGGCGGATGGAACGGGATCGAGGACGAGACAGCTTATGCTTGGTCCTAATGCACCTGATCCGCGGCATTGGCTTGGAGGTTATATCGGCTTCTTCAGCACGATCTCGCAACCTCAAGATTCCAACTGCTTCACTTTCTGTCATCTTCCTGGAGGGAAGTACATCGGGACGAGAAAGGACTCCAAGGATATGACCCGCGTGTACATGCAGATGCAAGGCCAAAACGAGGCTCTCGCCGCAGCGCACAAGTCCGGGAACTTGGCAGATCTCAAAACTGCGTGGGCGGATGTCTTCCCCAGCGATGAGTGGGAGTGCAATCGTTTCATGACAGCCTTGAAAACCTCCCCAGAAGCAGACGATCTCTACTCAACACCCCGTCAAGAAGTTCGCCTTCCGCCAGGATCATGGTCGAAGGGTCGTATCGTGGCACTCGGCGACGCAGCACACTCCCATACAGCAAACGGCTTCGGAACGACATGGGGTCTCGAAGGCTCGTACATCCTCGCCGGCGAAATCGCGACGCTATATAAGCAAGATCCCAGCACGGCTGTCGTCAAGGGTGTGAAGCGGTACGAGGAGGTGTTTCGGCCGATCGCAGCGGTTGAGGGTGGGGGGAATGATTCTCGTGAGAAGTTGTTTATGCCACAGAGTGCGTGGGGTATCTGGATTCTTCATTCGGTGGCGCGTGTGGCGGCTTATTTCCATCTAGAGAGAGGTCTTGGGTTGGGTTCGGAGAAGGCCAAGTGGGAAGTTCCAGAGTATCCGGTCCTAGAATAAGTGCATAAGGACTGGCTGTACAATAGTTAATATTTAAAATTTAATCGCTTCTCATTTACAAAACTCACCTCATGAAGATGAGTTTCAGACAAAGATTTGCAGAGTATACAATCAAATGAAATTCAAGGTATCATAGTGGGATATATCACACAATCGTCACTGACAGACACACGCATCACACATAATTCAAAGAACCTCTACCCGGAGACTCATCGCTCGTCATACTCTCTTCAGACCGCTGCTGCATGAATTCCTGCCGCGATATTGAGTTTCCATCTTTGGTAGCACCTGGTAAGCTGATCGCATCATAGTCCGGGTAGGAGAACGCACGTTGGCCCTCGATGACCATGTCGCGGGGGCTGCGGGATCGTCGGAGGGCGATGCTGTTGGTGTAGGTGTTGTTGGTGTTGCTTGCGTTGCGGCTGGGGCCGTTGGGGTATGTTGTGTTGCCGCGCAGGCCGGGGATGAATTTGCGGAAGATGGGACGGAGGAGAGCCAGGCCGCCTGGGATGGTTAGCTGAAAAGGGTATGAAGGGCGTATTGGGGACTTACTGGTGAAGACGGCGAGATGAACCTCGACGTTGGCCCAGACCATGGCTAGGGAAAACTCGAAGGGGAATTCGCGAGAGTTGGCGGTATATCTCTGCGCTTCGACGATTTGGAATATAGAGGCGACACCGACCCTGAAAATCGTAAGTACTCACATTAGAGACTTCAATCAAGGGAGAACATACAAGGAACCAAGACTGAAGATAGCAATAACAGCAATCTTCTGTCCAAAAACCAACTTCATCCTAACAACCTCCCAAAGCGGCAAAGCAAGAATAATAAAATCCATAAGACAATGCGTCAAATCAGTCCCCAAATAATATCTTCCAATATTGGTCAGGCATTTTCCGTCAATAGACTTATCCCAGTACGCCTGCACAGGCATACAATGGAAAATAGTCATGAAAGTACGGATGGTGATCCAGATGCCGCTGCACACCATCAGGATAATAATAGGCACGCGAATTGACGAGACGTGGAATAAGCGGCGGTAGAATGTCAACACAGACATTTTACTCAGGAATATGGACCATGAGTAAAGAATCTCGCTGGCGAAGAGGATCTCGTGGGATTTTTCGAGAATGTAATCGATTTCGGACTCGGGGAGGTGGCCGACCTTGCGACCCATATGAAAACATGTCGTCCCTTGGAAAAGTCAATTGAATTTTTTTTGTGAGGAATGTAACGGTTGTGGCTTACAGACGATGAGGAGGATTGAATAACCCAGCGCCACAAGCTAAACACCAAAAATGTCAGCATTCATCAAATAAAAATGAGATACCCGACAGATGAATGAATGGTGGGGTGAGTGTTGTCGTACCCAAGCTGCAATAGACAAACCATCGTCATAGCCAACACCTCTAGGTGTCATGCGCCTCGCCTTGATGCGAAGGAACAAAGCAAGGGCGCTGGCGGGCACGGGAATGATGATGGCGGCCCAGACATTGGGAACCCTACTCATGATGTTGATGAGCTGCGATGAGGAGGCATTCTCCTCTACATACAGTACAGTAATGAAGAGACTGGACGGGAGAGGATTGATTGAAGAAAAGTGAGACTGTGAGGAAAAAGAGGAAAAAAGAGGGGCGAGTGGAGAGATGGCTCTACCTTTATGTGACAGTGATAAACCAAAGGAAGGGTAATCGGTAATCAGTGGATGGTAAGGTAAGGGCCAAGAATTAGTTAGTGTGCTGTTGGGTTGGCTTAGCACGTCTAATTGCCACCGTTGACAGGCGAGGGGGTATCACTCAACCCAGTCAAAGTCAGACCAGTACAACCCCAAAAAAGCCACAGCCTGGCCCTCAATCACAGCCAAAAACAAGCAGAGCTGAAAGAAGAGTGCTGATAAGGGTGCACATCTCTCCCTGCATGGGAAAATATTACGCCCTGCCACAGTTACAATCCCAATCAATTGCAATGCAAACCCATCCATGTCCCATCAAGTCGCGCGCACCATCTCTTTTTTTCCCCAGACTCTTACCAGACCAAAACAAGTCAAGTCAAGCGGCCTTTCTGTGGTAAAAGAAAAGCTCACGCGACACGTAGCCAAGCTTTTCTGTCCACTTGTTAAATGCTGATCATTTGACCCGCTTCAAGATAAGAGTTTCCCAGCGCCCAGCCTACCAATGCCCAGTGCACTGTGAGCTGAATTGTGCGGTTGATAGCGTGCACCTTCTTAATACAGCTAGACTCATCCATGCAAGATTACCTTCTTTTTGTTCTTTGGAAGGTTTTTGATTCACCTCTATTTTATTGATTGATTGAACCTTGACATCCGATGCACACACAGTCATCCACGTCATTGGGGACTGGGGGTTTTTGGGAGGGAGGGTCTTTGTGGATTCAACCGCTCGTTTACCCCAGATTTCTTTAGTTGAATCCACGTGAACAAAATCCACTTTCAAGTCTGGAATCCGAGGTTAGCCGTTTAAAAAGAGGCGCATCGTCCGGCAGTTTTGTTAATGAATCGAGGCTGCGGGGAAATGTGAGCGCCAGGTTTGTCCAGACTTGTCGCTATCGACATGGCTGCAGGGATGGGATTATGGATGCGAGGATGAGGTTATTTGGCAGCCTGCTTGGCTTATCACTCACTGATCTGCGCTGTCGCTAATGGTGTGCACTGACAGACAAACAACCAGATACTGGCAGCCTTACCATACAGGCTGGGTTACATTCTTTGTTCTCAATTACGAATTCTTTTTTGCAAATTGATGAATGAAAATGACGGTGAAGTTTTTGGGGGCTGTATTTTGGGAGATAGCCCCCATGGATTGATGCAGTGAGGAATTAAACAGGGCCTCATTTCACAGCCGAGTTTTGTTACAGGGTAAGGCTGCGGCGTAGAATTTCCACGTCGCTTTATTCAATTGACTCGGCTCTGTGTGATCGATCGATGGGGATTTTATTGTCGCTTAGATTGTCGCTTTCAAATGCACTCGCGTTTTCGGGTTTACAGGTCGTCGGGTGCGCTTCCGATGCGATATTCTTTGATCAAAGCCTGGTTGTCGGCTGACTATCGGTCTCGACCAAGGTGGTGGTTAGCGCACGGCGATCATCCCGCTGTCGCTCGGTTTCTCAACGGCTGTCTGTGCAAGACTCGACTTTGCAGCTCGTCAACTTCGTTAGCCATCATTGGCTCTGCCCTAAACTGGCAAGTGGAGTTCTTCAATTGATTGAAATGGACGCCATTCAATTTGTGGATGATCCCTGTCGCTCAGTGACATGCCGATGGTCTCGACTTGTCCAAAATGTTGTCTTGCAGATGGCTTTTTGTGTCTCGATCGAGCCTGATGGGGGATACTTGGCGTAGCACTCTTTGTTATCTGCGTAGATAAGTAGCTGCTAACGCTTTTCATCCTTTTTGTGATTGGTCAGTAGAGTGAGTGACCCCGCAGTTCCTTATCGCGACGTGAACGCGCACTGACGTAGCATTTCGCGTGAGGATTCTCTGTCTGCTCCCTGGACTCCTGATTGTTGTACCTGCATACACGTGAATATCCTTAATTCAGACTTATATCCAACTCATCACTCTTCAAATGAGTCCAAAAATGGCAGAGCCTCGCACGCCTCTCAATCCCGCAGTGGCAAACGCCATGAACGCTGTATGACCTCCAACACCACCAACCCAAGCCCAACTAACCCGTGCAGCTTACAACGAGCATCGTTCGAGATAATCTCCAGGCAGCAAACGCTCTCCCAAAAGAAACTCCCAAAACAACCCCTGCGCTAGGAAAGAAGCGCAAAGCCCCAGAATCATCCCTAGAAGAACAAATCGCAGCATACAAAGCAGATCTCAACGAGGTCCATCCAACATACTATTTCGAAGATGATCCCCTTCCTAGCTGTGCTTCTATCCGTACAAAGTTGAACAAGCTTTTCGATTCAGGCATCATGACCAAGACGGAGTTCTCCAGGGCTACTGGTGCCAATTCTAACTCTTTGAATAATTTCCTCAAGGCCAAGGGCCCTTACGGTGGTTCTGGAAGTACTGTTTGGAGAAATGCGTATGATTGGTTCAAGCAACGAGAGGTCGCTGGTCTGAAAGTGCCTGATCCCAAGAAAAGTCAAGCAAAGAAGCAAAAGAACGCAGACGGAACGCCCTCATCAGGCAAAAGTACTGGCCCAGATCTTCCCGACATAAGCGACATCCACCTCTCCGACGAAGAAACAGATGAAGTACCAATCTACGACGACTGCGATGAAATCCGTCGCAAAATCAACGCACATATGAAAACGCCGGGTCTATCACAAGCACAACTCTGCAGAAACATGTACGCGTCGTTCAAGGTTCCTAAAGGAAAGGGCATCCAGTCGAAGCAGTTATCGGATTTTCGTGGGGCTAAGGGTGCGAATGCTGGTGCTAAGAGTGCGGTTTATTATGGTGCGTATGTGTATTTTGAAAAGTTGAGGATTGCGCAGGGGAAGCCGAGGTCGAAGCATTCTGAGTTGATGATGGATTTGAATCCGGGGGGTATGCCGAGGGATGTTGATGATCGGACCACTTGGTTCATTGGAGCTGCGTAGGGAATGTTTGAAGGGACCGGTTAGTGTTTGTGTACTCTTGGGCCCCTCTGGCTCTTGTATATTAGTGTTTCTGCTGGACAGTGACCGGGATCTGCTGTTCGTGGGGCGTTTTTCTTGGTGTTTGTACTGAGTTATAGTTTCTGCTGGCTCGGCCTCCCATTCCAAACCGACATCAAAATGGAAGCAAGTTCTGCTTTTCTGCCTACTTTCTAACGAAACGTGTATCTCTGGTAACTTCAACTTCTATATATTTGTGTTGAAAATCCCCTCAATCTCCTCATGATCTGATCTGCCGCAGCGGGGTAAACCCACACCCGAACAATTTCATGACACATCATTTATGTTGCATCAACAACCTGCCAACAGATGGAGTCTCAAGAGCGGAGTACGCTGTTGTTGGTTCGGAAGATTGATGTGTCTACGCGGCGAACAGGGCCCCCTGGTAGCATCGCATGTTGATAAAACCAAGCCGAGGCAGCTTTCACTTTTTTTTCTCGCTCTCTCTCAAATTTTTGTTGCAAAGCTGCTCGATCGCTGGTCAGAGAAACAATGGCAACCCATGATGCTCAGCCTTTGGTGGCCGATGAGACGGTGAGATATGCCAAGCCGTCACGAAAACTTTGTCTGATTTTATTGGTGTAGGCCCAACCTGACGATGACTCGCTATATGTGGAGGTACGCGTATTCACTGCCACAACAGCCGCGTATTGACAGTTGCGGTAGGATATTCAATCTTCGACACAAAGCATAAGCAGCAGCATTCTCCAATACCGACAAGAGAATGGGAGGACTTATCACGGATACAAAGACGGAAGTCAGTACGAATTCTTCGACTAAGCTAGCCTGCGCTAATTGTGTAGAGTACAATGTCCCCAATGACGACCAAGAAAACGAAAGACTCGGTATGAGACCATAAAGCTGTATCTTTATTTCATGGCTGATGATCCAGATTTGCAACATGCTCTTTTCCTCCGAACTTTCGACGATAACCTCGGATTCGCCCCACCAAACGACCCTAACGCCGATGTCAAGAACGTTCTTGACATAGGCACCGGGACAGGAATCTGGGTCATTGACTTTGCAGATGAACATCCCGGAGCTGAGGTTATCGGCGTGGATCTGTCTCCCATTCAGCCAAGCTTGTGCGTTCACATTAGTGATTTGTATGGATGAGCTGACATTCTAGTGTTCCACCGAACGTGCGATTCATCATCGATGATATTGAAGAAGAGTGGCAGTATTCTACCCGTTTCGACTACATTCACAGCCGAATGATGAATTCAAGTGTGGCAGACTGGTCAGCCTACGCCGCCAAGATCTACGAGTACACTCAACCCAACACATCAACGCGAAACCTTTAACTAACCCGGTTCAGTAATCTTGAACCTGGCGGCTACGTAGAGATCCAAGAGATTAACGTCTTCGTAAAATCCGACGACGGCACCTTGACAGAATCCCACGCCCTGCACCGCTGGGCCCAACTCCTGCAAGACGCATCCGACAAGCTCGGCCGTCCATACTTTGACCCCAGCAACCTCAAATCTGTTCTTGAAAAAGCAGGTTTTGAAGGCGTAACGGAGATGAATTTCAAATGGCCTTCTAACCCGTGGCCCAAGGATCCCAAGCATAAAGAGCTGGGGCTGTGGAATAATGAGAATGCGCAGTTCTTTTTGGAGGCGGTTGCTATTGCGCCTTTGACTAGAGCTTTGGGGTGGTCGAAGGAAGAGGTTACTGTTTTTATTGCGCAGGCTAGGAAGGAGGTTAACGATAAGAGGATTCATGCTTATTGGCCTATGTAAGTTTTGTCTTCTTGTTTGGTTGTTATGAGCTGACCAGTTACCAGTATCTCAGTATATGGACGCAAGCCCAAAGACGCTTGAGGGTATGGAAGAAGATATGTCATCAATTATGCAGTCATCCAGACCTTTCCGATAACTCCACGTCTCCTAGCCGTTGATAAACTCCTGCCTCATAAGTCGAAACCGCAGAGGCCGTCGCCTTTCTCAATCCAATTCTCCGCCCCGAAGCCTCCTGAATGACCTGAAGAGTGACAGTCTCTTTATCCAACCCACTCTCTTAATGAGTTTCTCAACTTCCGAATACTTCTTGGTTATCAAGCCGCGAAGCAACCTACCATCCTCTTCGTAGTTAGTCTGCGCAATGCACTGCCAGACATTGTCCCCAACACAAGAAACTTAGAAAGTGGAAATGTTCCCAGCCGAAAATCATAAAGAAATGGAATCCCGTTAGCAAGATCTTCAACATCAACACTCTTTCTGGTCACTTTTGCGAGAGATGTGATTTTGGTTTGCAGAACCTGATAGGGCTGTAGGGTCCCATCCTTGTTTTTGGAGGGATAATGTGGGCGGCTGGTTGCCGCCGGCAAAGACTGAGGGGATTTCAGGGTCGTGCGCACGCGCGGGCCTCATTTGAGAAGTTAGCTGTCCGTACAGCGCTTGAATCATATCATATTGGATTTTCTTCTTACGAAATATACAAGGTACTGTAGTTTTTAATGGTAGCTAGAGAAGAAAGAAACAACTAGAACGTTTAGCTTCGTACACAGCTTTTCCATAGCCCATCCTGATGCTTTGAGGTCGTATGATGCCATTTTGACTGGATAGAGCGGAAGATTGCGAGATGGAAGTTGTAACTCGGACCTGTCATGTCCACACTTATCGCGCAACATTGGCACTGACAACTGTCACGCAGCTGCATGTCTTACCATAGAAATGGGTTGTTAGCAACAGCTGTACGTTGCCGCCGGTGTTGCATCCTTTCTCGTACTAGTTATGTGCAGGGATCAAGCCCACCCAGGAAGACTTCTTTCAGCTCTATTGGGGCAAACAATACTGACAGACACCATGTTGCCATGCCATGCCAGGCCGTCTGCCGCTCAAGAATGGGACAGGTCATCGACTGCTCTAATCGAGAGCCGCCCCAATCAGATGTCCCGGAGCCACCCTTCGTCGATCATTCGACAACAACTTGGCACTTGAGCATTTCCCCATCTCGGCCAAGCTTTCCTTGTAGACTACCGGCCCGAGCCGCGCGGAACAAAGGAAAGGCTGGTTTGACCCGATAGCGCTAATCTCGCTTGCTGGGTACCAAACCTCTCTACGATACAAGTAGTCTCTTACTATGAGGCACGTCACTCGTGCTCCAAGACGTGCTCGTTCCTCACGAAAGCCTAGCGTAAATTATCATTCCTGCCTCTATGTATGTCCAAACGTCTGAATGGGACTGCTGCGCTGGTTCGCATCTGCTATTACCCTGCGGTGGACCTCTCGGATCCCACAGCCGGCAGTGGCTACATAATGCCAACACTTACCACCTCTTACATTGTCAGCAAATCCTCAAACTGCAGTAACTGTTGCATTCGCTGCGTTCTGTATATGACATAATATACCCCAGATACCGGGGGTCCGTCTCTCATCATGTTATCTCGCTACACGGTGGCGATGAGAATCAATGTGACCATCATCGCGCCGATCGAGGGCAAGGTGGGAAGGCTTACGGAGAGGCCACAGTCACTTCAGCAGGCAGTCTAAGGCCGTAAGTTGTCAAATTGAAGGCAGCGACGCGACTCGGTGCCTTGGCAGTGAAACCGTGTTTTGAAACACTGTTACATGATTTGAACGACCTCTGAGTGAAGTGTGGGATTATAGAACTCGACGCTGTGCCCCATATGGTAAGTAGGGGAGTTTCGTACGTGGAGGCTGGAAGCTGCTCGGGGTTTGCTTCTGACACATCTGGTGATAAAGATGCCCGCAACGCGTACTTAATAAAATAACACTTTTGATTACACGAACTGTCATTTGACAGTTATTTTCTGATGAACCTTATCCTCAGGAGGCTGGAAGTTGCCATTGATAGGTTGCTTAATTGTGGAATAACTCATGTATTACAAATTTGCTTGATATGTACCTCCAGACTCCTCATGACAAGTCATTCGAAGTCTGCTCTCGGAGACTTTGCGTCATACTGTTCAGTATCAGGATCATGTGGCCGATCACATAAAAATGACATTACAAATATGCTGTCATCATAGCTCTTCAATTCGTGTACCCAGTATGATAATCATCGCCTAAATCATAGCTCAATGGGCATCTTTGTAGCTGTTCCGTCACGCTCCTGTCTAATTGCCCAACCGAGGGCTAACTTCTCAGTTCAGATACTGCTTTCGAAAATATATCTTGATTGTGCGATATTATTGCCTTAAGAGCAAGATAAGACGGCGTTTAGAACGACATGATCTTACTGTCTTTCTCGAAAGATCCATCAAAGACGACCTTGGTATCAATGTGAGTCCAGAACTCATTTCCGTTCTTCAAGTATAGTCTGATCTCCCCCCGGGTAGTATGCAAATTGACCTTCAGACCAACGCCGTCTTTGAGGTTTCCGTAAATGTTATCAACGCTGATTCCACAAACGCTGATACGGACACCGATCTCAAGGGTGTCGGTGTCAACATACCCGGTCATCTGTGAAGCGTAAGTCTCTTGTTCGCCTGCTGCGTGCCTATACTACATGCATATACCTTGTGAGGGCCAAAGCTCCAGTCAAAGTCTCTTCGGCTTTGGTCGATCTGTGCAGGAGGGAGGGAGTTGGTAATGGTGACCTGCTCGACCTCCCACATCATATCGCCCTCCTCGGGGCGTGTGATGGAGACAATGGCGCCTGCATTCTTGTTAATGTGTTTGTGATTTTAATCGCGCGACGGAGAAATGACATGCCAACATGTGGATTCGCGTCAGACATTTTGTAGGTATAAGATTGCTTTGGTGTGGAGTGGGATGTATAGAAGTGATGAAGATGAAAGATGCAAGATGGTGTTGAGCTTATGGCGAAGAGAGATTACATGACCCGGCGAACCTCTGGGTCTTTATAGACTTTTCGTTTCAGCTGAACGCACAAATGACTATCGTAATACATTGCATGATCTCGTCATTGGGCATATTGGAGTCATTTGCTTTCGCAATCTTACGGTGCTTCTACTGTGTCTTATCAATGGGATTGATTATCAAGGTAGACTAGACAAGGACCCCTCTGGATCATTGAAGCCTTTTTCTGATAGCTTCGAGGTAATTGATACTCTTCCTTCTGTGCACTATCTGGCCTTCACAGTGTTCAAGAAAGCAGCTGAATGCATGGGTAAGACCTAGTCAAAGTTTGCGGTACGTCCTACGTCATGGAAGCTATCGCGCCTTTTCACATGTTTAATGCCTACTTAGATAGCAACTCTGGTATCTGCCCTTGAAAACTGGTATCAGAGACGCAGAGAGGAATTGGTTGACAGAGGCTTCACACTGATCTCATGACGGGCTTGCTTAACACCAGTTACTCCGGGATCATTTGATGAGTTTTTGAAGGAATGGAAAGACGTTTCTAGTTAAGGTTTCCCTACCAAGTTATACTTTTAAACCGTCGCGGCTATCTCCTTGTGCCGTGTAATACCCGCACCTCCTTCTCATAGTCTAGTTACTATACTTTAGAAGTAATGTAAAATACTGTTCTCTCAGCGTAGATAACTGAGAGCTAAAGTATTGTAAGATGGAGGTGTGGGTAACACACAGTCTGGAGCTGAAGGAAATGATGCTGATACGAGATTTTGTTTTGCATTAGCTTAGCACAAGGTTCAGCCTGAGATACAAGATAACCGTCCTTACTTACCCCCTTTCGGCCCTTTTCTCATCCTCCTCCTACTACAGCAACTACATACATAAAAACCAGACTTCTTACGACGCCGACCACCTGGTGGGAATAGAAGAATACTGAAGTCATCATTAAGAAGCCGAATAGGAGAAGCAACCAGACGCTATTGATATCGCGATATTGCATACTGTCAGTAGTAGCTCGGACGCAATATCTAAATATGGAAATCGTTTTGACACGAGGTGATACTTACGACGTGTTGACCTTTAACTCTATTACAGAGTTGAGAGTTATAGGTCATAAAGTGGGACCAACGAGGGGTCAGAAAGGACAAGATTAACAGTTGTAAGGGTGAAAGGAGGAGGCTATCTATGGCAATTTTCCTTCAGTTATATAGTCCTGATCAATCGATTCACTTTGTTCTGCCTTCCGAGGTGGCTCTTGCTTGTCTGTCGGTTTGTCCTTTTGTTTGACAGTCTGAGCTGTTGATTACGGGGCCACCTTCACGAGCTCTCCCAGCTACCCTATAGATGTAGCACATACAGATCAATACAAAATATATGCGCCTTATTTTAATTCGTAACCCTTCAAGTTCTCATTTGCTGTACTACTATATCTATAATCTCATAGTAATAGATAGATAAAATAAATACTATGAACACTTAAATTGAGTGAAGTATCCAATTCCTTTTGAGCCTTTTTACGTAGAACGGCTGTATAGATGCTCTAATTCTAATTGCATAATATTTTATCGTAGAGGTAGATTTGTTCCATGCTAAAATCTCCCAGCATTTACGTCATTCCACATTATCATTAAGGTACACTTCTCAGTCGATGTGCATGGATGTAGAACTGCAACCCGAGTCCCCTGAGACACACATGGTATGTGATGACCCTTTAGTCACTCTGTGGTCTACTGTACTGCGTCACTCGCTGTCTCGGTAGTTATCTTTTTGCAGTTCATGTAATTGCACTTGGTAATTCCAAGACTCAGCCAGGACATTATTGGACGGGATGCTAGTGAAACATTAGAGACAAGGCTGTCCCATTTTGATCTTTTTGACTCTCAGAGTACGGAACTCAATCACTTTGTGGATCCAAAAAGCTGCAAGGGGGTATGTTTTTCAGAAAGAGTCGGCTGTGTCTTATGTGGATGATTCAGACTTGCAGATCCTAGCTTCAGCTGAGCCACTTCTTTTTGATCCGTCACCCCTGGAATGCAAGCTTGTAACGAGATTGTAGCATTCCTCCATCAAGATCGCTAGATCTCACCGGTAAGACGGCTCGTGCCGCCACGAGTTTAACTTCCGCAAGGTTAGCTCAATGCTTTCGGGGGGTCGGGCGATAGTCCATGAACTTCCGACCAACCTCGTTGCCGGCAACATCAAGGTGTGGTCGTATGAGACAATTGGGATAAAGTTTCAGCCGTACAACTTGCCGAGTTTAACTGCACACGCCCCAACGATCAAGAGTAACCTTGTTTAAAAGTTTGTATCGGAACTATTGCATCTGCCAACGCTATCATGCGGGCGTCTCAGACGTTTGAAACAGTCGTAGCAAAGGGCGCTGCAATGCCTCTATGAAAACTCTCGCGTGGACGTGTTCCTCTCATAATTGGTCGTTGCGAGAAACCTACTTTATCTTGCCAAGGCAGTAGTCTGTTTAAGGGGTGGCCCGGTCTACTTGGAACAAGTCCTGTTGATATTGTTTATGTTTGTCTCGCTGCGATGATTAAGTCGATCATGCCTGATTCTCAGGTTTTGGTCTCCAATTGTAAAGTATGCAAGGGAGAATTGGAATGTTTTGCCTTGCTAAATCTTGCCATGGCGTAGATTCCAGGTCTCTGTGAGCACCTATCAGCGATTTATTTTTTCAAGGTCAGGCTTCATGTCGTAGAGCTCACATCAACACAACGAACAAACACAAATGCTAATAGAGCCTTAAGTCCGAGAGTATACAAGCAGTCATATTTGTGACTACAACTGCTCTTTTCCGTGTCTTAGTGAGTTCGTTGCTTCTTTTGTCTTACGCGCAGAAACTGAGACAAGGTTCTCGTGACGCGTGAGTCTGCGGGGGAGATACCGTCCCCCCTTTGCAGAGAAACAGTCGATATCGTCCCGTGTCTGAGATCAATCAAATTACCTTTGTGACGTAAGGCATGTGTATGTGACGAAGCGCCACTGTTGGCGATGTGAATCTACTTGAGTGAATTTTCAGCTACCTGTCGAACTATTGGGGTGACTGAAACACTCTTGTTCCAGCTTAGATGCATTTTAATCGACTTATGCCAATCCTACTCACAATATCATCTGGATAGAGTTTAGGGCTATGGAGTATGGACTCAAGCATATTCGGTTCCAAACTGGCAGGCAATAGTGATCAATTGACCTTTCGGTACTTTTAAGTTCCGGTAATATGTTAGCCTCCGGAACTCTCTCAATTCCTGTGGCTATTTGTGGCGTTGTTGGATCTCATGTTCCCCTCAATTTTGAGATAGTGCTGTCAATCTTGACTCAAAAAGGCACATTCTTTCAGCCCGTGTTTTGTAACTTATTGCATGTGACGCAGACGGTGATAGATCTGCCAGGGCGAGGAAATATACTCTCCAATCAACATAGCTCGGCGGCCTCCGACGCCACGCCATGAGATATTTCTGTCTCGGATCACCTACCATGTTCGATATGATCGAGTTGGTAATGAAAGAAGAGTTGGTGCTTTTCCTTATTAACAGTCTAACTAAAGGCAGTTACCGAGTTATACGTCATATAACAGTTCAATTTATCCCCTTCCATTGAACGACCGATACTTTGCAGTTATTACTGAGACGAATACAGACTTCGCATACTCGTTTTCCTAATTCCCTACCAAATCTGTCTGCGGTGTCTGCAGTGGTCTTTTGCACTTTCAATATGGCTTGGCCGGGTCGACTCTGCTTGGCTCTGGGAGCTCTTGCTTGGGCGGTACAGGCTGATGAATGTCCGGGAAATGGTTCCGACATGGTGTAAGGCTCACCTACCTTTTCATGGATATTACAGAACTAACTTCAAACAGATCCCGTGTCAAGTTCAAGTCGTTCGCTAATTCTCAAACCTTTGCTCTACCTGGAGACGGTGAACTCAATTTTCTGAACGACGTCGCGACCTTACAGGACTGCGCCAACCACTGTGCTGTCAACGACCTTTGCAAGGCTTCCGTATGGAACGAAGACACCCACGAGTGTCGACTCATCAAAGACACGGATGGTTGTCAAGATGAGGAACCCGGTCATCACTCTCTCTGGAGGGTTGGTTTCATCGATACGGATGATAACGTCGGATGTTCTGAAAAGGAAATCGACGCGAAGTGTGCTGATAAGGCAAACGCTGCGCGCCTCGAGGCTGAGAAGCAATGCGACGCACGCAGCAACGACCCCAATGCCGAAGTAGCACGTCTCCAAGCCGAAAACGCAGCTCTTCGCGACGCCAAGAACAAGGCAGAACGGGAGTTGGCCGAGGAGAAAAACGCCAGAGAAGAAGATAAGAAGCTCCACAACAGGCAGTGCCAAGCCAAACTCGATGAAGAAATCAATAAGAGGAGGCAAGCCGTCAAGGAGGCGCGTGAGGACGCCCAACGCAACTGCAAGTCAAAACAAGACAATGATCTCCAGAGCCAACTTGATGCATGCAACGCTAGAAGCAAGACAGACAAGGCTGAGCGTGAACGCATCGAGAGCCAATGTGCCGAGGATCGCAAACGCTGTGCCGACGAGTCTGACAAGCAGTCTCAGAAATGCGCTGACGATCTGTCCAAGGCCAACCAGAAGGCAAAGGATTGTGACAACAAGTGTGGTGACTCCATCCGACAAAAGGAAGAACAGCTTCAACAATGCACTGACAAGCTCAAGACTGTCAAGGAGCAACAGAAGCAGTCCGAGAAACAATGCCAGACAGACAAGATCAACCTTCAGAAGGAATGCGAAACCACTCGCAACACTGACAAGACGGCCTTGGAGGCTACATGTCAAGCTGAGAAGGATATCATCAACAACCAGTGTGCTCATGACCTTGACTCTGCCAAGAAGCAGCAGAAGCAAGCCGAGAACAAGTGCCAAGCTGAGAAGGATGTCATCAACAAGCAATGCGCTCATGATATTGATGCTGCCAAAAACCAGCACAAGCAAGCTGAGGACAAGTGTCAGGCTGAGAAGGAGGTCATCAAGAAGCAGTGCGCTCATGATCTTGATTCTGCTAAAGACAAGCAGCAGCAACAGTCCGAGAACAAGTGCCAAGCTGAAAAGGATGCCATCAAGAACAAATGCACTCAAGATGCCGATACTGCTAAGGAGCAGCAGCAGAAACAGCTGGAGTCTAAGTGCGAGAAGGAGAAGGATGCCATCAACAAACAATGCACTCAGGATCTCGATGATGCCAAGAGCCAGCAGCAGAAGGTGGAGTCCAAGTGCCAGAAGGAGAAGGACGACCTTGACAAGCAATGCAGCGACAAGCTGGCCAAGGAGCAGAAGACCTCTGACGAAAAATGCGAGAGCCAGAAGGATGGCCTTCGCAAGGATTGCGAGGACCGCTGCAAGTCTTCGGCGCGGGGCAAGGACGACATCTGCTACAACCCTGGTGGCTTCACCGCCTGGCCCAATACACTTCCACCCTTTACCGTCGATGACACCAACTATGTGCTGAAGCCCAACACTCATGTAAACCCAGGAAGATTCTCACTACGCGATGCTAGTTCACCTGCTGCCTGTGCGAGGGACCACTGCAACAACGCGAGCGACTGCCTTGCCATTCGGTGGGACGTCAATGCGGTAAGACAACCAAGTCATTGTTCTGACGTTTCATTGCTAACCTTCTTATCAACAGCCTAACAAGTGTTATGTCTTTATCGACTCGCCTTACAGCCCATTTGAGACAAGTCGCTTGAAAGATTACCCCAACTCTTACATGATCTTCAAGGGTGACAAGATCTAGTAAATCTTTTCTTGGAAAAATGGTCAGGTGGTTCAGGTGCAATGTATTTGTCACTGCGAAGGGTGTCGGTCAACAAGTTTCGTTTGAAGTGGGAGTCCGAACGGATGAATGGTGAGGATGGATTTAGTAAGTTGTTGGATAGGTAGCAGTTAGCAATAAATATTTTCCTTTGTAAAAACAACTGTCTTTGCGTGCGATTATAACTGCTATTGCTTGGTCGGTGTTTGTGGATATTAAGTTACAGCACAACAAGCGTTCTGTCATAGGTAGGCCCCTTTTCGTCTAGGATGCTCTATGGCCTGGACTGAGGGAAGATGCTGTACAAACATGGCTCCAATCGTTCATTTATGGTGCCATGCCTTAGTAGGTTACTGTCTCAGCACAGCGACTTCCGCCAAGACTGAAGATCATGATCCTACTAAGTGGGGGGTGTAAATTACCATGAGCTTTGTATATGGTGGGGGACCAGCCGGATAAGGCCTACTCTCTAAGAGCTCCACTGCATGTTTCAATGAATCGTCACGGTAAAACAGGGTTTTTTCCAAGCATAAGTGTTTGTACTTTCACGAGATATAGAAACTTGCAGTCATAGAAGCAATTACAACGAGAAACTTCTTCCAGCAAAAATAGAATCTTCCCCGGCTACCCTTCTGCAATTCATCATTCAACTACCAAGATACATTCGGGTCCCAACGATTCCTACTATCTAGCATGTCCAGTCAAGAATACTTTCAAATGCCGAACAACACGTCATTGATCCAGAATTGGAGTGTGGTTCTGTTGTCTCTCAGCTCTGCGAACTTCGCGTCCAGCCTCTCTGCTGAGACACGGAGCACGCCATCGAATTCCGGCCGCTTGCTTACTTCCATCAAGCCGCTTAGAAACTTTTCTGCTTGTGGTGCACTGCCAATTTGGTTTGCAGAAAACAGAACAGCTGTGAAATGTTAGTATGTAAGACTGGATTGTAGGTATATAGACTTACCATCGCGCTGCTCACCGGCAGCTTGCAATCTCTGTTGACAGGTAATGATGGCGTTCTGCAAGGTGTCTTCAGCCTCCTCTGTAGGCCACCCATCGGTGATGATGATGACGAGAATTGGGCGATCAAAGCCTGCTCTGACGTCGGTCTTGCTGTAGATGAACGGCTCAAGGATCTTGCTGTTCAGGCTTGTGCCGATCTTGGTGCTGCCGTCTGGGGTGAAGCCCATCTGAGCCTTGAGAGCGTCGCCCTTGAGGTTATCCAAGCCACCGCTGGATTTGTTGATGAAGCGGATGTGAGCACCCTTCTCGTCGGACGAGAACAAGCTCATAGTATTCGCAATTTCATGGACGATCGCGGTCTGGTTTGGCCATCGGTTTTCCTCTTGCATAGAGCGGCTGTCATCTGTACATCGCCTGTGTTAGCTTTGTCCGTAGTGATAGACACTGGAAAGGGTACTGACCGCAATAGATGATAGGCTGATACAAGGCCATGTGGAAGGATGACGCGACTTCTGCAGAAGTAAGGCGGAAGCCGAGACTTGGGTCGTTTACGACTGTATGAGCCTTCAACAGAATGCTGTCCAGGACGGGACTGCC
This sequence comes from Fusarium citri, assembly GCA_004367485.1. Taxonomy (NCBI): domain Eukaryota; kingdom Fungi; phylum Ascomycota; class Sordariomycetes; order Hypocreales; family Nectriaceae; genus Fusarium; species Fusarium citri. Next base: position 21,476 of record QHHH01000093.1, read on the forward strand.
AGGTCCAAAAAAGCTCTCCAAGCCATAAGTGGCGACGACATCGTCCAAAATGGCTTTCAATTCTGGCTTTGTGGTTGGATACGCGGATACCGTCGCCGCCGTGCGAGGCTCAACAATCTCTTTGTTGATCAATCTAAAAGCGTCGATGACACTGTCTTGCACGGGCTTCTTAGGCGCGAGATAATCAAGTGCGAGGAACGCCGACGAAACGAGGAATCGTGTAAGCGAGGTCCCAGTTGGGTTGAGAGGGTCTGGGTCAACAAGAGCCTCCTTCACTTTGGCGTTCAGAAGGCGATCCGCCAGATCCAGCGCCGTCTCCCCCTTGCTGTTCGGGGTAGTGACGGACGCGCCCTTGTCCTTGAGAGCTTTGACGATCTCAGGATCCGGGTTGTTCTTCAGCGCCCGCATAAGAGGGGTGTCATGAGGATAGGAATCGTCTTCTTCGTCGACATTGATGTCTGGCTGATCCAGAAGGATCTTGACGACGCGGGCTGCGTTCTCCTTGGCATCAATTGCCATGTGGAGCACAGAGAGACCATTGGGGGACTTCTTCTTGACGTTGGCCTTGTTATTGATGAGAAGGCGGATTGCGTGGGTATCCCCGTTCAAAACGGCATAACCGAGGGGCGTATTGCCGTCAACAGGTCTGTTGATGTCATCGCCGCTGGCTATGTCCTTGAAGTCATCTCGAGTGAGGGTCCTGTCTCTGACCCTGTCTGCGATAATGTTGGACATGGTGACAGTCATGGAGTTGGATGCAAGGGGGAGATAGAAAGCGAAGTTAAATTGAGTTGTTGGTAGAAGGGCGAGGAGGATATTGGTAACGAAGTGATGGGAATGCGGTGGTCAAGCAGCAGAAAAGAGTTGACTTATACGGGTCAACTCGTGTTTCAGACTGCCTTATTCTCAGATGCTTATGCAATAATCTGGCCTAACCCCAATTCTGCCTACGGGGTCACGGCACTCGGTCCGTGAGACAGTGTTTTACTTTCACATTCCCTGTCCTTATGCTTCGAGCTGGAAGCTAAGATAGCGGCACGGGTCTCTCCGCTTGACGGTGCCCACGCCAGGGACGGACCGTGGCGTTCGCGGGTCAAATTGTCTCCGAGACATTTAGCCCTTTTGTGATAGCTGAGGTCATCGATTCTTGCGTTTAGAGTTTTAGGACGCGTGAATGGGAAAGAGAAGTATCCCACCTGCTTTCTTAAAACCCCATCCACGCTGTGTTTCCTCCGTCTTTGAGTGAAGCATAAGCTGCGAAGTACTAAGGCCACATATAGATAATCTCAAGTGCCGTGTCGAGAGGCTTATGACTTCATCTTTCGCCGGGCATGTCAGGTCTTAGCCTTTTCTTTTCTTACTTCTTGTAGCGGTATATTTCCTTACGGCCCTATTAGATCAATTCCAATCCAACCCTTTGATGTTTGAGGCCTCAGTCTCACATAGAAACAGGTCTTGCCCCATCGTCATAGTGTCAGTTGGCTGCCTTAAGCATGTGAATCAATTCTCAGACACTTCATTCTCACGTAGTGCTTTTTTTATAAGACCGAAGTCTCATGTCAGGTCGCCGAATTCCACTATGCTAGACAAATTCACTACCAAGACACTGACATTCCCAGCCAAGAACAAGTCTAAGACGATGCGAAGAGACAACGCTATGCATCCACTAAGACACGGGAACCATCCCTTCATCTAAATCCAACCCCCGCAATTCCTTAGATCTACACACTAGACTAAGAAAGATGATCAAATAATGTCTCAAACGTCTCCCCAGATACTTCTTTGACAGGATTCAAAAGCCACAAACATTACTACACGGAACGTTTCCATACCCCCATCCAGATATGTCTTGAAACCACCAATCAAAGAGGAGTTCCTAAGTGCCGCCAGTCTCAAAGGATTAGACCGCAGTAACGGCACTTTTGGCAATGCCAGAACAGGAGCCGGCCGAGCAGGGTGTAGCTTGAGGGAGATCATCTACCTAAAACAGAGCGTGAAGATCCTTTTGGTCCAAATACAGAAGGCTCAGGATATAGGGAGATGGCGCAACCACTAACGTCGTCACGGAAGATGATTGGCAAGGCAGACAATCCGCCCCCTTCTGTTGATTTTGGTGATTGCTTTTTGTGGATAATGGTCTCGGCGCTTGGCCTGAAGAAGGAGAAGCTTACTCAAGCTTTCTCGGACCGTCGTTTCTGTGAACCTTGTGCTTATCTTGGGGGGTTGGTGTAATTGCGGCATGGGCTATGGTGGCTCAAAGCGTCGATCACTGTGCTTTCCCTTTTATTGTATAGTCTAATATTTCCGTATTTAGTGTTAGTGCGATAATAGTTTAATTCTTTATCCACAGCTAATACTCGCACGATCGTCGAGATTTTCTACTTGACTTAGAAATACGACGAACTCAATGGAAGGATCAACCTCCAAGACCCTCGCAAGATTTACCTTGACATATGTGATAGTATTGCAGATCTTGGAGAGAAGCTACTAAAAACTCAAACTGCCCCGCAAGAGTTGAAGCTGAGATATGGGTCGACCGCGTTGAGCTTACATGCTGACGATTGCGTCTCAGCAGAAGGGGGACGGAGACTTGCATGATGCATCCCGACTGGCTGAGATCAGATGTCTTGGATCTGGTCTTCAATCAAAAACCTTAGATTCCATACGTCAAGAATGCTTGAATGATGACCCCGCTTCATATGCCGGCCGGCCGAAGCGGCTGAGCCCTTCCTGCAGTGTCTCGATAATAAGTCATGATCTGAGTCTTGAACTCCCTTGGCATCATCGCCCGGCTGGGGCTCTACAGAATCGATGTCTCTCCTCCATTACAGTTACAACTGACACAACTCCGTTGATACCAGCCGCATTGAGGGCGGTCCAGTATGAGGCTGGCTGCGAGCGGGGGATCTACCAAACTCTGGTTGCATCTGAAGGACTTTGTAAAATCCACCTTGAATGGATAACTTACCAGATGATCATCAAGTACTTATATCTCATTACATCACGCAATCTCTGAGCCACAGGATCCAAGCAGTACACACACCACCCTCCTCTTCTCTTTCACACAAAACAACTTCTTCTTTCCCATTCAAGCCGTACCCAGCGCTGTCACGATGACGCGCCTCAGGGACGTCGCTGTCTTATTGGCGAGCTCTGTCGTCTTGGCTCAAGATCCCCATCACGTCCTCGATGGAAGTTCCTCTGGGCTATTGACAACACCACTGGGCACTCAAGCCAGCACATTGGGCTCATGTCTCATGGGCTCAGCTTGCCAGAGAGTCGGCAAGAAAATCACCATCGATGACATTGTCATCTCCACCGACGCTCATGGAAACACGAAGTGTTGTCCTCAGGGCACCACCTTCAACGGGGTCAGCTGTGTCTACCCTAAGTCCACTGTCTGCCCTCCTAACATGCACTTTGCAAACGGTGTTTGTATCCTCACCTCCGGTCCTGTCTGCGAGGATAAGAACTTAGTGCCCACCAAGGATGGCTGTGCCTCCAAGGTCCCACCTAACTGTCCTCCGGAGACTGTTCTGGATCAAGGCCAGTGTGTGTTGAGGAAGGAACCTACTTGCCCTGGTGGAAAGAAGATTGTGAACGGCCTCTGTATTACCGACCAAGTACCCAAGTGCCCTGAAAAGGGATTCCGTGCCCAGGGTAACCTCTGTGTTCACGAAGACGGCCCAACATGTCACCAAGACTGGCTCAAGGTGGTCGATGGCAAGTGTGTGCACATCAAGGAGCCCATCTGTCCCGATCGTACCAAGCCAGTTGGTGGCCGTTGTGTTCATGAGCAATCCCCAACCTGTCCATCCGGTTTCCGCATTTCCGGCGACACATGTGTGCACGAACGCGGTCCATCTTGCCCTTCTGGGTCCACGTACCGTAATGGCGTTTGCGAATACAGCAGACCGCCTACCTGCAGGGAGGGCAGCCTGATTGATGGCCAGTGTGCGACCGACAAGCAGCCCGAATGCCCTTCAGGTTACAGATTCGATAAGGTCGCATTCCGTTGCCAGCGTCGGGATACCCTCAACTGCCAGGCCGGATATGTGAACCGATGGGATCGCGTCAGTGACAAGATCGCTTGCTGTCCCAAGGACTTTGGCGGTTTCGATGGCACCTTCTGTACTCAGGACTACCCCGGCTCCGGAAAATGCCCTCCCAACTCTGAACTTCGCGACGCCAAGTGTGTCACTACTCCAGGAAGCCACCCAGACTGTGACGGTGGAAAGGGTTTCGTTGAGAAGGGCGTCTGTTACAAGAAAGAGGAAGCCTTCTGCCAGAGCCCTCTCAAGTTGCTCAAGGACAAGTGTGTCTACGAGACGGATCCCTACTGCACCGATGGCAAGCTCTCCCCCACTCGCAACGAGTGCATTATTGAAGGCCCCAACTGTCCCAGTGACTCCATCGTCATCGATGATGAGTGCGTCTCCAACGTCCACATCCCAGAATGTCCCGCCGGCCTTAAGCAGCAGGGCAACTCTTGTATCGGCGAGAAGATTCTCAGCTGTCCTCCCGGAACCACCAGGAGCGGCGACTACTGTATCTACGGCGATGTGCAGCCTGGTTGCAAGGACGGTCTCGTTCTATTGGGCGACAAGTGTGTCACCCGTACCACTTCTAAGTGTCCCGAAGACACGATGCCTGAAGGGGAGTACTGTGTCTCTATCAGAAACCCAGTCTGTCCTGAGCCCGACTACGTCTACTCGCTTGAGAGACGTGCTTGTGTCCACCGCTACAGACCATCATGTCTCCCTCCTTTCTACCTGAAGAATGGACGATGTATCGTCGACAGCCTGCCAGTCTGCCCCACGGATACAGTCCGTAGCGGAGATAGTTGTATCACAAGGGCCAACTGTACTGGTGACTACACCCTGGTTGGCGACCGTTGCGTTTCCAACAAGGGACCCGAATGCCCAGACCCCTTCACTGAGTTCGACGAGAAGACTGGCTCATGTATCTCCCGTTCGCAAACACCTTCGTGTTCTGACGGAAGCACTCTCTCTGGTGGCAAGTGTGTTCTCAAGGCTGATTGTCCTCCCAACACCACCCCCATGGGTGACTACTGTGTTTCATACCAGAAGCCCGGTTGCCAGGACGGCTTCACCCTTGAGAATGGCGAGTGTGTCCTCAAGAAGGGACCATCTTGCCCAGCTGGCTACATCGCCCGCGGCACCGACTGTTATTCCATCAAGAAGCCTGTGTGTCCCGCCGACAGTGTTATGGACGGTGACCGCTGCATTATTGGCGTCAACCCAGACTGCATTATTCTCGGCACATGCCCTGAGATCGCTTAGATGTGATCTGGAGCTTACGGCTCGGAGATTGGAATAATCTCCTGAAGGACCATCACTCTTTATCTGTTTTTTTGCCTTTGTCATATGTAATCCTGTTGATGCGGTGCTGGGCGAGAAGGTTCTTTGAGAGCCTTCAAAACCGACTGCCCATCGCCCATCTTGTGCATTATCCTTGCTCAATTTCTTTTATTCACTCGCTTAGTCTCGCTACTTTGTTAAGTTAGTTTTGCCAATAATAATGGTCCATCTTTCAACATTACAAGATTACACGTGAATTTTGTTTAAACCATAGCCAATGAGCTCTAAGAGATTTATTTATGTGTATAACGTACTGCCTCTTAGATATCTAAAACGGTCTGCCTTAACAGTATAATTGCATGGTGAATGGTAGTGTAATAGTTGCGTCTACCGTAAGTTTTATCAATGAATGTTAGTCTCATCATCGATCGCGATAGTATCTCTATCTGTTCGTATCCGCGATGTATACTAAGGCTCAAGGCCCCGAATCATCTCTTCTTTCACCTCCTCCAAAAACCTCTCTATGAAGGCTCTATCGTAGTAACTCTTATTCCAGCTCGCCGTCAACACGAACTGATCCCTAAACGTCCAGCCATGGCACTGAACAGCCTTGGCTATCATCTGCGTCCCCAGCCAAAAGTCTTCCACTACCACCTCTCCTTCGTTCTTTCCACCTGAAATGGGATACGTGCGATCCAAGACCTTCTCTACCAAACCCATGCTGGCAAAGTCGACAGCCTGAACAGTCGGCATATCGGGAGGTGGAGCGGTATTGACCAAGTCAAGAATCCTTCTGATGAAGGGAGCACCAAGATCAGCAGTGGAGACGGGTTGTCCTGCGCCATCCTCGAATCCAGAATTTCTTGCACGTCCATACGACTTTTGCAGCTCCTCACACACTTGATCGAAAGTCTTGTTCTCGTTCACCACATCCAAGACAATGACGGGGAAAGCAGCGCAATATTCGCCGATAGAGTACTGGGGCGTGTTGTATGGCGAAGGGAAGCCCTTTCGTATGTCAACGGGGGCGAATCTCCCGTAAGACTTGCACAGCGGGTGTTGAGGATACCTTGCAGAACAGCGAATAATGGCGGCATGTGTCGCGAGAGATATTGTGATGCCTTTTGCTTTGCTTCCTGCCAGTAATTGACTCGTAGTCTCTTTGCCAAAGCTCAGAGTAGCTCGAGTGGAGTCTCCAGGCATGGCATCGTCACTTCCCTCTCGTGGGGGAAGCGCCACGCTGGGCGCACCAGCCAACATGTCAGTGTACATAGTGTCTGCAGCTTTTCGCATGTAATCAGGGGTATTGGCCTCGTCGGAAAAGGTGTCTAGGATCCAATCCACGTTTGGTGCTATACTGCCATCGCCAACAGGGGATGTGAAAATGTCGAGTGCGGCGTCGGCACCTTTGGCGAGGGATTGTGAGAGAACATGAAGGAAATTGACCGCAATGGTCATTGCTGAACCTCCGTCCATGCGCCAGTGGCTAGTTTGGAATAGCACTTGAGAAGAAGAGGGAATCCAAATGCAAGTCGCATACTCTTGATCTTTTGCTGATTCGAAGAGAGCTGTGGCACTTGTTGCTTTGTGATCAATCGTGAAAGTCTTGGTCAGCCATTCCTCCGCATCGTATGTAGGGATGAGAATAGTGGGAGCTTTCCCAGCTTTATCAGTGTGGTTTTGCAAGTTGAGCACGCTTCCAAGCTGTGGATGATGTTTCTGTGTTGCAGCCCATGCTGTACGGAGGTGAGGTACTGGATCGACCACCGATGAAGGGAATGATAGTTTTAAAGCTGTGTATATGGAAAGATGTTCCTTTAAGAGAGGAGCTGTGACGGTCTTGAAGTGATAGAGCAGCTTCTCGACTGTCGAGAAGGGACGAGCTCGAATATCTGGAGTAGAGGTGAGGGTGGTGAAAGCTGGTTCTGACCGAGCAGTAATGGGGCTGGGATTGATGGAGCCCATGATCCGTGATGGACAGAAGAAGGCGTTTGTGTCAGCGATGCCGAATGAAACGCAGTGGCTTGGGATGGAGGACTTGTGTCGGCTGATCAAATGAATATACTGTTTTACAAGCAGGTTCCAATCTTTGCTTGACCTTCAAAATAGCCAAGTTCAAATGATTCTGTGCAAAGCCGCACGGCCTTTACGGAGATAACAACACGTATTTGTAAGCTATAAGCAGATATGGACGATGCGATGGCACGATGGTAATTGGAGACAACAAAACCCTTGCACCGTTTCTAGGTGCATTCGGAACTTCTCCCGGCGGAAGCAACTTGGGCTGGGCAGGGTATGTTGCAGGGTAGTCTAATCCTTGTCAGGTCCGAGTCCTTAGTGTGGATGCATGTCAGCTTGACAAAAGTCCTTGGCGGCATGCGAGTCCCTTAGCGTGAGTCCCTAGCGTCAACACATCCATGTTTCATCGCCTCGACATGGGGTTTTCGCTTCCTCCTGCTTACTGTCAGTACCGAAAAAGAACAGTCATTTTTTCTATGTCTTGCCGGGATTTTACCATGATGAGATTCACAGTATATGTATTCAATGCAATCTGTAACGTGTCTCATTGGCAAGGAAAACCACTTTGTTGACTTTTGTTATTCACCCTCTCTTTTCGATATGTCTCGCATCCCTGATCACACCGGCACTGTGCCTTTCACCCATGAAGCTCTTGACCAACAAGTTGAGACCTTCTATCGTATTATCGGCGACTTGAAGTCAGGCCAGCGACCCTTGATCGCAGCTCACGGCGGTCCTGGCTCAAGTCACGATTACTTCCTTAACCCTCTTGCCAGTTACCCTGCAGAGACTGGCAGGCCTTTGGTGCTGTACGATCAAGTCGGCAATGCCAAGAGTACTAACTTTACCTTTGAGTCAAAGTCGCTGGCCAACCTGTCAGTCGATGTATACACTGCTGAACTCGACAACCTGGTGACAAAGCTCGGCATTCAAGAGTTTGACTATCTTGGTCACTCCTGGGGTGGCATGATGGGTCTTGAATACGTCATCAAGTACCAACCCAAGATGAAACACCTGATCTTGGACTCTGTTCCTGCTTCCGTCGAGCTGTGGACGAACAAAATCAAGGATACCTTGAATGAGCTAGACCCAGCTGAACGGGACCTGGCGCTAGAACTGGACGCCGCCCAGCAATATCAGGATCCACGCCTGCAAGCCATTCTGAAGAAGCTGCAAGATAAGCATGTCTGCAGACTGGACCCTTGGCCGGAAGCGGCTCAGGGTTTCTTCGGCACCATCATGAGCAACCCGGCTGTATATGCGACCATGCTGGGACCTAGCCAATTTGCCACGTTGGGAGCGCTGAAAGGTAAGTCAAAGCAAATTATAGCTATAGCGCGTGCTAACAAATTCTCTCAGGCTGGTCTGTTGTTGGCCGCTGTAAGGATATTAAGGTGCCAACACTGGTGCTTCATGGCGAGTATGACTGGGCAGACGACGCTGGTGTCAAGCCTCTCGTCGAAGAGATTGAGAACAGTCGTCAAGTTACGCTCAAGGGATGCAGCCACATGTGTCATTTGGAGGATACGGAGGCGTTCAAGAAGGAGGTTTTCGGATTCCTTAACAATTAGATGTAGACATAAGACATAGACAGTTTGTACGATCCACATACAAAAGCACATAAGTGCTATTCATCTTGGAAGACTGCCATCATCTGGATAACCAGTTTTGCTGAGTGTGAATCCTGTAACAACTTTCCTTGTCACAATGGTAACAACGACGTGATACTATTTTCGCACACTTTTCGTAACTTCAGGCAAATGAATGTCACCGCCCTAACCTCGCCTCGGAGAAAAAGCCATTCCCCCGTCTATCGCAGTAACAGAGCTGATCCATCCTCTAGGAGACACGCCCCCTGAGGCTTACGATCTTACATCTTACCCTGTGGACCAACGCTTCCTTGTTCACGTTGCATCGGCCCTGCCGCGGAAAATTAGCGCAATGGACAGGGGTCTCAGAGCTTAGCATCCCATATCCCGTCCCTTAGCTCCTCACCATCAATCCGAGAACCAATCGGTTAGGGGTAGAAGCCTAGTGGAGTTACAAAAGAACCTGGTGTGAGATCAGTCCGAAAATGTCTTTGTTGGCCATGCATCTTATAGCGAAAACGAAACCATGAGCATGCAAGCGAAAAGGGCCTTTCTTTTTCGGCAGATCTTTCGCTGATTAATTGAAAATGAATTATTAAGCCGTTGTTCAGTAGACACGTGTGTCCACATGTCAGAACAAGCTGTTGGCTAAAAAAGATCATGTCCTGCTCACAAACGCGACTATCAAGCAATCAGTTCCTATCACGCAACGAAAATGTCTAATTCACCAGGCCTTGACAGAGCAGATGCATCTCCAGTCATGGCAAATGATGTGACCGCGGATCCTGAGACTGCTTTCAAGGTCGAGACCAAGACTGAAGCTAGGAGACGAGTACCGACGATGATGGCCCGACTTCTGAAGTTGAGTATCCTAAGGGATTCCAGCTTGCCTTCATCGCTATTGCTTTGGCTCTAGCTCTTTTCTTAATCGCTCTTGATATGGTGAGTTTCCTTCATTTTCGTGCCAAACAGCAATGACTGACCATGTTTAGACCATCATCGCTACCGCTATTCCCAAAATCACAGACGAATTCCAGGGTCTCGACAAAGTCGGATGGTACTCTTCTGCCTTCTTCGTCACTATTGGATCTTTCCAATCCTGCTGGGGCAAGGTGTACAAATACTTTCCCCTCAAGATATCCTTCCTCACAGCTATCTTTATTTTTGAGATTGGTTCTGCCATCTGCGGCGCTGCTCCCAATTCGAATGCCCTCATTGTTGGGCGTGCCATTGCCGGCGTGGGTGGCGCCGGTGTGAGTGCCGGTAGCTACACCATCATCGCCTACTCGGCTACACCTGAAAGACGGCCCATGCTACTCGGCCTCTTGGGCATTTCTTACGGTTTCGCCAATGTCATCGGTCCGTTGGTCGGCGGTATTTTCGCCGACAAGGTTTCTTGGAGATGGTGCTTCTACATCAATCTGCCAGTTGGCGCCATTTCCATCGCTATCATCACATTCTTCTTCCGTGATCCACCTCAGGCCAAACCAGCCCGAGTCCCCTTGAAGGAGAAGCTGTTGCAGATGGATCTTGTCGGTGTCGGTCTTCTCATCGCTGCAACTATTTGCTTCGTTCTTGGTGTTGAGTACGGTCAAGGAAAGTACAGCTGGGGAAGCTCCAAAGTCATTGGTCTCCTCGTTGGTTTTGCTCTCATTCTCCTTGTTTGGGCGGCGAATGAGTGGTGGATGGACGAACGTGCCATGATTGTGCCACGCATCATCAGAGACAGAACTAATTTGGTTATGTCTGGTATCGCCATCGCTATTGGCGGTTCCTTTTTCCCGGTGGTTTACTATGTACCCATCTACTTCCAAAGTATTGATCATGCTACTCCCATCATGTCTGGTGTCCGCAACCTGCCCATGGTTATCGCTGTGACATTCGGCATTTTCCTTGCTGGCGGTCTCATCTCAAAGACTGGTCGGTACCAGCACATTTTGCTCTTCGCCCTTGGTCTTTCCACCGTCGGCGCAGGCCTCATCTATACCTTCGATCTGCACACCTCCACCGGCAAGTGGATCGGCTATCAAATCCTTGCTGGTGTCGGTTGGGGACTTGCATATCAGATTCCTCTGACAGTAGGTCAAGGTTCTTGCGATCCCATGGACATGGCGCTTATCACGTCAAACATCTTATGTTAGTACTTTCCCTCCCTACAATAACTCCCACACATATGCTGACAAATTGCCCAGTCTTCCAATCTTATGGCGCTTCGCTTTTCATGTCAGCCGCTCAGGCCGCCTTTGTGGATCAAATGACGGCAAAGGTCATGGAACTCAGTGACAGCATCAGCAAGGACCTGCTGGTTCTGACAGGTGTTACGGAAATTTACAATGTCTTCAAGGGCGAAGAGCTTGACGACGTGCTGGCTGGTTACATGCATGGACTTAAGGTGGTTTATGCTATGGCCATCGGTACGATAGGTATTGGCTTTCTGATTGCCCTCGCAATGCCATGGCAGAGACTTAAGCAAGGACAGGCTACAGGTGGTGCTTAGATGGCGACGGTGGAGTTGAAAGACTTTGTTGTTGGTTGGCTGTTCGCACAAGCAATGATCAGCATGCGGCGGGAAAGACGGCATGACAGGTGTGTAATTTCACAATCACGCAATTATAGAGGAATCATTTATACAGGGAAAAGAATAATTACTTATGCTGGGAAAGAGAAAACGCCCCACAGTAAGCAAGTGATGCGTTGCAAGGGGCGGGAAGAATGTGCCGTGAGGATTACGAGGCATTGACAGAGTAAACCCACTATATTTACCCTACAGTTTGACGAAATGGCTGCTGTCAGACCGGCAGATGTGTCAAAGTTACAATCTGCTATCGCAAATGCCCTGGCATCTAGAAAGATGCGTCGGAGTACGTTGCAGTTCGTTCAGCGACGAACCTGTCACCTTTGGCACGCTGGGTTCTTTTAAGACAGGCATGCGTAACTGACTACCGGGATTGATTCTGTTATCGAATTTTTCATTTTTGGTTTGACAATATCGCATTTGAGGGTTGCCTGTTTTGCTCATAAAAAAAAAAGAGAAAGACACTTTTTATTCACCCAGGTGTTATTTTGAACGTCGTACTGAACAAGGTCTGTCTCAATTGGTCAATCTATTCTATCGTAATTGTAACCATTTTATTTTCACTGTAATTCCATCGCGCCGTGAAGTCTTCCATCAAAATGCCTCCATCATCGACCCTAAAGATCTAGTAGGCCCTCCTTAAAGTTGCTAAAGCCATAGACATATACCGGCTGCAACTTCGCAAGGCTCTTTACCCTCTCGACATCTTCATCAACCATAGTAAGTGACTCGTTTCCACTTTCAGTAGTGATCAAAAGACCACGAGGATAGAGATGATCAAGCCCAATATCCTTGCCCACGAAGTTGAACAAGTTATGACGCTCCCTGTAACACCAAGGCTGACCATCCTTGTACACCAAATCGTGCGTATCACGGACATCGCCCGAGTAAACACTCTCAAACACGCCAGCCACGTTGACGGAAATAGATGACATCCACGGCACGCGGAACACGGAAGCTTGACCCAGTCCCTGCGGGACAAGAGGGAACGACAGCTTGACTGCACCAGTGGAGGCGTGCACTGACAGACGCACATGGTGTGGGAGGGCCTTGAGCACTAACCCGGTAAAGGCTTCCGAGCGGGCCATGGTGGCACGAGCTAGTTTCTTGGTAATCTTCTTTCCCTGCATGCGGCTGAGTCCCTGCATGACGGGGGTGTACTTGAGATCAATCTCGTAGAAGCGGCTCATCTGGGTGTAGGTACGAAGTGAGTCGGGGTCGCGGGCGAAAAGCTCGTCTAGAAGCTCGCGCTTGGTGTGTTTCTCGATTTGACCGCGGCAGTTGTGTAGACCCTCGATGTAGGATTCTTTGTCGAGGGGTACTGTAGGGACACCCATCAATTCGTGGGGGGAGCTGATTCTGACGTTGAAGCCGTAGGTTTTGGCCATGTGGTCTATGGCTTGGGAGTACTCCCATACTTTTTCGTCAGAGGTGGGATAAATGTCTGTTGTGATGATTAGATATTGGTCTTTCCTCGGCTCATGGACTTTCGTACCATTGAATACTGCTCCGTCGGAGGCTACTGTCACTTGGGCTCCGAAAGGATATACTTGAGTGACATCCAATGTCATGGAGTGGAGTTTGTACAGTCCAATATATTCTCCCATGTCAGGAAGTGAGCCAGTCACTTTGTCGGGGTTTTCCTTGTTAATGTTAGAAAGATGTTTGTGAAGATAGACCATAGGGGGGATCCTACGTACCGACTTGAAAGGGTAGGATGGAATGACAAAGTTGATGGGTTCACGACGACGAATCCAATACTCGACGTGGGTTCTGAACTTGGAGCGACCCTCCCATTCTCGAACACTGTTGACACCATCTTCTGTGGTCTTGGTATGCATACCATACTTTTGGACAACATCCAGGATCTCATCAGCTAGTTCGGTGATGTAGACATCGAGAGGTGCATCTGAATAGTGTCAGTATCGTTCTAGACTATCAAAGATGGAAAGTGGGTTGGCATACTGTCTTCTGGCTCAACTTCACGTACTACTACTGAAGCAGACTTTTCAGTCTTTTCGGCAAAAGCAGATCGAACCTCGAACATGATGTCAGACTTGTGAAATCAACTTGAAGGTGTTTAGTAAGTATATGAGAGAATCTGAGTATTTCAATAATCATCTCGAAGCGTACCTAGCCTACCCTTTTATATCAAAAACGACGACTTTCTCTATCTCTACAGCCCATTTGGTTTCATTTTACTTGACACCCTCCGGCCACGCCTTAGTTCCGATCTCACTTGAGGCGCAGTGTGTATCGAGATGGGAGCCTAGTCTTCCTCGCCGCGTGTGGACGTCGGCATGGCTACGGCATTCACGATGCAATGAGACGGAGACAAGTTGTGGTCTGCTAATGGTCCTATTCCGTCTTAGCCAGGGGTATATTGCTGCAGGAGCATGGGCAAAGGGTATGTTTGAGAACGCTTGACATGATTGAACGAACTTCATTCGAGAAATCACTATCATGGCTTGCGCTTACGACGTGTCATGGTTCGGGTCGGGCCTGTTGATTCATGGTGTTCAGATGCAGCTGTAAGCAGCCATGGACTTTTGGCAGGATTTCACAGCTGGATCGTCATCCTGGGCTGAAGGGGTAAGGCGACAGCTGGATCCGTGTGGCATGCTCGCTTTTTCTCGGTTGGCTTTGGCCGTTCATATCCATTTCTACGTTGCTACGTTGTTGCGAACGACTACATGCACTATCGATAGAATACTAAGATGTCTGTCCCGAGACAATGGAATGACAGTAATGATCGTCATGAACTCCTGCAGTAAAAACGCACATGTAAGAACTGCTATGAAGGCCGTGCGTAATAGTTCCTGTTCTCCCCAGATACACGCTGTTCGATATGCACATTTGACATTTGACAACGATGCCATACTGACGGAGAATGTCTTCGGCCCGGGGTCTAATCTACCCGCTTTTTCCGTACGACTGCTTTGTAATATGGCAATATTTACTGAGGAAACAGTGAACTCCTACTGGATCTGGCATTCGGGGATTATACGGCGCAAATGCATGTGAGTCCTACGAGATTAGCACTAAGGACTCACAGGGGAGGATAAAATATGCTACTGTAGAATCCTACGGCTAAAATGTACGATACTTCCTAGCGCGTGCAACTAATCAGTGCACTCTTTACCCGAGAGGATGAGATCGGAGTTCAACAAATCGAGATAACGCGCTTATGGTTTCATCCACGCTAGTAATGGCGAGATCGCAGGGTTTTACAGTACCTACCTGCCTTACAGGGCTTGCACTAAGGACTCTTCGTTGCAGGATGTAACGGAATCCTGCCGGGTCGGATTTGACCCGCAATAGTCTGACATTGTTAGTAAGCCTCCCCTGGTAGGTAACATTTCTTTCTGCAGGGACGGGTAGTCCGACGGCATAAGCGGGCGTGATAATACCTACCCTTAGTGGTAAGTCACTCGGGATAAGCTTTCTTCACGAATCTAGCCAAGCCTCTTAGTTACGACGTGCTAAAAGTAGTGGCCGTGATCTGACCAGGGGTAGCCCTTGATAGCCAAGGCGGATCAATCCTCGTGCGGCGTAGTTACTGCAGGCTACCAAGATTTCCCGCAATGGTCGCCGCACTAGGGACTTGCATGGTCGGCTCCCGTCAGCCTCAACTCTTGGCCACAACGCCTCTTTTTGTGTAGTCGGACGTCGTTTCATGATCCGAGTCTATCCAAGTATGCTACATAACTGAATTTTACCCGACAGAGAATCAGGTCGCTTTTCTATCACACATCATTCTAGGTTGTTCTTTTCGCAACTCCTCAAGATACCCAGACCAGATTTCCAGTTACCTATCCCGTGGAGTACCCCCATTCTCGTCACTCTCATCAAACCTTGTTCCTGCTCAGTTTTGAAAATGGGTTCAGTCAATACCTTCAGTCTCAGCGCCGACAGTGCCAAGTTCTTGAATGAGTCTGGAGCCTCAGCAGTCGGCTTAGACATTACCCAGCGCTTTGAGTGCCTGACTGGGAAGAAACCTCATCACTTCCTGCTGCGACAGATTGTCTTTGCTCATCGACAATTGGATGACATTTTGGATGCTTACGAGCGACGTGATCCCTTTGTTATTTTCACTGGACGAGGACCAAGCAGTACTAGCATGCACGTTGGTCATGCTCTACCCTTACAGCTTGCCAAGTAAGTATCTTACCGCTAGTTCTCTCATGAACCAAACACTGATTTGCGTAGATATCTTCAAGATGTCTTTAAGGCACCCACAATTATCATGTTGACGGATGATTCAAAGTACCTCTTCAATTCAAAGTACACATTGGAAGATATCAGACGCTACACAATCGGCAATGCAAAGGATATCCTTGCGTTTGGATTTGATCAAAAACTCACTTATATGTTCTCATCACTTGAGAATAGCAATGGTCTTCTTTACGAATGCAGCCTCGAGTTTGCCAAGCGCATTACTCCAGAGGAGGTCCACCAACATACCGGCTTCCAATACGGAAGCATGAACATTGGCATGTTCAACTTCTTTGCCAAACAGAGCGCCGGCTTCATGCCTGGCAGTTTCCAAGATATTTTACCAGACGTCAAGACAAAGGGTTTGCCCAGTCTGACTGTCATCGGCACTGATGTCGATCCTTTCTTCTGGATCAGCCGTAAGTACGCGTCTCAGGTTGGAGAGCGCACGCCGTCTTTCATCTACACATCGCTAGTGCCCAGCCTCGATCCCGAAGACACTGGCAAGATGTCAGCATCAGTGACTTCGTCTGCCATCTTCCTTGATGACACGGTTTCTGTCGCCGAGGGGAAGCTGAGAAAGCAGCTTAGCAGCGATGATGCTAGCACTAGGTCGGTTATGTTTGACTACTTGCGGGCCTATCAATTTAGTGTTGAGGACTTTGCAACGTTGGAGCATTTTAGTCATGATGAACTAGTGCAGGAGGTTGTGGAAGCCATCAAGGCATACTTGCTAGAGTTCCAGGGTAGACGAAAGGAAATCACGGACGAGGTATTGGCGGCGTTTATGAAGCCAAGAGTAATTTCATTTTCGACCTAACGGCAGTTTGATTGTTTATAGTAGATGAGTTTGCAATAGAAAGGTGCTTTGAGACAGATACCGATATTCTGGTGCTGTATCTTGGGAAGTATGATTAAGAGAATTAAACCATTACATCTGTGTATACGAATCCGAATATTAATATGTGATATTCCTTGGCATCTTGGCGCACCATAAGAGTTGTATTACCGGCTCACGCTGGGTATTGTGTTATCGAAGCCGCTACGGAGCAGGCATCCAAGATCAGTAGAAGAAACTAGCATCTGAGCAGCCAATGAAAGCAATTACGTCTGTGATTACCAATGAAGAGTAGACACGGCGTACCTAAAATAGGTATGGCATAGTCATACGGGTACATGGCCGTCCCGTTCCGTTAAAGAGCCGTCGGCTCTGACTGCATTTCTAGATCCACTCCACGGCCGGGAGGCACGGCATCCCGTCATCCCAGATGCCTAATCGGGCAATGCCGAGATGCTACGCAGAGATCCTGCGGAATTCAGGCCAATGTCTATTCGTCTTCTGCAACGTGTCTTATATATCAGTGGATACTGCGGCTTATACAGGAGTTTACACGCAATTTTACATGCGAGAGACGCCCATAAGCAGCCGACACATGCAGGGCCTACGAATGTGCCGTAAGCTAGGCGGTCTAATTGACATTATATTGTCCGCGATGATCGCCATAATATTCCACTTTACCGATTGGCGAGGGTAAGCGCCAGGCTAATTCCTGTTCAACTGTTGCCGCTTTCAAAATACTTCGCCTACTAAACGAGGCCGTGTATTGCGTGTTCTACGGATCGTTCTATCACCCCCATTTTTACGCCACACACATGCGGTACTCGAGGATCTGAATGCTTGTCATAAGGAAGCGTCTCGACTGTATCAACAAAAAAACTCTACCTTGTCAGTTCAGACCTATCTGCCGAATCTCACGCTATGTACCTGCTTCATCTTATGTCAGTCTGCTCACTGAGCCTCGGTTGCCTTCTCAAAGTCCTATTTGTCGTCGCATCACTTCACCAAATACGAATTCCCGGCAATTGAACCGACCCTCCTGTCACCTCTCAATTTTCACCCCTGGCAGGGTCAGATAAAAGGCGGATCAGCGCCACTGATGAACACGGAGTCTGTGAATAGACGATTCCAAATTCTCGAGATTCAAGTTACTACCCATATGGACTTGTTGGGACTGACACTGCAAGAGCAATTATTTTCTCAAGAACGACACCAGTGGCACGAAGCAATGCGATCTGATAACGGCACTGACTATAAGTCAACAAAGTCTTGGCGCCAGACGAACCAGCCTAGCGCTTCGGGAACATCGCTGCACCATCAACAGAACTTGGACAATGCTATCTCGGATGATTTTAGCGCGGGGTTCCCAGTTGAATTTCACATGGTGCGCTGATCCACGGATCTGGTAAAAGAAATCTGACTCACATAATTTTAGGGTTACGATAACGGAGTTCCTCTCATGACAAGTCAAGAGGACCCTCTGGCGCTTCTTTCAACAATGCCGGGGTGGGAGGATTCTCTGATCTTTGACCCAACAATAACAGGCTGGCAAGATTCTGTGGCCTATGATCCGACAATGGATAACTGGCAGGATCTCCTTACTTTTGACCCAACAATGTCTGCATGGCAGGATCCTTCCACAGACTCTTCCCGAGCTTCATCAGTATCAGCCAACAGCCACCCCTCCGCAAAAGATGATGGTACACAGGAATCATTCATCTGCAACGACGAATGCTGTCAGGGAAGAGCATTCAGCAGCCGTGCCAACCTTCGACGGCACCAGAACGAAAGGAAGGCACTGAGAAGAGTTTACGCCTGCAGTCTCTGTCACCGCGTTTTCAGCCGCTCAACTGCTGTTCGGTTACATCAGCAGAATGGCGTCTGTTTCAAGTCCAATGGCACTACACAGTGACATCACACAAAAGCACGCCATATGGGAGCCCGCACCAGTGATGAAGAATCGCAATTTCAGTATGAGATATGAATCGCTTTCCTTTAGCCCGGATTAGAAAAACATAGATATATGCACATTAGATATTTATAGAGACACAGGTCAAGACACATCATCCCGCTCAAGCTCCGCCGTAAAGATGCATAATCCAACGTTGGCTCTCGGACAGTTACAAGATTGGAAGGATCAACAAGGTGAACAAGATCGTGAGCATCACTGGCTGTAGTCACAGCCATGGCATCGACTGTGTTTATGTTTCTAGTGTAGAGAAAGCTCTATCCCATCATACACTGTTACATGTAGTTCACGCGAGGGCAGTTACTGCGAAGCTATTGTGTCCAATTACTCATTTGCAGAAACACCCAAAAGTCAAAAAACTTGTGAAAGATGAAGAGCGTAGGTGTTGGTGAAAATTAATTGCAAAATCACCTTAATATTCGGCTTGGAATTCCATGTTCACTCGCTCCTACTGTTTTTGAAGGTGACCGTCAATTTCCAACATCCGTCAATCAAACACCAAGTCAGCAATCCTAAAACATAGAAGGCATTCTTTACTAGGAGATGCTCCAGACCAATGCAAAACTCTGCTTATCCCCCAACATAGTCTGGGGTGCGGAAACATTAAATCGGATCTCCAGGTCTCTGTTGGGTGTAATACCCTCCCAAACTACTCGCTCGACGTTGTTGATCATGTCAGGCTCATTTCCAGTCTTTCCGAATCTTCCTGGCTGGTCACCAACAGTGACGCGAAGGTTGAGATTGTTTTGAAGCGCAGCCTTGGGCAAGTCGGTATAGACCATTGTTGCCTTCAGAGTAACCTCTGCAGTGTCTGGCCCATCAGGCATCAATAGGTCCCCTAGCTTCAGAACCTTATCAAAGCCAACGTCTTCATCTTCGTCCAGGAGCTCGCCTTCGCAGTAGCCCTTTTTGGTAGTGATGCCCTGGAGAATCACAGAGTTGGCCAGGCCGACACGACCGAAACCTTGAGCCTCGATACTTTGACCCGTGTTCACGGCACCATTGACTAGCATGGTTTTTAACAAAGCGGCACTGGGAGAGTTGCAAAGATTTGTAACACAAAGAGTATTTAAATCTTGGAAGCATAGATACCATGGAAGGTTATATACTACGTTCTCTCGTGTAGGTCGGCATGATGGCAACGAAGTGATCAAGGTAAGGGGGTTAGTTTGAGGACAACCAATCAGTTTCTCATCCACACTGGTGTGAGCTCCAACAAGACGAGCGTCAGCTAATGAATAGATTGACCGACATGTCGAGGAAAGAGGTGGCGGGAAGAGGATTACTTGGCATACAGGCATGTCCGTCAACATGCAGCGATAAGGAAAGGAGTAGCTCTATCCTAGTGTGAAATTCTCTTTCGTCCACATACGTATGCAACAAGATAGGAACTCCATCTCGGTACAGCTGTCCATGAAGCTCTACCATACTATGCAGGCTATAAGTCCCCGAATTGAACGACTTGCAGTATAACGACACGGGCTTCCAACATACCCCCATCTTCCTTTTCGCCTCGCTTGCGATGTTCGCCGCTAAAAACGCATATGAAACGATGGGTTGTCAATTTTCAATCCGTGTGATGATCGATGATCTCCGATAATCATTTATTTGCAAACTTGGACAAATCGCTGAAGACAATAAATGAAGGGAATCGATTGTTTCTTGGTCAAATGGAAGTCTTATTTTATATGATATACATATGTCTACCCTTGAGGTAAGGCCGTGATATCTCGTAAACGTGTAGCTTATACAGACTCCCGTGCAGGTTTCTGCCTTTCTTAGTCAGAGACAGGTAACGCCTCTGATGCATCTGAGTGGGCCAATACTCTTCCTTTCTCTCTGCTCCTTCTGAGTGACAAGTCCCTTTACCTCGCTTTAGCTGACAGCGCAGTCACCGCTAGGTATATTGCGAGATACGACGGTATGCTGATATAGTGACAGTGAAGTGAGGCTCCATAGGGCGTGGCCTATCAAGCCCATTTACAGTTAAGGACCACCTCTGCACCTTCTTCATAATTCAGGTATGCAGCATTCATCACATACGACATGATATGTACCTTCATAAATGCAAGCATTTGGAAACTTGCTCTACGGTAGAGAATGCGGGGGTAGAGCTGAGACAAATGACAGAACCGGCTGATTTCACCAGATATCACCTGCAGCCTTGACTGAGACTTGACCTACTGGAGATCGCTATTGATGACACGTTAAAGAGAAAACTCATCCTAACCTTGCTGTTCAAAGATACCCTTGTTCTTCATCACCTGCAGCTACAGACCTACCTATCACCATTCGCACAGCTAGGTTTCCAATTCTGGAATCTGTGCCGATGCTCACGGTGCATTCACATTCCTGAGAAGCTCGTTGCGTCAATGCGAATACATCAAGTCACATTTCATGGATCACTATGATGTCAAAAAAGAGGGGATATGAAACATTGCCGTTGACCGAATATGGAGCCTTGAATCCACTGATTTCTTCTTATGGCTTGCACCGGGGAACATCCGCTGCGTTCACTACGGTATATGGGGTATAGAGGGATTTTGAGTTGATTACATCCCTGCGCAATGCAATGACGATAGAGTAGGGTGGGTTCTGAAGTGAATAAAATAATCCAGTAACATGTAGTCGTTTCCTTCCCCAACGCACATTTAACTTGATTGCAAGATGCTATCATCTCAGCTGTCCGGCGGCCGCCAGGGATCCACATAGATGGGCCTGTCTAGATTGGAACGACGACCTTTAATTTCAACGTCTACCTTCCTATCCCACCTGCTGTATAAGCGGTGGGTACTGTAATCGACAGGTCGAAGGCGTCGTCGAAATGAAGCTCAAAATTCAACATGTCACCATTCCGTAACCTGAGTTCACTGTTACCTACGTCGGGGGCTCTTGCGTTTGGCAAATTTAGCAAAGCCGCTTGTCACGACAAACATGCGGGAGGCCTACCAGGCCTGTGATTTCCAGTGCGCACGTCGTTTGTCATGACTTACTACCCCGCCCTGGCCTACATTTGAATTGCCCCTACTCGTTTGCTGCCTTGAGTGGTTTCTCTTCCTTTCATCAACATCACATTCTATTTGCCCTTGCTTGTATGTGTTTGCGCATTGTCTTGCTGACATCCATCCACGAAGCCTCCTTGGGCAGCCATAGGTGATAGATACAATCTTGATCTGACCTCTTGGAAGTCACTGCCTTCAAAAATCGATATAAATACTCGTCTCTTTTCCAGTCAACTTGGACGAATAAAGATTTTCTCTTCGCCAAATCTTCTACCCATTTGTACGTACCTGCAAGAAGGTTCCAAGATATACAGCACTTATTAACAGCGACAGAAGGACCGAGGAAGAATTTCCATTTCTTTACCATTGACCGGAACCGATGGCGAGTCCTTCATCACAGCTCCCAGAGGGTGTGGCACACGGGAGTTTTTCGGAGTGCTTCGACTACTTGTCTGCTGGAGACGAATCCACTGAGGGTTGTAATACACCAAATCCTTCCGACTTTGCACCGACAAGGCGAGTGCAGTTCCGCCCACAGTTGACAGTCAACGTTCACAATTCTGGAGGCTCGGGAGGAGGTTCGGGTGCAGGAACGGGTGGCGCAGCTGCTATTCGCAACGAACGTTCCGCCGCACAAGACGAAGTGATTAATGATCTTACGTCTCAGTTAGCTGCTTTATCACGAAGAGTCGACGAACTCTCACTGGAGCAGAGGCGACCACCAGTTGTGATTGATAGTGGGACATGGACTACGCTTACGGTCCGATCATGGGAGCACCCGCAGGTCCACACATCAGGGCGCGTGAGCTTCTCAAAGGATTTCAAAACAGCCCCGACTGTGTGCGTTAGCATGTCAGCGGTGGACGTATCCAGACATTCAAATTTCAGGGTCAGGGTGTACGCGACGAAGATAGGCGCGAAAGGGTTTACCGCGCATGCTGACAGTTGGGCTGACACCAAGATGCATTCTTGTGAAATTTCTTGGATAGCGATTGGATCTTGATGCTTTCAACCGAAGGTCCAATTCAATACCACTCAAATCTATATTCAGTCTAGATAGTAAAGAAACACAACCACCCTCAAGTAACGAGCCCTGCGCTTACTGTGATTAATACCAGTACGACAGCCTACGTATCATTGTTATCGCAAGATTGCAGCCCATGGGTGGCCATCATAACATCTCGAGGGAAGACAAGATCAGAGAGCCACAGCAATCTATACACGAATTATAGGTGCCACAAGAAGGATAGTGATATGCGAACATGCATAATCTCCGGATACGTGGGCAAACGTGCGTAACAAATATTTGAAAAGAATCAGGACGTAAATAATCCCTGCAACGATCACTACTTAATCTCGGTATTTTACATTGACGATAAGCGAGCTCAATGCTGCACATCGTTTGGGTACATCTCCTCCAAAATCTGCCAGATTCGTCGGCGATTAGTGAATCCACCAGGGACACGTAGGCCCACCTTATCGTGACTCCAGCCAAGGTTGTTGTCTTCCTCTGATTCATGGGGTGATATCTGCGCTGGGCTCATCACCTGCCTACTGATCTTTTCCCAGTTCCATGTTTCGATCTCAGTTCTTTCCTTTCCAGTTTTATTATAGACGATTTGAGCATCGACATCCCAAAGAAAAGGAATCTGGAAGAATACCTGCTTCCACATGGATTGGGGCATCAGGTTGGTGCACTTGATTGAGGTTTGGTCATACTGGAAGAAGGAGCAGATATGATCTTTGATCCTCTGAGGCAACTTCTCAATTCGGTTTCTCAACTGCTTGGCATCCTTCGACAACTGACTTGAGTGGTCTGGTACGAGCTCAAGATTTGCAACCAAGGCAGTAGTCAAACCCGGGATGGTAACAGGGTCTTCATTCCACTGTCAAATATTGTTAGTACGTAATGCCAGGAAAGGTTCCGATATAAAGTTCAGACTTGCCCAGCCATTCCACTCGTTTCCATATAGATAGAGACTGGGTGAAGGCACATAGTAACGTTCCAGTCCGCAAGACAAGGGTTTTCCAGGTTGGGAGTTGGGTATGGAAGGAGTAAAATGCATTCCAATGTTGTCAGTATCCTCCATTTTGGAACGAGTGCAGCGACGTTCTAATGTCAACCAAAATTCTCCGATTGAGCGGACTTTGGCGTTGGGTGAGGCGCTCATTACGCGATCAAGGATGGGGGCGCATCACAGAGTTCTGGCCAATGGGGACCGGAAAATGCAAAAACGTCGCCTCGGAGCACCAAGCCACAGATGGTGCAATGGACGAAATCGGGGTTGGATGCCATTGTTTATTGTCGGGGCAGGGATAAAGACGTGATGGAATCGCGGAAAAAGCTGGGACTGTCGAAGACTCGAAGGGAAGCTGGAGATGAGAAGAATTGATAAGGCTGAGGTTGTTTGAGATGGGATAAGATAAGCTAGAGTCGGGCATCTCTAGGGCGGGCTGGAATATGAGTGCACTAGCATAGGCCATCCAATGGCTAGCCTCAAATTGCGACGGTTTCATTTAGTTTCTTACAGTATGTATGTAGTAAGTGACTCTGCCAGTGGGGACAGCATTAATCTCTCCCACAGCAGCAGGACCCTTAGAAAATCTTCCTCAGTCTGCATTTCAGCACGGCCACTACAGCGGTCCGCGGCCTTGTTCCGAAACAAGACATCCAAAGGTTTATCAATGGCCAACCATGTGCGTCATCTCAGCTCGTCTCCATTACTGATGGTCCGCGATGCATGCCAGACTCCACTCATTTCTCTCTTGACCGTAGTATATCTATCCATGGACGCAGCGCTCACCATGTAACCACTGCGCCATTCAGAGTCTTCTTAACCGTGAACTAATCGTCTTGAATGGAGATCCAGCATGGACTGGGAAAAAGCCGTAGTATGTCGCCACAAATTCGACAACGGGGCAGCTCTTTGCAGTGTTTCTACCTTGTTCTGGCTCGTGTAAGATGCTAGGAAATTCGTAACAGCATTTTATATAGACAATGTGACACCTTAACATTTCTAACTATTGATATCTTCGTCTTCTTCAACAGAATTGTGTTCTCTGGCTTGTCAACCGTTTCGGCAAAGTCATTCTTATCATCCTATACCATGAAACGTCTTTATTGTTGGCCCTTTGGAGCACGGAGGCCCAGCTCCTTCATGCGTCTCTACCAATACATCAGGCTCACCAGACGAGACTATCTCTGGTCCTAGTACTAGGCAAGGTCAAGGTACTGCCACTCGGACCGACTCAGGTCCTGGTATGGATGGAGCACCAACTGGAACAGAAATCTGAGTTTCTGGTCCTAACCGGTCTGCGACCACTGCTCTCGCAAACACAGGAAAGTGCTAAGATCTCGGTACAATATATTAGCAGTCAAGGGGCGCACTCCGAGGTTAGATGACTGTAACAATTGTGACAGTTGAACCAACAAGCCGTGGATTGTCATACGATGACAAAAGATCCTGGCTCAAGGGGAAGAAGTTCCATTGGTTCGGTTACTGACTTTCTGGACGGCAACCTTGACAGTCACAGTTCTCCACATGTTATGAGCAATCTTTACTGTTTGGAGTCTACGGCCTTCGGCATCCAATCTTAACGGTTCTGCGGAAGTGGGGACAATGAAATGATAACAGGCCATGCGCAGTAGCGAAACTGAATTCTTGACTGACATGATGCAGATCAGTTGCCTGGTTCTCTGCAACTTATCACCGCAAGCCATTGTTGCAAGTACTATGCTGGTAACAGCCCTTCCAGATGATTACAGCGTCTTATCCGTACCTGGCAGCGGATTGCACGACCCTGGCAGGTAACCCTGTGTGGGGTTTTGTTTTCTCTGGAAGATTACACAGACCCAACACCATCCTTCGCAGTCCAAGTTATGGTCTGATGATATCAAGCCTCACATCCGTGCATCACGTCATTACCACCTGATAGTGCAGCATCTCGGAGTATTGCATGACGGTTCGAGTCAGAATCCGGCCAACGGGAACATGCATCACGCATATCGCTTCGGCCACGCGATCCAAGTCATCCAACGAGAGGGATGATTCATACACGTAGTCTTAAAGTAAATTCTAGTAGTAAACGGAATGGAGTCACTACTAACCACATGGCTAATGCCTACCGACGCTCCGCGTATTTAGTCCAGACGGGATCATTACAAAGTCTCTCCAAGCAATCCTCATAGATACCAACCAACATCTCTCTGCCACCATCAGGATGCTGAGGGTACATGATCTGCATACCATTAAGAATCCCACAACTCGGTGATCGGATAGCTTTGATCTTTCCGCCAAGTGCATGGCCCCAATCAAGATCGTACATCTTGAACTTCTCCCATGACGTCTGCGCGCAGTTTTTACCAGGCACGTCAAGAAACGACGTTGGAATAAGAACACCTAGATCATCCTGATTGTTGACGAGCTGAATAACATCGTTGATAAATGAACCCGAGAAATCCTTGTCCATCGCAATGATGGCTTTTCGGATGAGGGTTGATAAGGTTGCAAGGTTGTCAGACTCGAGGATCTTTTTGATAGGGAGCTCGACTTGGAGGAATCCGAGAAAGCTTCCCATAGTCTCAGGATGGATCGGCGGACAGCTTCGTCCTCGACCATTGATGGCAATGTTGAATACAGAGGTTTCGCTGCCATTGAGGCTATCGACATTGAACTGAGCTGCCATGATGCTTCGCCAAATCAGCGCCGAGAGCGCGTCATTGGTGGACACATAGGAGCCATCGTCTGTCTGAGGCTGGGAATCAAGTTTCAATTGCTGTAGGGAAGCTTCCGATAGATAGAAAATCTGTCCGACATGGCCATCCGTCGTTGCGATCTTGGCGAGCTGTGTCGCAGGATCTGCGATGATGCTGTACTCGGGATGATCCTCAAGATGCCCAGCCTTGCCTTTAGGGAGAATTTGAGGTGTTTCGTATGCGATCCGGCGATCACTATAGATGCGATCATCATAGAGAACCGGCTCTAGGATCTCGAGACCTTGGACTCGGCGTGTCTCTTCGGCCCACACGCGAATCCAGTTGTAAAATGCTTGCCCATCGCCGACCGCGTGAAAGAGATTCCAATTGAGAATCAGGCCCCCGCGAATGAAATTGGCTTGCACAAATGTAATAGGGACACGCTGCCCAGGAGCAGGCCAGATAGGGCATCGGGTAAAGACTTCAGCTGGGAAGCTCGATACGGGAAAATGCTTGGCTTTTAGGTCAGAAAAAGACGATCTGAATATCTCTGAATGACGCAAGTCGTTGATAATAATAGGCTCGATCTCGTTATCAATGATTCTCTGAAGTTTCAGCGCGTTTGCTTGTCTGGCATCGGGGTCAGGAACCGCCTCGCATGCCAATGTTGGGAAACGGTCCTTTGTAGCCTTCAGGCTCCTGCGCAGGATGTTGGTGATAGCTTCAGGGTCATAGTCTTGGGGAAGCTCGAATGGGAAAAGATAGCGCACCCAACCTCGAGGACTGATTTGCTCCAATGGTGTAAGTTGAGGAATCCCAGGGTAGGATCGAGGATCTGGTATAGAGCCCATCTCTATTGCGAGTATGCAAAAGGTGGGTTTACAAGTAAAGGACGAATGTACGAGAAAAGGAAAAGAAGGGGATAAACAGTAAATAAAACGACATGTACACGTCAAGATTAGACATTTGTCGGCGACCAACATTTTGATATGAATCACTTTCCTATCCTTGACAAGTTCCACTCATGATGCCTGAGGCCTATTCCGGAGGTAGTCTAATCATACCCGGAGCGGAGCCGTTCTTCAGCGGAGCGCTATTTACTCCGTAGCTTCCCTGGAGTAACGTCTCAACGTGGAGCAAATCCTACGCGTATCGCCCAATCGTCCTTCTGGCCCATGGGGCCCTCTATTAAATACCCGGCCGTTGGTGTTGCAGGTCGGTTGCATCGAGCTGCGGCACAGTTGCTCCCCGGTCAGATCATGGATTATACATAATTCCCGCGATGATCCCAACGCCTCACATTCTTCGACGGGGAATTGTTCCGAACGTACCCTTGCGCTTGGCTGTTGGTCGCAAACTGCATGGTTTGCGACCAACACCTCATTCAATGTTTGCTTCCAGGGAATTCTGGCAAGCCCTTCAATGAGCACATCCCCTTTAACTAGTCCTCTTAACACTATTGGACGTCGTTGTTCTGCAGCCAGATTTTGTTTTTGTTCTCTTTCATCTTCCATAATCGCTGGCCATGTCGGTGGACCCTTTTATTGAGGCTGCCTTTGGGCCTCCCCCAGATGACGTTGATCTGGCCCAGAATCAGGATGTGAAGAACAATGTTATTGTTATTCTACTTCTAGCCATCGCCGCCCTTTCCGTCATCGGTCGTTTGTATGCTCGTGGGAAGCATGGTCCCGGTTTAAGCCTCGATGATTATGCCATTGTCGTGGCTTGGGTACTTGTCGCAGCAACGGCTGGGATGGTAGTAGCAAGTCAGTCTCACTCTATAACTGCCGTGCTCTCTCCCTGAAACGAAGTTCCATTATTGACAGATCACAGTTGGACAGACAGGGGCAGGGCGCCATATCTGGGCCCTTGGCGTGGACGATGTCGTCCAGACGTCAAAGGTTGGCCTTACGAAGGAGCTTCTTCTGCAAATTTGTGCTAACAGCTTAAGCTACTGTACATTTACAGCTTCATCTTTTGCGCTGCCGTATTCGCCACCAAGACGTCGATTCTTCTTTTCTACTGGCGTGTCTTTACGGGTAATGCGTTATCGTTTCGCCTTTACTTCTGGTTTGGTGCCTTTCTCGTAGGCTCATACCCGGTATATTTTATGGTCACTATGGGCTTTTGCTGCAGCCCACTTTCACATTATTGGACTCAATTCAAGGGCACTGAGGGTACATGTATAGATGTCGGTCGCTTTTTCGTGATTTTGGCGGTCATCAATCTTATCACAGATGTGATACTTTTGGCTATCCCGGTGCCAAACATCCTCAAACTTCAGATGTCCAAAAACAAGAAGATCGCTGTATGCGTCATTCTTGCCTTGGGAGGCTTGTGAGTGATTGTCATTATGTCTCTCAGGAACCATCTTGTACTGACCACCTTGCTAGTGTATGCATCGCTAGCGCTGTGCGCGTCCATTACCTGTATGTCTTCTCTAAGGCGACTGATATAACATGGATGATGGGGCCGGTAGCCATCTGGTCGTCGGTCGAGCCGTCTGTGGGTATTTTTTCTGCGTGTTTGCCCAGCTTCAAACCACTCCTCCGCGCCATGAGGGGCAAAAACGAAAAGTCCGGCAGCTCGAGCAATCAAGGATCCAATTATCCATTGAGTTCGAAGGGAACGCGAGGTGCGAAGCTGAGACCAGATGATGAAATTGCCTTAAGGAGCCAGGCTGTGGGAGGCGAAGGAAGCGTACACAGCGGCAATGACAGCGATTTCGGTCGCCATATCCATGTCAAGACCGACGTTCGACAGGTGATTGATGAATACTAGTAAGGTTTGACGGATTGAACAGTAATCCAACACATACACTGATGAATCTATTGCTGATCTTAATATTGGTCCGGGGTTTTTACTCCGTTCGAACAGCTAGCTACAACATGCCGTCCGAGACGCAAGACAGTGATCGGGATGACACTATTGAGTTTTGCAAGTTACCCAACGGATACATAATTGATGGCAGTCCTATTACGGACTACCAACCTCAAATCCGTTACAGAAATGAGGGACCTCCGAAGGCAATCTAGTACCGGCGCTCATTGAGTTGAATAAAGGATAAAAGTAGAGAAGGGACGGCTTATACAACTAGAGCAAACAATGACAGGTCGGGATACAAGTTGAACATGTATAGTATTGATGTTTCAGTACAGGTTGAACATGACATTATGCCTCTGTCTTACTGAGTCTGCGACCTTGAGGTCATATATTCTTGCACTAGATGATACTACGGTTCGTTTCTCTACTGTCTTATCTCGACTGACTCTTAATCAAGCAATGGACTTTATTCAAATACATAAGATCGGATTTGTGATCCAGTAAAACCTCAGGTAGATATGACATCTACCTCACAAACTGATCTGCGAAGCTAGCACCAAGTCCCACAGCTTCATAGTGCTCCCGCGCCTTGGCCAACTTACTAAACACATCCTCAACACCAACAGGGTTGCCATCAGGGTCAACATAAATATATGCCCCCGTAACATGAAACAAAGTAACCATCTCCTTGACATCTTCAGGTACTTCCAAAGTATGAATGTCGCCAGGTGGCTCGTATGCATAACCGCCCTCAGTGGCCCACCATGGGTGCTCCAGGTAGTGCCAACGGCCCTTTAGGACGGTTGCATGAACACAGCCCGCATGTCGGTGACGGGATAGAATACCAGATCGTCGCACGCGAAGAACGTTGACGAAATAGCCTCCGGATACGGAGAAGAGGAGAGGCCGGAACCAAACACCAGGTGCTTGGGGGACCCAGAGACGCTCGTCGCATTCAATTTCGAAAATACCGGGAACGACAAGGTCATCGGGTACGGCAGGCAAGCGAGGGCCGCGGTAGGGTACGGCGTCTTGGTCTAAGCGTACGGTGCCATATTTAGGCTTTGATGCGTCCGGTGTTGTGGTAACGGTCTCGGTTGCAGTAGACATGATGATTGTGAGTTGAGATGTGATTGCGGTATGAATGTAGAGAAATGGAGGTTTTTCCTTGTTATGGTGTCTTATCTTCAAAATTTCCAGACCTAGGGAAAAAGAATCTCTTTTTATGTATAATTGTGAGTTAGACTATGTCGGTTATGAACCAAAGTATAGCAAGACACAGGTGGCGACCGCTGTGAGAAGGCATCTCCTCCCTGTCAAGTCTTACTAACATCTACGATGTTATTGCACGGCGCCAACAGCGGCGGTTTATACTCGTTTAGCGTGTGCAAGGGGTGTGAGCCCACTTAATCTCCTCTTATCTATCTAACCACTTTTGTCGGCCGGGCAGGATAGGTAGTCTAATCTGTTGACTGTGAGTCTTGTCGGCTCTTTTCAACGTAGAACCCACTGATAATATTCACTAAAATGAGATTTTTAATACCGCGCGATAGTGCAGTGTTGATCAATTTTCGATCACCCAATGGAGATTATTCGGGTTTCGCCTGCTACGATATTGACAGCTTCCAACCCCGGTGCTTTACCACGTCCAACCAATCCACTCTATCATCATCGACCCTCCGCGATCCATCAGCTCTTCGCCTCCAAACCTCGTCCAGAACATCAAGACAAGTTTCGACGTTGCGAAATCTCCGCCACCTGATCATTTCCACCATTTTCTGTCGCACCGCCTTGATATGGGACGCCTCTTGAGCTTCCCCTCCAGCCATAAAGAGGGGAAAGAGCAACGTGCACTCGATAAGGCACCCTTCAGATACTCGACTAACTATCTGGCAGATGGCTTCCACGCATTTGTTCAACTTTTCCCCTACAGCCTCCGAGTCACGACTGACATGACGTCTCAACGTTCGGTAAAGATGGATCAGTGCTGCGTTGCGATATGCTTCTCCCAGTAAAGCCAACGGAGAATCCTCTCGGTCCGAAGGATAGGTCCAGTCTTGTAGTTGGTCTTCGATCGAGCAGGCTTTGAGAAAGAGATCACCGATAACTTTTGGGAGTCCACTCTCTGTTGCAGCATCCTGTCTCTCAGTGAAGTCTGCATTCAGAACGCTCGTCTCTGAAACATGAAATAAGAGACGTGAACCAAAACCAAAATAGGGATCCGCCAAAGAGTCGTCATCCGACGACCAGTAGAAACCCCTCATCAAGGGGCGACAGTCCATTGAGACACTCATCATAATATCGTGATAGGCGAAATTACGTAGAAGCCATCTACCCTCAAATGTCCTCAAAATTGTATGCTCTTTGTCAATCGTGCTTTTGTTGGGTTGATGGGTCAATGCTGCAGCTGCCCCAGTCAGGTGGGGATACCAGCTGTTGGTTCCTTCGGATATGGATTCCAAAGAGCAGAGAACCATCATGATAGCAAGACTCATTTCTGTGGATAATTCGCTGTGCTTCATGGACTCATGCAGCTGGGCGAGAGCATGTCCACGGTGGGACAAGGCCAACAGCTGAAAGCTATCATCACGTAATGCCAGATGACACGATGCCCATGCCGATACAGCTTGCATAAGTGGGCGGCACTCAAATGCCAAGGGTAAGATGACTTTGTGGAGTTAGATAGCAGCTCACTATCAGCGTAGGTGATGGTCTTACCGGACAAGAAGCAGTTATTTTCTAAATTTGTGGTGAGGAGGAATGCTAGGCTGGCTGTGTAATATCGTAGCATAGCTCGTCTGCTTGCAACGAGATTTATTGAATCTCCCGTTCCAAATTCGTAAGGCGAAAGGTCAAGCGGCTGGTAGAGTTGCATGACGCCGCCACGAATCTGCTCACTGCCATGGGTAAATTGCGGTTTGTCTGTGACAACTGGGGACGGTGACCGTGGTTGGACGGTACGGGGCTCTTCTCGTTTGCAGGTCAGGTTCAGTCGTAAGCAATGGCTACACACGGGGTAGATCTGATCACACTTCTTTTTCCTGCGGCGAAAACTGTCAGCTCAAGCAAGATGGGGCGAGTTCTCCGATTACGTACCTTGTTCGGCATGTTAGACATCCACGTTTCTGTCTAGTATAGCCGGTCCTTCTGGTGACGCTAGGTATGTTCATGGTATTGATTGATTGCATAATTGCTGGGGCATACAAGATAGTGAAGATTGTTTACGGGCGGCTGGAGGCGGAAAGTGTGACAGCGTCCAAAGGACGAGGGGGTAGTGTGACATGGAAAATAATATATGCGACGGCGCTATGGGCGGCGACCGGAGTCATCTTAGCTTACATAGGTGGGGCAGCATAACGTTAAACCTTGGTCTTGCTTAGTGTCTTTTTGTTTGGGTCGTTGAACCGAGTCAATGTTACTAAGACTTTGGAATTGGGAAGAACCATCAAGTGCATTTTTTTCTGATAGTGGTTCACGGTTGACAGTGTCTTACGATTGACAGTGTCTTATCCTAAACCTGTCTCTTACGCTACGGTATTGCTTTGTGTGGGATCTGGCTCCTCAAGACAATAACATCCAGGGAGGCTCACAACAACCAAGAGGGCCGTACTACAATTTTACAAATGAAACGTCGAAAAGAAGAATTGGGACTCTCATTTCATATCACTAATTGTAAATGACTTATACATTTATGTCATTTCTAAGCAGTCGTTTTATGACGCAAGGGTCTTCAGATGTAACTGGCACAAAGCCAATTGTGCAGACTATATAGCAAGCACATAACGTGGAGTGTTCAATATCTCAAAGCAAAATCTTCATTTGATCTGTGATAACAATGACTCATAGTCGAGCGTCTCTAGCATGATAGATACGAGAAGTGACCGTCCCAACGGCTTCTTCCAAGATACCCACCATCCGCTCCAGTTCCGACTCGGTGACAACATATGGTGGAGACATTATAACATGATCGACATGGACTTCCCCAGTAGCACCGAGGTTGCCCAAAATGTTCAACCCAAGCTTAAGTGCTTCATCTACAACCTCGTGGCAGAAACGCAGGCCTGCGGGAAATGGTGTCTCGGAACCCTTGTCTTGAACGAACTCGACGGCCCAGAATAAACCACGTCCACGGATATCGCCAACAATATCTAGATGGCCGAGGCGCTGCTTTAAAAGTCGTTCGAGTACATGGCCCATTCGTGACACGTTACCTAGTAGGTCTTCGTCCCGGATGATACGCTGCACTTCCAATGCTGCGGCGCAAGCTACTGGGTGTGCCTGTCGATGATCGTGGTTAGTC
Organism: Fusarium citri; assembly: GCA_004367485.1. Classification (NCBI taxonomy): domain Eukaryota; kingdom Fungi; phylum Ascomycota; class Sordariomycetes; order Hypocreales; family Nectriaceae; genus Fusarium; species Fusarium citri. The sequence goes on from QHHH01000093.1 coordinate 54,823, forward strand.
AAAGGTTTCCTGAGGAGCGAGTCCTGCAAAGTATACAGATCAAACAACGCAATACTGAGCATGAGATGGTTCAATGTACCTGGAACGTATGGCCATGCATTAGCCCCCCTGACCCGTTGGCCAAAGCTTCGAAGATCTTGTTGCGGAGAAGCACACCGGACAGTGGGATGAAGCCTCCACCCAAGGCTTTGCCGATGGTCTGGATGTCTGGACCTGAGATATTCTCCTGTTCCCAGGCATGCATAGTGCCCGTCTTGCCCATTCCACACATAATCTCGATAGTCAATAATGTTAGTCTTCTTTCGCATCACGATTCTCAAGGGCGGCGACACAACATACCTCATCTAGAATAAGCAGAATGTCGAACCTATCGCAAATTTCTCGCACCGCGGTAAAGTAACCTGGTACGGCAGGGAGACATCCCAACGTGGTTCCACTGACAGTCTCGGCGATAAAGGCCGACACGTTCTCGGGTCCTACTCGAAGAATTTCATCTTCGAGTTGATTGGCCAAGCGCGCAACGTAGTCCTCGTCGGTTTCACCCTTGCTCTTGAGCCGATAAGCAAAACAAGGGTCGACAAAGCTAACATTGTGCGATAGCCAGCTTTTGTACATGGCCCTTCGGGAGTCATGTCCTGAGACACAGAGCGCACCAATAGTGTTGCCGTGGTAACTTTGCTTCCTTGCGATAACATGTTGCTTTTGCGGTAGACCCCGTTCGTGCCAGTACTGTGTCGCCAGCTTGATAGCAGCATCAGTTGCCTCGCTTCCAGAGTTCACAAAAATAGCCTTCGAGAGACCCCCTGGTCCGCCCTCTAACAGGACAGAGGCAAGTCTTTCGGTGGCGTCGCAGGTGAAACTTGCACCGGAGTACAGGTACGCAAGCTGTTCAACTTGATTGGTGATGGCCTGGGTAACTTCAGGCCTTCCGTAGCCAAGGCACGAGACGGCTGGTCCAGCGGACGCGTCCAGAACCTCTTTGCCAGATTCGAGGAAGAGGGAAACGCCACTAGCTGAGACAACCTTGTCGGGCTGTTTTGCCATAGTGCGATGGAGAATGTTGGAGTTGGCAACGAAAGGATGAGCCATGTTGGGCTGAGGTGCTGTTCAGGAGAGCTGGGATGTGTGGAATACTGCAGATTGGAAGGTACAGCAGGAGTGTCTACAGGAAGATATACCCGTGTAATGTTGGCCAAAGTGTATCTCCTACTGCCTTGTCTACCTGGTCTAACGTGTGATACTGGGTGGGTAATACCACAATAGTCCCAAAATCGCCACCGCTCCCTGGAATCCCGCCGTTGGCGCCGCGGGGTATGGTGGCGTTCCGTGTGATATGAGATAACAGCCCAAACCTTATCTCTGCAAGGACTTCCCCACACATTCAGTCCCCGACTCAGCTCCGAGTCCCGTGGGGAAGCGCCGGCATTCACTATCATCTGGGCTTGGGGAAGAGAAGGTCAATTAGGATTGGTCGAACTTGGTACGAGCGCGAACCTCTTGACAAGCAAGATAATGCTTGGAATACATCAAGTATGGTAGATAGGGAAAGGAGATTGCCTGCGCTGGCTCAAGATAAAATGACACCCTTTGCCAGTTCATTTCGGCTCATGCTTGCTCTCCATCAAACTCATTCTCCACGCTCTATACTCTATATAATTATCCACCATCATGCAAGAACATATTCTAAAACATCCTACCTCTCCACCTTCTCAAGCCCATGATGGCAAACCCGAAAAGTCGGACAGTCAACTTGCCGAGACTGAAACCATCCACAATGGCTCGTCAGCCCTCGAACGAAACGAAGAAACACACAGAGGCTTCAAACCTCGTCATGCACAGATGATAGCCCTCGGAGGCGCCATCGGAACATCACTTTTTCTCGGAACAGCCCAAGTACTCCGAGTAGGGGGACCACTGTTCCTCATGATTTCCTACGGTGTCCTCTCCGCTCTCGTCTACTGCATCGTGACTGGGATCGCCGAAGTGGCTACCTATCTACCTGTTCCAGGAGGAACCATGGCATACTACGGCCACAAGTATGTTTCTCGAAGTATGGGATTCGCTATGGGATACTTGTACTGGTATTCCCTCGGCATCTTGATTCCCTATGAGTTTGTAGCTTCCACACTTCTCATTGACTACTGGGGACCTGCCGTCAGCCCTGCCGTCTGGATCTCCGTCATCTACGCTGTTATTGTTTTCGTCAACTTGTTTCCAGTTCGGGTGTTTGGCGAATGCGAGTTCTGGAGCGCGGGGATGAAGATTCTCTTGATCTTGGGCTTGATCTTCCTCTCGATCATTCTGTTCTTTGGAGGTGGGCCTGATAGGGACCCGCTCTACTTTCGATACTGGGGGAATCCTGGACCAGTTAACACGCACATCGCGAAAAGAGATGCCGGACGCTTTGTCGCGCTTCTACAGTCCTTTGTCCTTGCATCATTTGCTTTCGTGCTTGCTCCAGAGCAGCTGATTGTAACAGCTGGTGAGATGCAATCCCCACGTTACAATCTTCCTCGAGCAGCCCGACGCTATATCTGGCGACTCATCATTCTTTTCATGCCGTCTATCTGGGGCATCGGGGTTGTCTGCGCATCTAATGACCCTTCTCTCACGGCTTCCGGTACTGCAAGCTCGCCATTTGTTATTGCTATTCGGAACGCAGGGATCCCTGTACTGGATAGTATTGTCAACGGAGCAATTCTTTTATCGGCCATCACCGCAGGAAATGCCTTCTTATACTCGGCATCTCGAAATCTTTACTCGCTAGCAAAGGCTGGTAACGCCCCTGCCATTTTCAAAAGGTGTAATCGCTACGGACTCCCTTACTATGCAGTAAGCGTCACGGCCTCGCTTGGCGGACTTGTATATCTCAGTCTGTCAAACACAAGTCTCACTGTCTTCAACTGGCTCATCAACATCACCAACACTTCTGGCTACATCAGCTGGATATGCTGCGGTATCATCTACTCAAGATATCGTAAAGCTATAGCCCATCATGGCTTGGAGTCCCCATACCGCTCTCGACTCCAGCCTTGGGGTATGTGGCTTGGTACTGGTGGATCTGTCATTCTTCTTTTCATCAACGGATTTACAGTGTTTTTCCCATCCCAGTGGTCTGTGGGAACATTCCTTACAGCGTATATTGGTATCCCGGCGTTTCTTGTTATCTTCTTCATCCATCGATACCTCCACAAGGACGATGAATGGGTCAGAAGGCCTGAGGATATTGACATGTATGAGGGTATGGATGAGGTACTTGCCGCGGAAAGGCCGCCTCCTGTGAGAGGTGCTGTATCAAGAAGACTTTGGGCATTGATAGAGTGATGATGCACTTTCTCAATCAGCCTGTTGCTATGTCTAGCAGTCACCAGCCATAACATATTGTAATACTTAACCTAACTTATAAATATGGTTGTGTTTAATCGTAAGAAGTATTTTAACTATCTACTTACTGAGAAATATCCCTACCGAGACTTCTGGAACAATTGGCAAAGGGCTACCCCATGTAGCTATACAGCCACGGCAAAACCCAAAACCTGACTGGGTTTTGCTAAGAGTCTAACGCATCCCGCCTAACTACCAGGACCTCACATTACTTGGATAAATTGACGTTTCCAGTGAGGTTGCCGGGTAATGTTGGTGGAACATCCTCCTCATCACTGCTGGTCTCTATCTCGACAGGCTCATGTTGTCTCATTGCAAGCCAAGTGGGGAAAGAAGCAATAACTATCAGAGTGGTTAGTATCAACAATTTAACATGTGTCATCATAGGAAGGTGCTTGACTTACAAAGAAGGATTGTGTTGATGATCAGTGGCACTCTTCCACCATACCACTCCCTCGTGTTGATACCGAAGCTGATCGCTTGGGCAAAGCTCTCCTGCCCTCTGAGGATACCTGAGAACCGGCTGAGTTCCGAAATGTTGTCGGTCTTGGTGGCTAGGAAGTAGTACAGCCAGTTCTGCAATGCTTGTCGAGAAAACTCCCAGAGGCAGAGCACAAAGAAGCCTTCAACGAATCCCTTGTCTGTCCAATCCCATGCAGGCTTCGTCCTTGTGTACTTCTCCTGGATGACCCAAGCGTACACCCAGGCAATAATGTGCAGGATCACAACGTACCAGTACCCGTACTCCAGACGCTTCTTGACAGTGAATCCCTTATAATCAAGCAACGAACTCATGATTTGGGAGGACAGAAGAACGCCAAAGTTCATGATAAAGCCAATCAGGGCTCGGGCGCGAACACCAAAGTAGTATACCTGAAAGTTGCCGTTGTACTGGTTGAAGTAGGCGGCCCAGAATATGGGCAATAGAAGCAGAACGTCCTTGCGCTTGCTGGCCTCAAGTAAAGCGCGCAACTCGGCCTTGAAGCTTTTCTCTGCCTTGATAATAACAGCGCTTCCGTCTGCTCGCTGGACCTTTTCGGGAGGTGACAGCAGAAGAGCTACAGGAGCAGCGACACATTGGAGCGCGATAAAGATGAGATAGACTTTGGGGTTGATCTTGCCTTTGGACTTTGCGTTCTCGTCGTTGTTGAGAGCCAGGACGATAGCTCCACCTAGAAGGGGCCCTCCAGTTCGGAACCACAGCCAGATATTCATGTACCGACCTCGTTTGCCGGGCTCGGGATACCCCAGAGCAACAGCTCCCTCACTGGCCCAAAACAGACCGGCAGAGATACCGCAAGTAACAGCACCAACGAGGACAAGCCACTCATTGCCGAACCGGTTGTTGCAGTAAAGACCAGCCGAGTAAATGGGATATCCTACCGCTCCGAGCGTAAGGGTCCAGGAAAGGCCAATTCGATTCGCGATAGGTCCTCCAAAGAGGCACAAGAATCCCATAAGACCGAAAACAAGGGCGTTTGCGGCGTTGACGAGGTAAGGCTCTTGAGCACCACCAGCTCCAAGAGAGCTCATGGCATTCCAGAGACCAGGCGCTAGGAAGCCAACACCTCCGATTACAAAGGCATTGAAGAGGGTTGTGTGATGCCATGTTCGATGTTGTGGCTTATTCTGGAACCCAGAAGGAGCCGCGGTCTCTACCACGGTGTCGTGCTTCAAGCTCGCCATGGTTATGGTGTTTTCGAGGCTTGTGGTACAATGTAAGTCTGCAAGCTGAACATTTTGCACGGAGCGTTGGCCATCATTTTAAACAACTCACTTCTGTCGTGATCAGATCAAAAATTTCGTTGTTCGCCCCTTCAAGCAACATCTTACGGTTGCAAGTGGTTGCGTCAGGATATAATACAATCGCTAGGTTCAATCGCGCCATCACCCCAGGGCCCACTAAGAGCTATAAGCGTTGAGATCCATGGGGTCGCAATCAAAATTGACAGTCGACACATGGAGAGAATGGACGTCTTGGCTGTTGACGTGTAAGTTCAATTTGACTTTGATCCATGTTAATCGATCTGAAAAACGTTCATGATAACGATAGGATCAACGACGATCGATCTGTTTCCTTAAGGTTGGCCACATGATCCTCTTGTGATGGTGAATATCTCACCTGCAGATCATCTCCATAATAAGAAGGCCCTTTTCACCCACAATTCGTAGGAATTGGTTAGTCGCGGAGCATTTGCTTATTCTAGTGAGGTCTATGGAAAAGCGGTCCTCCCGAATGTCAATCGCTTGGCCTGCAAAGAATTTGACCCCCAACATAATAAATATTGCATGTCCCCTGCAGAATAGTGGATAGAGAGTGCCAAATCGCCGGTTCTTGACGGCTTGAACCGACGAGAAAAAGGGCAAGCAATAGAGAGGCGTGTTAAGATTTGTCCCGATTCCGGTATTTGTATGCACGCACTTCCAATACCAGAGAATTAATTATCTGCATAAATCTGCCATCCTTGGCAGTTCCGCTGCTTGACCACCGTTCACACGCTCGTTTTCCTCTCAGCTGACAAATTACAGACACAAAAGTCCCCTAGAAATACCTGTCATAGGATTCCACAGAGTCCGAAACCATCTATCAAAGGGTATCCACCCCTGACCTATAAGGCAGTCTTAACAAGACGCAGCCAAGATGAAGCCAAGACGGGAACTATTTCTATCCCGAGATCATAACGAATAAAGTCCAGAAACTTAGTGCAAGTCTCCCCTACCACCGGAATCACATCTTGTAAATGGGAGCTTTGGACAATACATGTCGCTTTCAAACTTGCCGGCGGGACCGACGGGAAGATAACCGTTCTAGATCCTACCGTGTGTGAGGTCCAAACACTCGGTTCGGCACAGCTTACCCCCATCGACATTCTTGAGATGATGCTGAATTGCACCGGCGATGGTGATTGCCTCTGTTGTGGTATCGCAGTGACGACCAGTAGCCTATGAATCAGCTGTTAGCAGATCACTCTTCGAGATATCCGGTTCTTAGCTTCATCCTGGGCGATGTATTATAGCAGGTTGACAAAGAAGATGAATGAGAGGATGATGGTAGGACCAGCTTGGAGAAGTCTCTGTGATAAAGTTAAAGGCTCGGGACGTTGCTGTCTCCTGTTATCCATTGCGCCGGAACCTGTCTGGGTTTCTGATTTAACGAGAGCTCTTATAATCTGTGAGGAAGCTCTTTATAGGCAGGAACGATAGCTGAGCGTTGTGAGCACAAGGGTTGATCTCGCGTTGGTTCTGAAATAAGACCGCATCGATAATTAGTACGAGTGTGTTGGTTCCAGGATGATTCGAAGGGTTAGTTGGCTTTCACGGGCGCGATGGTAGATGCAGATAAGATGCCGTTGCTTATCTCAATTAATAGCCAGCGGTGATGCTGTGGATATACAGACGAATAAGCTGTAATTAACAGCCGATTGAGAAATAGATCATGTGGACACGAGAGAAGTAAGGTCAAATAAGACAGAGGAAGTAGTAAAGATATGTAAAACTCAGAGTATTGTTCTTCACGTGGTACAATTATGAGTGGATATCTGCAGCCAGGTTCTCTCGTCCTTCAGAATCCAAGAATGATAACTTTTCGGCTACTCCGCATGTCAAAAGTCGCAGTCATCCCGGTCAGTGCTTGATGTTATTCAATCAACTGCGGCGTTCTAGTACCGATACGTTATGACTTGGAGCGAGCGAATCTTGACTGTGACAATAGATAAAAAGACAATTGCACCTTTTCTTTATTATACTCTCCTTCTTTGCTAATAAAATAACTAAATAGCCTCTAGGTAGCTTCCCCAGGGTAAAACAAGGCAAAAAAACATACAACAGCGGGGATTCGCTGGTCGTCACCGACCCAACTACTAATCCGCCGGTTAGTGGCTTGACTATGGGAGAGCGGACGGGATCCCGTATTTTCCACTACCTTTGGTCGTATGTGCTAGAAAGCAGTACCAATACAGCCTAAAACCTCAAGCTCAGAGCGCCGGCAACCACTAAACTTGAAGGTTCCAATGACAACATGACAACGTCCTCACCCTACACTGATGTGCAAATCAATTGCGACAAGCCGATAGAAGCAGTTGATGTCCTGATTTTTATTGATTCATAAATTCAATGATATTCCCACTGTAAATTTCAATCGATATAGGTGGTGTGTTGCTCTAACGAATTGTTACTGTCATTCTACATGAGACGTTGACGTTGCATTCATGAACTCGGTTCGTGATCCTGCAGTTGCATGCTTGACAATGGGAGAGCGAATGGCTGCCTCTACGTTCTATTTGCTAGCAATCGCACATACAATTGAAGATAGATAGAAATTAATCCAATTCAATTACTCATTCAATCTAAACATCTTTCTTGTACTCCCTCCCATCTGTGACTCTTCTCTTGATGTTCATCATCTGCTGTCTCTTACCCTACAGAGGTGGTGATGTTCCGTCCAGTTCACTACGCCAGGATGCCCCACTAAAAGTTCACAGACAGAGCGCGCGACAGAGACAACATTTGCCAAGCACAAAACATGCCGCTTGATGCGTAAAAATTCAGTTTTTTGTTGGACCTTTGCAGTATTTCCATAGCAATGGGCGTTTTTCTCAGTTACCAGCCTCACTTTTGAAGAAATCTCTTCTTTTGATGTCAAGTGAATTCGTTCAATTGGTCTGAGGTGTCTTCCAGCCTCGGCGCTATCCACAGTGATCCATTACCCGAAATTACAGCGGACAAAAAAAAAGTGGCTGGGCCAGAGATCAGAGTTTTCACAGCAGCCTCAGGTGTCCAGAAATGGCAGTGCCAGACCCACATCTTCTCTCTATAAAACTTCAGTTTCCCGCCGACCATTTGGACTTTTCTTCTTTTCTTCTTCATGTCGACAATACTTCAGAGAATCATTTCTATAGTATTCGACCTTCTCTTGGTTCTCCAAAAGAGCCACAGATCCCACCCTGGTTGATGAGTGTATATCCTCGACACCCTAGAGTGAATACCTTTTTGGTCCTCTCGCCCTGTCCGCAAGGATGGCGGTTGCTGTTTACTCAGTCAACTGTATAGAGAGATTGGTTACTCTTGATGATCTCGACCCCTGACGTGGTCTGCCTTCGGGCGCATGGCTGGGGTGGGTGTTGATGGACGTCTGACAGGCGTGTTTTTCTTCCCTCTTTTTCGTTGCTTGCTGGGGCTGGTCCTTGGGAGTGAGGAAGATGATAGAGATGCGATCATATATCGTCATCTTTTGATATCTAGAAATCGAACTGTGACTGTAAAAACAAACACACCCTTGACTCACTCTGAGACCTGCCATTCTTACTCCGTGGCTTGTTTCTATTTTTGTTCAAGGAAGAGGAATGAAGCCCCTTACTCACCGCGATATGTTATTCTCTATTGCTATAGCGGTCCATCATCAATGGCTACATACTTCATCCTGAACTCCCTCGTAGTAACATCTGTTGGAATACCTGGTACCTTCATGACTGCCTGAAGCCCGTCACGTTGACGCTTGAAAGCGAATCACGCGTCGCGACGCGCTTTGTAGACACTTGAACGAGTGCGCCCATCACACGTCTGTCAAGCACGAGTACCTTTGTTGACGTTGACTGAGGCACGGAAAAAAATGTCTACGAACACCCTAACATTGCCATGCGTGTTCAATTGTGTTGTGTTGGTGTAACAATCACTACTTACCTGACACCCTGCTCAACCTTGCCTTTACGTCATGCTTAAGTAACACCAGGTCTTCATACTTGTGAACACCTACATAATTCCACATTCTGTTCACTGTTCTTGAAACATGGTCTTGAAACTGTTCTTTTCGTTGAAGGACAGGTAACTGCCACTCGGAACAGTTTGATGCCCAGATGTTCAAGTAGTCTGTTCTTTAGAGCATATTGGACCTTTCACATGTCAAATATATGCCAATGGGTGCTCAAATCATCTATTCGTCGCAGTTGAGCATTGATTTTCTCTCAGTATGCTCGTTCTCGCAGCACAGCTCAGAACATCGCGACGAGACAAGTAAGTAAATGTGGAAGCGCTTGTGTACAAATATCTCATTCGGTCTCGTCTTTGTCCATCTCAACCACTTCTCCCATCCCCATTTTGACACACTGACTTCACAAATCATACTTCATCACATACTCAATCAACAATAACAAACAGAAATCATGTGCAAGGTCACAATCTACGCGTGCGGTTGCTGCGAGGTGTTCATTGACCGGCTATGGTCCAAGTGTCATTATGCTCCCCGGGATATCTACAAATGCATGAACCTCGATGAAAGAACCAGCAGAGCTATGTATTGCGATTCTTGCGGTGAAACTTTTGCTTCTAAGAAGCCTAAGCCTAGATGGTACCGGTATCTAGCGGACCCTCACCTTCTGATCACCAAATGGCGCGAATTCAAAGCCCAACGAGAGGCCCGTAAAAAGGCGAGTATCGAGCGAAAAAAGGCGATGATCGAAGAGCGCGGATACATAGCCCATGTAAAGGCCACTGAAAAAGTCCATCCAAAGATCCTTGAAAAGGCCGGACGAAGGTCCCTTGAAAATGCGGACATCGCACAGCGCGAATGGAAAGCCTATCTAGAGTCCCTTGACGATGTCCAACGAGAGGCCTTCTTCAAAGCCCAACGAGAAGCCGAACTAAAGGCATGCGAAAAGAAGGTCATCGATCAGCGCAAGTTGCAAGCCATGCTAGAGGAGTTTGAAAGAGGGTGGTAGGTTATGGCTACTAACAAGCTCTGCGCGTTGATTGTTGGACAGTCAAGAAGGCTACTGGATAGCCTGAGTTGAAGAAAGGACTTGAGAAGTCAGTTGTTAGAGTGGTGTACTAGGTACTTGCAATTTATTGTGCTTTACCGTATAGAAATCTTGATGCTTTAAACGTGAAATGTTGACTGTTTTTGATTCGGATAACTGGTGCTGACCACAGTGCTGTAGTCTGAACGACATGCATCGTGAATGGCGCATCAGACAAGCATAATCAATGGTATCTCTTGGATTTGACGATTGGTAACTGTCCTTGCTTTTGTAACAATCTCTTGTTCGAGTGATCTCTTGTTCGAATGTGCTTTTGAGTGTCAAGTCATTGTCCGGACAGAACACGCAGCCTCTTTCAGAGCACCAGCCCGTGCGAGTGCCAAGTGGTTGTTCGCACACTTGAAAGAAACCACTATAACACCACAGTGTCATCCATCCTATATGTATTCAGATCATCATCCCGTCATCCTATCTCCTCATCTCAACTCAATCCGGCCACCTTGTTTTTGCAACATCACAACCAAACAATATTCCCTTCCGCACCATCGAAACAATGTGCACAGCACCCAACGTCACGGACTTCTGTCCCTTCTGTGACGACATATACACCTGGCCACCCGGCTACTTGGGGCCAAACAAGAACGATCATTGCGAGAACTTTCACCCAGACAGATACTGCGAAAGTACAGGCGTTCGCGAGGTGAAACGCTACAACAAGCTCTGTACTAAGTGTAGAAGAGATCCAGGGAAGCGCATTCTACCTCAAAGGGCTTACGCCTTGAGGAAGTAATGATTGATCGAGCATACATGTCATGTAGGTGATTGGTTGTTATCGCCACAGGCACGGTCGTGAACCAGGTTTTCGCTGCTTTGGTCTTAATAAGTGGACATATACTTTGAGTTTGCGACTTACCAGATAGCTTTTGACAAGTGCGATTATGAACTGAGTCATCAAGTCCATAGATTCACATGCATAATTATTAGGTATAAATACAACAGAACTCTTTGCTTTGGCTGCACGACATACTTCATCCACTCATCTGCTCGTCCCATTGCATCCATCCCATCCCGAGTTAGGGCAACAAGAACCCGTGTCTATCTGTCTCCACCAAAATGTGTATCGTCATACAAAACGTCCAAATATGCTCAGCCTGCAACGAGCGCCGCGTCCTGGGGTTATATGGAACCATCACATGCAAGGATGTCGCAGAAGGATACACATGTGGGGGGGTTAAGAATGAAGATAAGGTCCAAGATTGGATGTGCTATCCCTGTTATCAACAGAACACCAACGAAAGGGAAGTAAGCATCCGATCCGATCAATATTCGCGATGCGAAAAGAGTCAATGCGCATGGGACACCAGTAGGGCTGACCTCCGTTAAGGGTTCAGTCCCTGCATCAAGAACTAGCCAGCAGTAATGAAACAGACTAATATTAACCAACCAAGTGCTTATTCATGCCTTATCGCCCCTAATAAATCTTCATCTGAAGACCAGCTGTGTTGCGTTACCTCTCCTCTCATTCGTTCTTATTTGACGAGCTTGTCGAAGTGCCCGTACAAATCGACCATAGAAGAAGGCAGTATGAAATGAAGATCGATTAATCTTCATATCCAATGGAACAATAAGCATAGACGACCAATGGATATGGATCATTGCTGACGGCGGTAATTGCGCAGTAAGCTAAGCCCTTCAGCCCTGCCCCACCATGGAGATGTCCGCGGACGAGTCCGCCAAGATGAGAAAGATCATCTCCGATTGGCTGCATTGACCCCGGTGGTTTTGGTATAAGAAGATGATAGGAACGCGATACTAAACCTCCGATCTCATCATCATCTTCAGATTCATTACTGTATACAGCATCTCAGATACCATTGATACCATCTAACAGTCGTCTTTTCACCTTCATATCCACATCCACATCAACATCAACATGCCTTGCCATCCTTCTGAACCTGAATTCGCAATCCGCGACATTCCCAGTCTGCGCGGCTACATCGCCATCGTCACAGGAGGTAAGTTACCCTCTATCTCCTCCACCGCATACAGACTAACAGTTCAGGAAACTCTGGCATTGGCTTTGAAACAACACTCCAACTCGCCCTCAAGGGCGCCCGAGTCTACATCGCCTCTCGTTCCGCCGAGCGCGTCGGCAAAGCCATCGCAGAAATGCACCAACAAGGTCCCGACTTAGATCTCCACTTCCTCAAGCTCGACCTCCAAGATCTCCAAAGCATCAAGACCACTGCAGCGGATTTCATGGGTCGAGAGAACCGTCTTGATCTTCTTATCAACAACGCTGGTATCATGTGCACTCCTTGGGAGTTGACCAAGGATGGCCATGAACTCCAATGGCAGACTTGTTTTCTTTCGCATCATGCTCTTACCATGGCTCTAATGCCCATGTTCATCAACGGCGCGCAAGTCGCTCAACGAATGGATCGCGTACGAATTATCAATGTTGCAAGTGACATGGCTCTACGCATGGGTCCCGAGGTCATCAACTACGACGATCCCAACCTTACCAACGAAACCGGCAGAATGGCACCATACAGACGCTACGGCCACTGTAAAGAAGCCAACATCATCGCCGCAAAAGCCATAAACGACCGCTACCAACACATGGGCATAACAGCATACTCTCTGCACCCCGGCCTGGTCAAGTCCGGTCTCCAAGCTGGCAACCAGACCATACTGGGCGCTATGTCACGAATGGCTTTCAAGGTCGCTCCTACATCTACACCCCTTGAAGGAGCTATGAACTCGCTTTTCTGCGCTACGAGTGAACGGGCGTACAAGAACCCTGGTCGGTACTATGTTCCTGTACAGAAGCTTGATGATCGGGCGAATAAGTGGCTTGATGATGCGCAGGCTGTCAATAAGTTGTGGGATTTGGCGACGAGGCAGTGTAAGGAGGCTGGGTTTGTGATTGAGGATCTGCGACCTTACTACAACTAGTTTGGTATTGGTGTTTTGTGATTTAGCTATAGAGGCGAAACGTCGTTTTAGCAGTTTGGATAGCATTAATTAGCATCAGCATATTTCTTATTCCATCACTCCTCCCATTTCACCATCTTGAGGGACTCATCCCACAGCTTTCTCTCGGCTTCCTCGTTGTAGATCCAATCCGCATACCCCGATACCATAGACCATGGATCAGCATCTTTCTCCATCGGCGGATCCTCAGTACAATTACTCAAATACTTTCCACCTTTTCCTTCCCAATCCTTGCTCAAAGCCGCATACACAGTCGTCGCAGCGCCTTGCTCAGGGCTTTTTAGATACAGTGCCATCTCCTCCTTCATGTTGAGTGAAGCAAGATCGATGTGTCGAGCCAAGTTCGTATGAATGACACCAGGATGTACAGAGAGGGCATGGATACCTTGACTGCCATATCGTCTCTCGAGTTCGGCAGCGAAGTAGATGTTGGCTGTTTTGGATTGGGCGTATGCGAGCCAAGGATTGTAAGATTCTTTTGCGAAGTTGTAGTCGTCGAAGCGAATCGGGTTTAAGCGATGCCCCGTGGAGCTGAGAGAAACAACCCTGGACTGGAAGGATGGCGTGGAAGCAGCCGAAAGAGCGGGCTTGAGTAGTTGAAAGAGCAGAAAATGACCAAGATGGTTGGTACCAAACTGAGTCTCAAATCCATCCTCAGTTCGACCCTCAGGCGTAGCCATAGTCCCAGCATTAAGAACAAGAACATTCAACTTCTTCTCCTTCTCCAGAAACTCCTTAGCCGCAGCTCGCACGGAGGCGAAAGAGTCAAGTCTCATATCGATACCATAAACTGGCGCATCAGAATTGGCTTCCGGCCATGCTTTGATTTCCTCAATGGCCTTCTCAATCTTGCCAGAGTCTCGTGCGGTGATGTAGATGGTCGCACCGGTTGCATGAAGGACTTTGGCAGTTTCGAGACCGATGCCCGAGTTACCGCCCGTGATGAGAATAACCTTGTCGGTGAGCTTTCCGATTAAGTCTTCGTCTTTGACGATTTGAAGGGCCGTCGGGCGTGCGTCGCCGGGGCCCTGAGGATTGACGTGGACAGCTGCGTAGCGAGACATTTTTAGTGTAGATGTATGGTGGTCAGAGTATTGGATGATGTGTAAGTATGTTGATCTATGTGTTTTATGGGATTATCAGAATAGTTTATGTACAGCCAGTCTGCATATTCGACACTCAAGAAGAGGAAACGGCGATATCATTAACTCCGTATAGATCTCCACTGTCTATCGTTACGCAGAAACTCCGCATTCTATCACTATAGAGAAACTCCGCCGTCTATCACGGTACATTTTCAAGTCTATCGTCTAATTGTAGCATCGTCATGTTGTATGTAAAACGGGTTGTTCCTGCATTCTTAACTCCGAAGTGGCTTATGTCCGCGCTAGCTGCATAAAGACCCAGGGCCCTGGTAATCCACCAAGGCCAGTGAAATGGCTGAGGTGAGCCATTCAACTAACAATTATAGTTTACAAAACCACTGAGACTAATGCATACACATGAAACTCCGATTTTACATTGCGGACTTTCGTTAATGCTGAAACCGAGATTTCGGGAGTCTCGGCGCCGGTTGTCTACGCGGTTTGAAGCTAAACATGGGTCGGGTCAATCAGGCTATTCGGGCCCTGGTACCCATCCAGATCGGGCAATTCGTAGTCTGTCAAAGTCAAGCGATTATGCATTATAGATGAGATGTGACAACGAACTGCCGAAGTTGTATCCGTATTAAATTTATGTATCAAGTACCATATTTCGCAAATTGAACCTCTGAAGACGCGGAAGACGCACTACCCCTCGGCACATGCTGTATACCCTGAGGTGATCCACCCTCCTCGCTCCCTCTCCCACGATCAGGATATCTCTCGCTATGAACTGTAATTTCGGTCGTCTTGATCAAATCTGTCTGATTACCATACACGCGATGGCTTTCATCGCCCTTCCCAACACGAACTTCGTAGTCACCAGTTATTGTGCCTTGCGCACCGGTGAACTGCTTTCTCCTATCACGATTGATCGTCTCCAGACCAATTTCCTCAGCATGCTGTGTCGCGCCGTGACTCGGTCCGTAAGAACTCTCGTTTCGTCCTCTTGTAAGTTCGACGAGACGATTGAGGATGCTGAATTCGAGCTTGAGCTTGACGCTGTAGACCAATGGCTTCCACGCAGTTTGAATGTCGAAGAGGTTTGCAAATTCGAGGGCTAGGATGGAGACGTCGAGGAGGATGACGAGGACGTTGACGATGATCAAGTGGTTAAGTACTATCTTCGTCTTGGTGTTGCCGATACTTTTCTCCAGACGTAAACGCTTGGTAGTCTCCCAGACATAAAAGCCCGAGATGATGAGCTCTTGAACAAAGAAAACGCTAAGTTGGATCTTCTCAAAGACCTCATACGGCTTCTGAAAAGGTGTCGGATTGGAAGATCCAATCCCGTAAACCAGGATGATAACAGGAACATGTAACCAAACAGCATTAACAATGATCATGATCAAGACCATCTTCAACCGTCGCTGATTATGCATAACGATATGTAATCTCGAGTACAGCACAACAGACTGTCCCGTAATCATGGTACACCATCCGATGAGGATCAGTGTAGAGTACAGGTACCGCGCCTCAGACAGGGAGAGATGCAGGATGAGGTATCCTGTGCCGTTGAACGCGATACCCCATGTTGCAATGACAAAACTCCAAAAGTATAAACCGCTTCGTTTCTTGAAGCTGCTGAAGATGTAGGCGTTGAGTTCGAGGACGTTGTAGAAGGCTATGCTGATGAAGACGGCGATTATGACGGCGACAGCGCCATTTTTGGTGGTGACTTCGGCCATTGTTGGGAGTGGAGCATCGTACGGCGAGGGATCAAAGGAGCGACGAGAATGAAAGACTCAGGCTGCTTGGCCTGGCCTGACGAATGGGTAATGAATTATTGTCGAGCAAATTACTGAGAGAAGGGAAGAGAAGCGCAAGCAGAATGCTTCGATACTGCTTTGCCTTTATGTATGGCCATGCATACGGCACTTTCCCTCTCAGCTCACTTCTCTTCACTTCATTTCTTCAGTGGCGGTCTCACCATTCCCATATTTCCTGTTCTAATCACGCAACCAAAAACCAGGTTCTTTTGCGTTGAAGAAAAAAAGAGGGGGGGCATCGCAATCAAACTCAAACTCTAATCTTCCTTCGTATGCACCCTTGCATACTCGCATTGCATGATGGTAACTAACGTACTTCAGGAAGGAGACCATTACCAGGGGATCAGATGAAAATATTTCTGAATTCTTACAAGATCTTCCTCCACGAGGAAAGATCTTCATTATCATCGTGAACATCACGATAGATCGGCAAGATCGTTACAACGTGCTCGGCAAGCCCTCCTCTGCTAAGCGAGGGAACCGTATGATTATTCCCTCAGCTACGGCATCTACCCAACAGCCGACGCCAGGAACCTTTCCGTGCCGCAGCCACAACTTCTAGAGCGTTGCTAGTTCTGTTGTCTCCTCATTCTTAACCTGTCAAATATCGCTTAGACCAGTCACCAACGGGCTTTATGGGCTAGAAGGACTTGGCCGTTATGACACAGACGTTAGGCGTCGTGCTTGCCGAGCCACACCGTAGAATGTTAGTTAAGAGGCGTAGCCAAGCTGCAAGATATAGGAGTCGCTTGTTGGTTCGACGTCCCTAGCCTTCAGCTCAGACAAGGATTACCCGCGGACAATAATTATTATTCGCCGGTTTATCATCCCGTAAATGTCAGGTCCCATCAGCTAAAAGACCATGACCTGGTTACCGGCTTCGATCCGTCGAGACCATCAATCGTAAGTTAACGTTAACAGCCGTACCCTGCAAAACTCTAAATCGTACACTTCCCACATCCCCACAGTCGCTGATTGATTCGGATAATCTGGTGTGCCCGCTAGCTTAAGCTTGACCTTGTAGATCTTGTACCGTCTGGGCATACAATCCGCGCCTAATCCCTGCATTAATGCCTCAACAAGGATACGACAAAATAGCCCAACACTCTCACACTAAGTTGGAGCAAACTGTGCTGTAGTAATTCTGGTAGTGTACGCTCCCACTCTTCCGATCATCCATGCCGCAGCGGAGATGATCATTTGTGGACGACGTGCTGTGAGGAGTACATATTTAGTACACCACAGCCTCGTCATCAATCCAGTTCTGCACCTCCCACACACACTCTCTTTCTCCTCATCTCATTCGCTATGCCTTCCACCATCGCTGTGCTCGTTGCCGGGGTTTGCGGCGTGGCTGCTGCCAAACTTCCCTCGACAGCTCAAGTCATTGACCAAAAGTCCTTCAATGTCTTGAAAGACGTCCCACCACCTGCTGTCGCCAACGATTCACTGGTAAGACCCCTCACCTCCAACATCAATTCCTCATACTGACTTGTGCAGGTCTTCACATGGCCCGGTGTGACGCAGGAGTCTCTTGAAGAGAAGCCTTTCCACGTCTACGACGATGAGTTCCTTGATGTCATCGGCAAGGATCCTACTCTGACTCTGATCGCCACATCTGAAAGTGATCCTATCTTTCACGAGGCTGTTGTTTGGTATCCTCCCACCGAAGAAGTCTTTTTCGTTCAGAACGCCGGTGCTCCTGCTGCGGGCACTGGTCTGAACAAGTCTTCTATCATCCAGAAGATTTCTCTCAAGGACGCCGAGGCTTTGCGAAAGGGTACTCTGGGTAAGGATGAGGTGAAGGTTACCACAGTCGACACGGCGAACCCCCAGGTCATCAACCCCAACGGTGGTATTTACTACAAGGGTGACATCATCTTCGCCGGTGAAGGCCAAGGCGATGAGGTTCCCTCGGCTCTGTACCGAATGAACCCTCTCCCTCCCTACAACACCACCAGTAAGACTCACAGTCCCTCTCCTAGTAAAATTACTGACATCAACAGCCCTTCTGAACAACTACTTCGGCCGTCAGTTCAACTCCCTCAACGACGTCGGCATTAACCCCAGAAACGGAGATCTGTACTTCACCGATACTCTCTACGGATACCTCCAGGATTTCCGTCCCGTTCCTGGTCTGCGAAACCAAGTCTACCGCTACAACTTTGACACTGGCGCCGTGTCTGTTGTCGCCGATGACTTTACTCTTCCCAACGGTATGTTTCCCACCCCGGTTGACACGATGAAGTACTGACTTGAACAGGTATTGGCTTCGGTCCTGATGGAAAGAAGGTCTATGTCACCGATACCGGCATCGCTCTCGGTTTTTACGGCCGTAACCTTTCATCTCCTGCCTCTGTTTACTCTTTCGATGTGAACAAGGATGGTACTCTTGAGAACCGCAAGACTTTTGCTTACGTTGCTTCTTTCATTCCCGATGGTAAGTCTCAATCTTTTCTCACTGTATATACTCTTGCTAACGAACTCAGGTGTCCACACTGACTCCAAGGGCCGTGTCTACGCTGGTTGTGGTGACGGTGTCCATGTCTGGAACCCCTCTGGCAAGCTCATCGGCAAGATCTACACCGGAACTACTGCTGCCAACTTCCAGTTTGCTGGAAAGGGCCGTATGATTGTTACTGGTCAGACGAAGCTTTTCTACGTTAGACTCGGTGCTTCGGGTCCTAAGCTGTACGACTAAGCCTGGACAATAACACCCGGTATCCATAGTGGACTTGGATGTCACCATAATAATAATAGATAGTTAATTATCATGTTCCTGTCTCGCCTCGCTGAAGACGTCCCGGAGCATCAAGTTGGACATGAATATTACATATATTCTGTATGACGAATCTTAAATATCGGAATCATGTTTGTGACAATTCAAGATCATCGCGCGTGCTGAAGGAAGATGGATGAGTCGATGTCGCTGACGCATCAGGAACGACAAGCGGGGTCTGGAACAAGACTAGCGGGATTTTCGCTGAAGAGATCTCACTTCCATATCACAACTCGTCTCTACAACTAAACAGACCTCCGTTACCCGGGATATCGTGATCCCTCGCAATTAAGTGCAAGACAATCCACCAAAATGCCTGCTCAATTCATCATCTTCGACTTCGACGGCACCCTCTTTGACACCCATCAGGCCATCATCCACAGCATCAAAACCACATTCGACAGTCTCCTACCAGGCTCGCCCCCCTCTGAGACCGAACTCAAGAAGCTCATCGGCGGTGGAAAGGGTCTTCACGACGTCCTAATAGCACTACACCCCACACCCGACTCGTTTGACGAGGCTGAATGGACAGCAACCTACCGTCGCATCTACAACGACGAAGCCCAAAAACTCGTGTCCCCCTTCCCCGGCGCAAAAGAACTTCTTGAGAGCCTTCACGCACGTAACATCCCCATGGCCATAGTCAGCAACAAAGGCGTAACAGCCCTTCAAACAGCCCTGGTCAACCACTCCCTCGCCCACCTAATCCCAGAAGATTCCATCATCGGCGATAACACACCCGGAGCAACCAGAAAGCCCGATTCTGGAAGTTACACAACTGTGCTTCTTCCAGCCCTACAAGCACGGGGATTCCCAGCAGGGCTCGACGTTATAGTTGTGGGCGACACGGAAGCGGATTTATTATTCGCTAAGAATATTGGTGCGAAGTCTGTTTGGTGTAGGTTTGGATATGGAGACGGGGAGAAGTGTGAGGAGCTGGGTCCTGATTTCAAGATTGATGGACTCGGGGAGATGAAGAGGATTGTGGATGGGCTGTAAGGTTGAGTTGGAGTTGAAGGTTTGATGTGTTGTCAGTGGCGAAGAAATATCAAGAATTGCATCGGAGCCCGGTTCCGTGGGTTCTGGCCTGCCGCGCCATCCGCCGAGCTACCGATACTGGGAGTTCCTCAGCTCCGACTGATGGCGCTGCCCATATACAAGCCAACTGCGGTGCCTGTGTCTCCTTGGCTTGTCATTTGAATGCTTCTTTAGGGTCATGACATCCCTTCTTGGAATTGGTCAATCGGTCGCTTGGTGGGTAGTTCCGAGGTAGGTACCTGGCGCGCTGGGCTGGGTTCGTAATAGCCAATTTTGTCTCTTGTGAAAGTTTACTTATGGGCCATGTTAACGATGTCCTCGCATGTGATTTTTTTTTATTATTGGTCTCATCCCAGGATGCTTCCAAAACGGCGGCAATGCGCAATGGGGAAGAGCAACTCGCGATTGTCTGTTGCCTCCCAGCAAAAGAGGAAGAACTTTGTCCTCCCGAAGACTTTCTACCTTGGTGTGAAGAAGCACCAAACCACCAAAACGCTACCACATCAGCGCCTCTCCCACCAGTCGGTCCTGGGGGCTATTAGAAAAGTAGGACTAGGGGGTTATTGTGCTGGGTTTAAGCGATTCGATAAACTTGCCAGCTTTGTAGTCCGAAAGCAAACTCAGATACTCTCAACGTCGCATCTGGTTGGCAAGCCACACCAACACAACTGGCGGCACCTGTGAGCAGACAGAGAACTTTTAGACCTAACTCAGCAACTCCCTGCGATAAGGGCTGAACACAAATGCACTCTCTCAAGAAGATGGTGACCAGATCACCCGCTGATGATCGCGCTCGACCTGTTTCGTAGGACTAATGACTTTTACAGTTCTCGTACAACACAGAGGTATGAGTTGTACAAACTCTACCATACCCACGAGATCACCACTTGCATCCACAAAGAAGTGTTTAACCTTCTTTCAGAGCCGAGAACCCGGGATTATTTCTCGCAACCCTAAGTACCACAATTTTACTACTTCAGTTTTTCTCTACCTTCTTCTTTTCAGTCCCCCTTTTTTCTTCTTCTCCCTTACCTCCCTGCCCAGTGCCAGTTTCTCAACACTCGCCCATATCACCTTCCATCCACACTGAGAGCGAGACACACATAGACTTGCCAGCCCTCACTCTCCAAGATGCGATTATTTATAATATCCATCTTGCTATCCCTGGTGACTCTAGCCACCACGGATCAGGCCCCAGGCTATGAAGGCTTCGACCTCCTCTGGGAAGACACTTTCTCTGGTCCCGCTGGCTCCCTCCCCGATCAATCCAAATGGATCATGCAAGACTGGTACAAGAACCTCAACGGTGACTTCCAAACATACACCACCAGTCGCGCAAACCAGCAGCACACAGGTACCGGCACCCTCGTCATCGTCCCCCTGCGCGATCCCTCTGCTGAGCGTGGCTGGACATCTGGTCGTCTCGAAAGCACGTACACGTTTACTCCTGCACCCGGCGCAAAGACCATTGCCGAGGCGGAAATCAAGCTCGGCAGTGCGTCTAAGGCGGGGAAGCAGGGTATCTGGCCTGCTTTCTGGCTTCTGGGTGACAGTCATCGCAAGGGGACTTTGATCTGGCCTACCTGTGGAGAGATCGACATTTTGGAGAACGTCAACGGTGAGCCCAAGACGCAGGGTGTTATCCATTGTGATAAGAACCCTGGTGGTATTTGCAATGAGAAGAATGGCATTGCAGGCGCTCTTGACCTTCCTGATTCTGGTCGGGATTTCCATACCTACACTGTCATGATCGATCGCACACCGGGTGATTGGCGACAGGAGAGTGTGTCATTCTTTGTGGATAATGTTCAGTATCATCGAGTTACTGGTGATAGGATTGGTAATGAGGAAGTTTGGGGAAAGATTGCCCACAACTTGGTTCATTTTATCCTGAACGTTGCTGTTGGTGGTGAATGGGTAAGTCAAGAGTATCCCGTGTAATGATTATGCTAACTTCGTATAGCCTGGTGACCCTAATGAGTCTACTGTCTCGGGTATTGGGAATGCTATGGAGGTGAAGTATGTCGCTCATTACCAAAGCCAAGGTGCTGGAGGCTCTCGCCCTCCTAGTCCTGGCAGTGGTGGATACGACCCAATCCCTCAGCCTCAACCTGAGCCTGGTCCTCAATACCCTGAGCCGCCGTCGCCTCACTATCCATACGAGCCAGCGCCGCCCGTTACAGGACCTCCTCGACCACCTGCCCTCCCTTATTCTCCACACGAAGAGATCCCTAGGCCGCCACCTCCTCCGCATTTCCCAGAGCCACAGTTTCCGGGTCCTCATGGTCCTCCGTACGAGCAGCCGCCGTCTCCCGAGGACCCATGGGAAAAGCCGCCATGCCAAAGATGCCCCAAGGGCCCTAAGTCGCCTTCTCCTTATAACCCATACGGTCCGGTTCCTGAGGTGCCGGCTCCTCACTTTCCATATGGTCCGGAGCCACCGACCCCTCCACACCATGATCCTGACCCTGGCTACCCTGAAAACCCTGCTTACGGTAGACATACACCAGTGTCTCCAGGTTTACCAGACTATCCTCCTCCTTTCATCCCTTTCATCCCTCATATCCCCTATCTCCCTGATCCCCCAAAATTCCGTCCAGGAGGTGATGGCTACCCACCCAGACCAGGACCTCCCATCCCCGGTCATCACAAACGGGCAGAAAATCTCAGCGCTGTTCTGAATGGTCCCCCGTCCATCAGACCAGCACCTGTCATCATAGGTGAAGACCAGAACAGCGGACCTGAGCCTTTCCACCCTGACCAAGATGGCCCACATCCTCCTCCAAACCGAGGAGAAATTGAGCCGGCCCCCCAAGAGGTCCCAGACTCTCCTCAACGTATTTACGTTGTTTCGAAGGAGGTCTATGACGCGCTTTTCCGGCCTTGTAAGGAAATAAAGTATACTCACTGCAAACCCAGACCGGACCTTGAAAGCAAGGGTTACTGGTGCGGACAGAACGGTGCATGGATTAAGAGTGAAAAATATGGTAAGCCTGGTGAAGGTGATCCCGAGTTTACAATGTACCTTTACAGGGAGGGTTATTACCATGATTGCGAGCTCGGTCATTGGGTGAAGGGACCTCCTCGTTCTGGTCATCAAAAACGGACAGACGTTCTCGGCGATGATCCTCGGCCAAGCAGACCTCCACCTGTTGCTGCGGATGAAGAGCAGAATGGACCTGAGCCTTTCTACCCCAATCAAGGTGGACCCCATCCTGCTCCAGCCCATGAGGTAATTGAGGCGGTTCCAGAGATCCCGCCTCCTGACTTCCCTCCTTATGTTGACGACCAACAACCCCAACAGCCTAGTCATGCGGGGGTCCCACCACAGACAGGTCCTTCTCAGCACTCTGACGGTATCCAAGTGCCTGAAGAGATTCCGCCACCAACTCCCGACTTTCCTCACGGTGACTACTACCAGCCCCAAGAACCTTCTCCTGAGATCCGGGGTGGCAGTCCTGCTCCATGCCCATCTACTGCTGAGAGAGGATCCAACTGGCCCGGTGTCAATCGCAGGGACCCCAGTGTGCCGCCCAAGTTCAACGTCCGTGGTCTTACTGCTTCCAAGCGTAACGCCTCTGAGCCTGGAGTTGTACAGCTAAGCATGCCCAACCGGTTCAAAACACCGAACTATCCAACTCTCCCTCTCGACGGCACACCACCTACTGTTCGCTCTGGTGATTTCGGCGGTGTTCAAGCTGAAGATATCCACAAGTATCTCGACAAAAACTCTTCTGAGCCTGAAGTTGCGAAGCGAAGCCTGCCCCAACCACCAAACCACACTTGCCTTCCTCCTGATGGTGTTCGACCACCTACCGTTCGATCTGACGATCCCAGCGGTGTCCAGGCCAGAGACATTGACAATCATGTCGACGAACCCATTCCCACTGCATCCACTGCACCCGATGCCGCTGAGCCATCTGATGTTCGACCTGCCGACTTCTGTGGTGTAAAGCCCGAAGATATTCGCGAGCATATCGAACAGAATGGGCCCTATCACATCTAGATTCCCAACAACTCTACCAATGCATCAGAAGCTGTCGCGACTCCTACACCTTAGCCTTTGAGTGTTGAGAAAAGAGGTCTTGTTGATGGAAAGAAAGATAGTAATGACCTGAAAGTGGACAACAGTTGTGTCGTTCCTATCTTTGGCCGTTACATCCCCAAAGTTATTATTGAGAACCTGATAGACAGGTTTGGCGGCGGGAAGCTTGCTAAGCGGGAAGAGGAGGGTGGCGGTATCCTCGGGTCCCCCAATCTTGGACGCTGCGTACGCTCTAATAAGAGACATGCTGATGTACCGAAAAAGAAGCATGCCAATGAGCGTACCAAGGGGAAGAAACATGCCGATAAGCCTACCAAGGGGGTGGAAGTGGTAGAGGATCCCTGTACTTTCCGTGTTTTTGGAGTCTGCATCTTGAGGAAATATCAGCCGCATCGCAACAGGCCAGTGAAGCAGGTTCGGTGTGTTTTCAGCATTGGTGGATTTTGTATTGGGAAGAAATATGACGTTGTGCATCCAGGCGATCCGCCTATGCTCTAAGCAATTTTCTTTCCTTCCCCCGAGAAATCAGTATGGCAAGCGGAAGAACACCGACAAGACACGGTAGTCTTTTACCGTCCTCCTGGTTGCCGTTCCTTGGTGTTATTCTTCATTGCGGCTGCAATCATTGGCGGGATGTATTCTTATGCTTGGCTCAGACTTTAGTCTATACGGGGTGAAAGGAATCATTAGATGCTTCCATTTTGACAGACTTTTTTTTTCTTGGACTAATGGTATGTCGCTCTTCCTTCTTCTTGTTTTCTTTTGGATCTGACTGATGTTTCACTGCAGATTGATTAGGTCACGATGTTCTTGTTTGAGGTAGTCCTTAGACAATTGCTACACATCAGATACAACAGTCATTAGTTATCACCTCGCGCAATACTTTTTAGTTAATTTAATCGTTTTGTTCAAGATATCTCTTTCCTCATCATTTTCGTCTCCTTGTAACCGTCAGATGTTCCCGCAGATGCCAAGCGCTCTTGGCAGCGGATATACTGCGTAACGCGCAATCCTTTCCCACCGGTCCAATTATACGTCAGCGCCCAGACTGCCAGCTCCTCTTTCCTTTGGTCATCGCAAAACGTGGCCCAGTCTGATGCTGAAGATGATTGCTTTGTGGTTCGCCCAGCCGTATTATGGAGCACGTGAGATGCCGTTTGCCGTTACCGTTCTTGGCTGGTCCAACAAGATGGAGTAAACGAACCGCTGGTTGATGCATTTGATGCACTCACGTATTACATACATTGAGTGAAACCTGCTGTGAGGCCTCTTCTTCAGATCTCTATTGCCTCACTTCCCCGTGGGTAGCTTGGCACATATGCGTCCTGCAGAGTGAAACACAGCCTCAGAGAAGGCGAGATGGAAATGAGGGGAAGCGAGGGGAAGTGACAGCTGTTTCCCAAAAGTTGGGAACATATAAAGGGCGTCTTCTTGTCCTCTGGAACAACTGAAACTCAAAGCAAACTCTACTCTATCTTATAACTCCTTCACACTATTCACAATGGGTCAACTCGACAATGGCAGCTGGATGTATCCAGAGGACGCCGTAACAAGCGACAACGGCAGAAACGTTTTCAAGATCGAAGACGACGGCAGAATGTGCATCTATTGGGACGGCGAACAAGTGTGGGGCAATACTGATGAGGGACGTGATGACATCAAGGGTCTTGTCTTGCAAGACGACGGTAACCTTGTCCTCTAGTAAGTCCTCCAGCTTGAATGTGTCAGAAAGATACGCTGACAGGTGATTACAGCACCCACGATGAGGAGGCTACCTGGGCTTCCAACACCGAGGAGCATGGCGATGAGGTTTACTTGCGCGTGCAGGATGATGGAAACGTTGTGCTGTATAAGGGTGAGGACGATGATGCTGAGGCTGTCTGGGCTAGCAACACTATGCAAGCGCAAGAAGAGGAGGAGGAGGAAGAATAAACATATCAGAATATTGGTGGATAGCTTCGGCAAAGAATCTCAATAAATAAGATACAACAAGTAACCACTCTTCCCCGCCTGCCAAGTGATCAGTAGCATGTTTTAGCATGAACGAAGTGTCAGTTTTTGGCGTAAATGGTCCATGAATGCAGATTGAAAGGGTTGTTTCAACATCAAGAGCCACGCCCGGTTAGCTCAATCGGTAGAGCGTGAGACTCTTACGAGTACGCGATCTCAAGGTTGCGGGTTCGACCCCCGCATCGGGCTGTTCCTATAAAACGATTTCTAACATCGTGGCATTCTTTTTTTGCATTTGTGAAATCCTCACGTCATGTGATAGGCGCTCCAACGTCAAGAATAAAGCTCAAAACTGTTTCATGTCCTGATTTGACTTTTTGTATGTTCCGTTTCTGGCGCCTGACATGTTCAATATGTCACTGCGGCCAGTGCTTTTTGTTTCAACTGCGTTGCAGCTCATGCGCCTCCAATTTGTTGTTTATTGCATGTGCTTATTACCTGGGGTACGCATTATGCGTGCTGGTGTTGGTTGTGACTTCTCATCCAGATGAAAGCTGTCGGAGAGTTGGTTCATATTGGATAGCTACCTTTTGAGTAGGCACCCGATGAGTGGAAATGTTTCCAACGGCTGTACTAAGAAGAGACTGCGGACGATCTGGCCGCATGAAACGGGAAATGTATCAAAGCATTTGAACTTAAAAGTTAGCTTACCATGCCTGTTTCACAGCATGCTTTTGTTGTCAAAATTCGGAGTTCTCTTGACACATGATAATTTGTGCCTCTCCCCGAATCAATTCCTAGGCTGGCTCCATCAATCCATTTCCAATGGTAGACTATGATCTCTCGGACTATCATGAAGTCATGCGCAAAACTTAAACGTTGTCGTTATTTCTCTCGCCGAGCATCAACACCTCCAGGTGCGCGTCTTACCCTAGACCATTGCATGGGGTAGGTACTGGACGTTGACTGGTGCGAGCGAAAGGACTTTGACACGGTAGAGGAATAGCTAGTAAGGCCATCGCTATGATGTAAGATTCAAGATAGCCGTTAATTATTATATTGCAATGTGATGTAATGATAAGGATCAAATGATCGCAACGACTGGATCATCATTCGCGTTATCGAGATTCAATCAATTCCGGCAGCTCCATTAGCCAATCACCACTGCGGACAAGTGATTAGTCAGACAATATGCCGATGTTGTCAGGCACTTTCCTCCTCTGGAACTGTCACTGAGTGGCCCAGGGTTCGACTCCCTGTTCATCTGACACATGTGGCTAAAATCCACTGTTATCCGCTTCTTTTTGTCTCTGACCCTTCCATTCATCCTTGCCTGCTTCATTTGCATCATCGTATATTTCACTCTTCTCATTTTATCCCATTTTGCCGGTGGCACGGTTACCTTCACGATCTCGTGTTACTCATTCCAGCATTTCACGATTCAGGCAAACCTGCAGACAAATAAAAACATTACGGCCCCGTAATAGATCACCAACAATTCTCGTATTAAACCCTCACGAATAATTAACCGTCCTTCTTGGCACTTAACCGAGCTGAAATCCTTTTCGCATCAGACCAGCCCAGACCTCTAAAATGGGGTCCGCCTTACCTAAATCTCTACTACCCCCTGGCCCCGTCCAAGCTGAAGCACCGTCTTCAATTGAGATTGTGGATAATGCAAAAGAATGTCGTGTGATTTATTGCTGTATTGAGATTAGCGGTCACGAATCGTACTGAAGGGACCGTGATGAAGCTATCGCAAATAGCGTCATTCTAGACCACGCAAATAATGCCAGTAAACTCCTTTAATGGAGTAATTATTGAGAAGCAGGATTTTCTTCGGAGCAATAAATCAATTGCCTGCGGATACAGAACCAACAGCAGACAAATCTCGTCCAACGTGTCAGATCATATCTTGTACACCAACAAACAATAGGCGCATTGCATACCACCCCTCAATTGGGCTGCGGGTTTCAAGAATCAAGTCGAGATCGTCGCAGGTGCGACGTCGCTCTCATGGGGTCCGTGTGCAATGGGAAAGGCAAACAAAATCATGATCATCACGGTAAACCGGCAATTAATTGCACTCAGCGCGTGTAGTAAAACGGCAGTTGATCGATGTCGGATCTACAGTGCCGATTTGCTTGCGTGGCAGGACAGGGAATTGGAGTTCCAAGTTTCTGGGAACAATTGGGGGGCAGATAAATGTCTAGCGGCGGCTGTTGAGTGTCTGTTGGATGGATTTATCGCTTTCGCTCTTTTCAGCTGCGTTTTAATCAGGGCTGGTTCTCTGCTTTAGGTCTGTGGCGTATCCATCGTCATCCATAAGAAAAGTCCGCAGCCACCGGACACGTTACATGGATCTCACAGTGGCAGGCCAATGCTATTTTCAGCGCTCGGCGTTCCCTAACCCAGTGCGCTACAGACGCAAGCCTCAGCGCCTAGAGAGAATGATGCGATCAGCGCAAGGATCCAATACCTTTCCAAACGTGGTTGACAGACAGCATTCAAGACAAACATGTTTCATTTCATTTCCCAGTGATCAACAATCTCACATACTGTATGAAGTATACGGTTTCAAGTTTCGACATGGCCAGTAGGAGTCGCAGCACGGTTAGATCGGATGGCACTTTTATGGAAAGGACCTGCACGCTTGGCAAAAGCTTGACTACGCGGCGGCGCCTATGACGAAAAGAGTCGACATGTCCATTCAAGTGGATGCATTGAGTTTTGCTTTACGGGGACTCCTCTCTCGTTTAGTTTTTTTAGTTTGGTGGTGCCAGTGTCAGTGCATTGGCAGCTGCTGCTCTCGTATAACATTAAAGCTTGAGCCGCTTCCTCTTTTTTTGACACTTCTTGGCGCCGCTCTTCCTCTCTCTTCATGACCACAACAACAACATGCGATCTCACAATACCCTACTACGAGGCGTCCTCACGCTCGTAGCAGTCGCTTCTTGCTTTATTATCGTACTGGCTGTTTTTCACATCAAGATCGCAGATTCGTTATCCATTATCCCAGTACAAGAGCGACCGTTCTTTTACGATCAACAACCCCACCAAGCGTCACCGACCCAAAACGCCTCCCCCGAAGAAGATGACTCCGAAGCATACCTCGAACAAGATGACAAGAGTTCTGCACACCACGATTATCGACTTCTTACCAGCTTGAGGAATAATATGGGCTTTTACAACAAGATCGATGCGAAATTGACGGGTCATCAAATTATGAATCCGACGATGCTGGAGCTTCCTCGTAATGCCAACTCGAGCCACGACTTTCTCATCATCGCGCGCGCACCGCACGTTATTAAGAAAATTGGCGATAAACGATATAAACTTGCCCGACAAGTCGCGACGTTTGCGAATCTTACGTATAATAACCTCGGCCGTCCATTGCTCAAGACGGGCAAGTGGTCCAGACTTTTGGTCAATGACTTTGGCGGTCCTGAGCACCACTGCCAGAGACAACCCGACATGGATCGCTACATTGGACCTGAAGATATGAAGCTGTTCTGGACTCGCACCGGCGAACCTCTCCTTATTTTTACGCATCAGGTCGATGATGAAGTTATGTGTCAGGGCCAGTTCATCATCGACGTCCGCGCTGCGATGCCTGAACTCGAACAAGCACTTGGAGCCGAGACTGCCGCTCTCCTCCCGCCGATTCGCTTCGCTGAACCAACCAGTCTTCACCGCGAAGCTCCCGAAGGCGAAGAGAACCATCCTCGCTACCAGCGCGAGAAGAACTGGGCTCCCGCTCAATCCCCCTTCACCAGCGACCAAGAGCTCCTTCTCATGGTCGAACCAGGTCAATTGTACCGCTACACATCCGCCGAAGAACCCGTCGAGCTCGTCGTTAGCGAGAAAGATCAAATCTCAACAGTCCAAGAACCGTACCCTCCTACCGCCGACAAGACATGGCACAGCAAACTCAGCAAAACATGCATGCACGATGTGATGCTCGACGAACGCCACGTCCACCAAAGCTCCCCCATGCTAAGCGTAACCCTCTGCAACAGAGGGACCTGCGAACCCAACGAGCAAAACACCATAATGATGGGCATAGTCCAACGTCGCCAAGATCCGCCCAACGCACCGTTCACGTGGTACGACCGACGGGTAGCAGTATACGAGTCCGCGCCACCGTACCGCATGATCAGCGTGAGCAAGAAGTTGACGTACCACGGCGAGAGCGACGGACGGTACGTGTGGACTGGCAGCATGAGCTACTACACGAACCAGACGGTGTTTCCGCCGTCGAACCATGGATTTCTGGACGATGAGGTGTGGTTGGGATTTGGCATCAAGGATGCGGCTGCTGGGTGGTTGGATGTGCGGGCGAGGGATTTAGTGGCTGATCATTACCTGTGTCAGGGAGCTTCAGCGGGATACAAGCATTATAGACGGGGCTTGTCGGCATAAGTTCTAGTGGGCATTTTGCGTTTGCATTTACATTTACAGGGCAGGGCAGGGCATTCTATGGCGTTTGGGGGGTTAAGGGATAGAATAGCATCGCATTAGCATTTGTTTTTTTAATCTTGATCAAATCTTCACATCCGACATCAACTGTATCTCCTATTCATTGATTGTCAATTGTTTGTTGAACTACCGGTTTGCCGTGATTGTTGGCCCTTTACCGAATTTGGTTAGTTTAGGGGTTGATCAGTTTACGAGCGGGACTTGGGACTTGGGATTGTCTGATGCTTGTACGACAGCCCTGTGATGAAATGACATGCTTCCCAGTGGCTGGGTTCCAGACTTGGCTGACAGTATTCTAGCCTGTGGTCGTCGTATTTAGAAGTCTGTCGGATAAAATGACCGTTTTCGTCTATCAGATCGTAAAGATTCTTATCTAAGCGCCACCTAACCTCCAAATAGGATGAGCCCTACCAAGACGCCAAACTTGGCAGAGCTGGCAAACGTATCATCGTGATGCCCGATCGATGTGTCGATCATATGAATGTCTTCCGGAAAAAATGCCGGATCAGCAATAGATTTGTCTCGTTTTACGGTCCGACCAAGCAAAGTCGTTTAAAATTTGTCTCCGCGTTCCCATGCGAGGGGACTACTGCGAATGGGGTCCTTTTTGCGGGTTTCAGGTTCGTGCTTTTTTGTCGCGAGATTAATTGTTCGACGATACGAGCTTTGTCGAAGCGATAGTGTTTGAAGTGGATTAAGAGCCAAGGCTTGCACTTTAATTTGATACTATCCACAGTCTTGGATTTACGATTTGTTCGGCTGTACATCCTCCACATTCTCATCGTCAATCCTTTTTGCTCGACTAGCAGCGATACCCACATCTTCGACCTTTGAGAAATCTGCTACGCCGAATACTTCGTCCATACGTTCAAGCGAGATCTACACATATCAGCCTCTGACGGTTTTCTTGGAGGGGAAATACTTACGCCCTTGGTTTCGGGAATCCAAAATGCAGCGATTGCCATGAATAAATTGAATGATCCAAAGATAAAGTATGCTCGGTACGGATCGTGAAGGAGCATGACCGGTGTTGACTTTGAGACGGCGAGGTTGTGAACCCAGTGCGTGAATGATGCGAGGGCGACATTATTTGCACGAAGACGCTGCGTTGGAATTTCGGAGACATAGATCCAGGCTATACAATCAGTACCGTCCACCAAGAGATATTCTTGATACTTACAAACAGGTCCCCAACTCATGTTGAAGGCTGCAGCAAAGATATACACCATCGCCAAAGCAGCGATACCTGCTGGAGGAGGATGATCATTCTCACCAGGCTCAGGTCCGAAGCGCAAGTACTACCATCGTCAGCATGAAGTATGAAGTATGAAGTGGTGTGGAGGACTTACGAAGCCGATGAAGAACATGCAGAATGCTTGGATTGCGCCGCCGAACATGAAGGACTTTCGTCGACCGAGGGAGTCGGCTAGGAAGAAGATGAAGATTAAGCATGTTACTACTTTGACGACGCCGTAAATCTGGTTTGTCAGTAAGTGTAGGAGGTGAGGGTGGGTGGAAGACTTACTCCTTGGGCGAAGAGTGCTGTTGTTGTTGAGCTTAGACCGAGGTCCTTGAAGATCGTTGGAGCATAGTAGTTGATAGCACCAGTCTAACATCGTCAGTAACTCTCACTACATCACATCATGTGTTGAACTTACTCCAGTCCACTGACCACACGTAACAATCCCAACCGTCAAAAGCGCCCTCTTCCTATTCCAAGGAAGCGTCCAACACTCCTTCTGCAAAGCCCAAAACCCCGTACCCTGCATAATAGCCCTCTCCTGATCAATCTGCGTTTTAAGCTCCAACAACTCCTGCTGGATATACGCATGATCAACCGGCAACTTCCTCACATCAGATAACACAGCGCCCGCCTTCTCCCACTGGTCTCTTGACGCAAGCCAGCGTGGTGATTCGGGGCAGAAGAGCATGCTGATGAATAGAAGCGCGGGACAGATGGATTGGCATGCTAGGGGGACCATCCATGTTGCTTTTCCCGGGAGATGGAGCAGGGAGCCGTAGTTTATGAAGTAGGCTGTCATGCCGCCTAGCACGAGGAGGAGTTGGAAGAAGCCTACTAGAAATCCGCGGATGGCTCGGGGGGAGTTTTCGGAGACGTAGGTTGGTGCAAGCATTGTTCCTGCACCGAGACCAATACCCTCGATGAATCTGGACTCGTTAACACCCTGACACCTTTTGATGGACATAAGAGACTTACCGTCCGATGTAGAAAGCTGATAAATGACCATAAGAGAATGCTTGTAGAATACCTCCTACAAATCCCGTGATGGCAACCATGAGGAGAGCTGGTTTACGACCTTTGAGATCAGCGTAGGGACTACAGATGAGCGCGCCGCCAATGGCACCAGCCTGCATAGTCGTTACGAGATTACCGGCTAGATCGGCGGCTGCTTTGTCCGACCGATTATCGAAACCGAATTCACTAGAGGTGTTAGTAATGTGTCAAGGATGTGAGGGTTTGACGAACCGTTTGAAGTCTGGCATGGCGAGTACACCGCCGATGATACCGGCATCTACACCGAATAGAGCTCCAGCGAAACATGCCTGCGATTGTTAGTGATGATCGGAGGAAGTGGTTGGGGACTTACTGATGCTGTCAAGGCAATTACACGCCAGTTGTAGATTTCGGGTGGGTCGACGAGGATAGCATCGTTGCGCACGATGCGCCTGAACATGCCATATATCG
This sequence comes from Fusarium citri, assembly GCA_004367485.1. Taxonomy (NCBI): domain Eukaryota; kingdom Fungi; phylum Ascomycota; class Sordariomycetes; order Hypocreales; family Nectriaceae; genus Fusarium; species Fusarium citri. Next base: position 87,865 of record QHHH01000093.1, read on the forward strand.
TCATCTTGTCTTCAACTCTTCCTACTTTCAACAACAAAGATACACTGAAGATTGGAAGAGAAATCTTGAAGGAACGGAAATACATCTTACGAGAGCATCCTTTTAAGTAGTGGAGTCACACGGCCCGGATGCATAAGTGCCACCCTTATTCTACGGGATTGAACAATGCGGGGTTGAAGTTGTTTGCTTCGTCGATCATTCGGGGGAAGTGACAAATCGGGGAGCCTCGGCTTCGGGGAGTGTCGGTTAGGATTGAAAGAGGAACTACGGCGCGCTGTGCTGACGTCGTATTTATGCGAGTTTTCGGAGATCATTAGGTTGGCTTATGCCAAGTGAGACATTGCTCATGGGACTACTGAAAAATGTGACTTCTCACTATCTAGTTTTTGAGATGAAGATTCTCGAGTCTACTCGAAACACGACATTCAGGATCACCGCCACTTGCCACTATCTACCATAAAGCATCAGGGTTCTTCCAAATTCCCTCCAATTCAAATCTCAGTGACGGCGTAGGCCATCCGCATCTCTTCTGACATGAATCCAGCATATCTAAAACAGCTTCCTTTTGACGAGGATCTTGCATGAACATGCCAGCTACACCCGTTAATAACACATCTCATTCGTAGGATGGGGACATACCGATAAAGAGACATTGCGAGGATAGCATACTTGATGCATCCTCTGTAAGCGTCATGCCAATTCCACAGATCATCTCAATACTCCGCTGTATTTCCTTCTGACGCTTTAAAAGGCCTCGTATACCATCGAGATGTGGTTCGTGAGCGTTGATGAGAATTCGAGAACAATGATGAAGCTGTACCGCGAGGCCTGTTCTTGTTAGTCGTATATAACATCTGAGTGTGAGACATACCAAAACACTGCGGATGTATAAGATGAGGCTTAAACACTTCCCCATCATACTTCCCCATCGTCGGCAGCGCGGAAAACTCAACCGTTAAGTGCCCCTGCCACTCATCCAACATCTTCCTCAAAGCCTTCGCCCAACCAACTCGTCCTTCTACTTCATCAACAGCACAGAAATTGATAACCTGCGCCATAATCCAGACAGCTCTCGACGCAAGCTCATGGCTATCTAGTTCAGCATATCCTTTCTTCGGCATCCACGTACTATAAGTCCGCCTCTTCTCCCTAAACGCAACCCAGATATCCTGTCTCAACCAAGCCCACCAAGTCGTACTTTCCAAACTCGAAGTCTCAACTTCAATTTGTCTTGACCTCAGGATCCAGAAGACGCCTTGCAGGTGCTGTTGCCAATCTTGGCGCGAGCCACGGAGCATTTCGTAGGTTGATACCATTAGGGTTGTGGCCATTAGTTCTTGACTGTTTTGGTAAGAGGAGTAGCGCATTGCTTTTTGAACATAGTGTAGTGTTTGATAGTAGTACTGTAAAGCGATGTTTTGGTCGGGGCGTTGAGAAGGTGGGAGGCTTGTGTCGAGGGATTGGTGGTAGCTTGAGAGGGCGAGGATGGCGTTGAGAAGACCGGCGTTTCGGACGGCGAGATGGGGGACTCGTGTGGAGAATGTCCTTGCTGGGTCGAATAGGTCAAGCTAGTTTTGTCAGTAGTGTTTGAGAGTGGTTATAATGCACTTACCCATGAACATATCCGATGGAGAAAGTTCTGAAACAAGCTCTGTTCTTGATCGAGCAGTGATATGCTCTCGGAAGCTTGCCACAGACTCTCCTCGGAGACACTTCTTCTTCTATCAGATACTTCAGGCTGAGTATCAATTATCCTCGTCGCTCTCTGCAACGGGGTGATGTCACTATCAGTCTGTCCATCCGTTGATGTATCAAGAAGCTCCCCTTGAAGAGCATCTGCTTCCGTGAACACTTCACCCGGAGCATCATTCGCCAGAATACCAAACCATCGAACAGCAGCTACACTCGCCGAAGAAGCAGGCGTCGTAGACGTAGAATCCGACTGTCCAGCGAACCACTCAGTCGGAACAGCTCTCTGCGTCTGTGCCGTCGCATCGCAGTTTACTTGACTCTGCGATAAACCCAAACTCGGGGTTGCATGCGCGGCGATCGCCCGAACAGTCCGCGTCAATTCATCCTGCGACGTGATGATCTGCCCCAACTGCCGAAGAATCTCCAAACTAGCAGGATCAAACCTATAATCCTATCAATACAACCCTCCAAAACAAGCATAAAACATACTGCGAGTGATCCTTTTCCGTATTATCGTACGAACAAGGAATATTCAACGACGCGCAAAAGCCACACGTAGGCTGTACATTATCGCACTTTGTCTTTCGCGCACGACAGACGTGGCACGCCTTTACACTTCGTTTACGAGGATACTTGGGATCTGACGTCGGTTGACGAGGTCTTTTGCGTGGCGCGTCTGTCGTGTCTGTCTCTGTCATTGCAACACAATAGGTAGATGGTGTCTGTTTGTTGTGGATCAAGGATCGGGGAGATTTGTAAAAAGTACCCGAGGGCGGGGGATGCATATTTTGTGTCAGACATTGTTTGTCTTGGCAACTGTTGGTCGTGTGATGGGCTTGCATAATGGGTGCTGTGATATTGGTGTGACCCCTCACGGGGATTGTCGGGCTGGGAAGGTGAACGTAGATCAGTGAAACAAACTGTTGATCGTAAGCAAACATGTTACAAAAGAGCCATCTCCCAGCAATGAGAATATTTACACTTTAAGAATTATCATCTCGCTTCATTTGATCGCTGAGATTGTACCGTCAACATGGGCGAACTACACCAACAACCCTGGCAGACAGCCCATCTCCAAACCCGTCCCAAATCCTTCACAACAGACATCCTCATCGTCGGCGGCGGTCTAGGCGGTGTCGCAGCAGCCCTGGGCGCCCTGCGCAGAGGAAAACGCGTTTTACTCACGGAAGAATATGAATGGCTAGGCGGTCAATTAACGAGCCAAGCCGTTCCTCCAGATGAACATACCTGGGTTGAGCAATTCGGCGTGACTCGCTCTTATCGCGCGCTGAGAGATGGCATTAGACAATATTATCGCGATAATTATCCCTTGACGGAAAGTGCGAGACGCAGACCGCAGCTTAATCCTGGTGCGGGACATGTTAGCAAGCTTTGTCATGAACCGAGGGTCGCGGTGGCTGTTATTGAGAGTATGCTTATGCCGTTTATTGGGAGTGGGTTGCTTACTATCAAGAAACGTATTAAGGCTGTTTCTTGTGATATGTTGGGACAAGTTGTGCGGTCTGTCACGTTTAGGAAGTTGGACCTCGAGGGGAAGTTTACTGTTGATGCGAAGTATGTCATCGATGCGACGGAACTGGGAGATCTGTTGCCTTTGACAAAGACTGCTTATGTCACCGGTTTTGAATCGAAGAAGGATACAGGCGAACCGAGTGCACCCGAAGAAGCACAACCTCAAAACTCCCAAGCTGTGTCTATCTGCTTCGCGGTAGAGCACATTGAAGGCGAAGACAACACTATCCCCAAACCTGAGAAGTACGACTACTGGCGCAAATGCCACCCTGATTTCTGGGGTGCACCACTCCTCGGTCTCAAAGCACCACATCCTCGAACACTGGAGATTGTTGAGCGAGAATTCACGCCTAATCCCAACGATGATCCTGCGTCGGTTATATCTGATCAGCGCAAGTCAGGCGGAGACATGAATCTCTGGACGTTCCGACGCATCGCTGCTAAAGATAACTTCACACCTGGGGCTTATCAGTCTGATATTTGTCTTGTCAATTGGCCTATGATTGATTACTTTGAGAAGCCCATCATCGACGTTTCGGAAGATGAACTACAACAACGCCTTGCTGAAGCAGCGAGTTTGTCGTATAGTATGCTGTACTATCTTCAGACGGACTGTCCAAGGGCCGATGGCAAGGGAACAGGTTATCCAGGTCTGAGACTGCGCGGCGATATAACTGGTACAGAACACGGTCTAGCCATGGCGCCTTATGTGCGTGAATCCCGCCGTATAAAAGCCCTAACGACAATCGCCGAACAAGACCTCTCCCTCTCTGTCAGAGGGTCCCAAGGCGCAGTGCACTATCCCGACAGTGTAGGCGTAGGAATGTACCGCATCGATCTGCACCCATCAACAGGAGGCGACAACTACATCGACGTAGCATGCTGTCCATTCGAGATCCCCCTCGGTGCTTTGATACCCGTCGAAAGGCCGAATTTGCTTGCCGGATCGAAGAATATCGGGACGACGCATATTACTAATGGGTGTTATCGATTACATCCTGTTGAGTGGAATATTGGCGAGGCGGCTGGGTTATTGGCTGCTTTTTGTCTCGAGAAGGATTTGTCGCCGCATGATGTGCAGGGGAAGAGTGAGATTTTTGGGGAGTTTAGGGATGTTATTGTTAAGGAGGGTATTGAGACGGAGTGGCCGGATGTTTCTGGGTACTAGGATAGCTCTGGTCTGTAGAGTTGGATATGTTTGCGAGAGATTAGATAATCGACTAGAAGCAAGATGAGTGTCTAACTCCCATCTCTCTGACCCATCCGTCCGTGATACCCTCACTCATAAGGCTTCTGCAACTCATTTTCCTCAACCTGTTCCGCAAAGTTGGGAATATGCGTAGTATGACACCAAGGCTTCAACCCCTCCTCCCTCCTTATAGTATCTGCAAAACAGCCCAACCAGCCCTCCCTCTTGAACAAGGCATTAACATCCCCTCGAGTCCTCTCATGAATAATCTTGCCAAAATCCTCCACATTCGGATGCGCACCCACATTATCATAGATCGTAGCAAGCTGGATCAATTGCCCTAAAAAGGTAATGTTTCCCTCCGTACCGAGGTCTTGATGACGGATGATCGTCTCACAGACAGCTTCGGCTTGGTCTTGGCTTGAACCCCAGTCTTGAAGGAGGGTGAGGGATTGGAAACCGCCTTGGAATTCGAAGGAGAGACGGGTTGAGGACATGTTCTTGTCGGTGGTGCCGATGTCGTGAAGAAGGCAGGCTAGGGCGAGGGTTGAGGGTGAAAGGGATTTGTGGTCAGGGAATTGCTGCTTGAGGATAATGGTTGCTGATGGAATTAGTCAGTCAATTGACTACACTTTGATGGGAGAGGTTGAAGGGACTTACACCAGTAGAAGACTCTCATAGAGTGGTTGTACGTCTGCTTTTGTAGATTGTCTTTGGCGTGCTGTTGAGTCTTCGCGACGATGGGATCAGTTGGGAATTTAATGGTGTTGATGTCAAAGTACTCAGGCTCATTGATGTACGGGCCGTTCTTGAAGATTTTGCCGGCGTCAACGGGAACAGCTGTCCATCCGTTCTCAGCGATTTCGTTGTTGCTCATGATGAGTATTGAGAATGAGAAGCGGACTTCAAGATGGAATTGAGGGGAATTGAGTGGTCAATTGATGCAATTGATGAGGATACAGAAGAAAGAAAGAAATTGAATTGAATGAAACGATTTATGGATTAAATACTCGAATTATATTTCTAATCAGACTATCAACCTGAGGACGTCGTTTGAGGGGTAATTTGGTGTGTATCAACCTAAGGCTGGCGTTTTTGAGGGTCTCACAGAAAAAGTCGATGATGGTCCCCGAGCTTATGTCACACTGCGTCATCACTCAACCTTTACGCGGGGATACCACAGCATTTGTCAAGAATCGATCAATCAAGTTCATGAGACGTAACATTAGTGCACTAATTCTAAGCCTTTCCGACAACAACTTCGTACGAAGGCGGCGGAACGTCCGGTGCTTGCTCTTCAGCTGGGGTCGGTGGCTCAACAGCACGCGAAGAAGGCCCAGCTCTAGCAGGAGACAAGACAGGTACCCGCGGCTCACCAGTGAGACCAAGTATCTCCAGGAAATCCCTCCTCTTTAAAGCCTTAATAAAGTCAATTGCACCCTTATTAACCTCCATCATCGGATCAGCACCGTAATCCATAAACATCTTTGCCATATTAAAATCCAGCTTTAGAATCGCCAACATCAACGGCGTTCTGTTCAGCCCGTCAATCTCATTGACATCAACACCATACGCGAGTAGAGTTTTGATGTGGTTCCGATGATTGACGTCGATGGAGTATGTTATCATCGTTTGACCGCCCAACATACGAATCTTGGTTTCTGCATCGCGAATGAGCAATTCTTCCACGATTACTGGGGTCGCTGTTTCGACGGCGTGGCACAGCGCGGGGAGGCCGAAGACTATGTCTGTTGTATCGGGGTCGGCGCCGTTGTCGAGAAGGATTCGGATCACTTCGAGTTTATCTTGGGGTTTGAGAAGAGGGTTTCTGATGACCTTGATGAGAATGGGCTGGTTGTGCACGTCTGTCAGTCCAAGATCGACACCAGCTGCAACAAGCTGTCTCAGAATGTCGAGACGTTTCTTGTTGATCGTGTATTCAAGAACTGTGGTGCACAGGATGGTAGCGGGCTGTGTCTGGGCGCCTTGCTCGAGGAGTCTTCCAACTAGCTTTGCATTGCCTTCCTGGATAGCGATGTTGAGGACCGAGTTCCCGTGGATATCAGCACTATTGGCATCGGCGCCGTAGTTCAATAACAGATCAACGATATCATCTTGACCTTTCTTGACAGCTTGGGCAAGAAGACTTCCACCAGGCCAAACCGTCGCATCAGCTTTGGCACCATTCTCCAACAGAAACCGCACACCCGCCAAATTCCCTTTATTAACAACCTCCACAAAACAAGGCTGTCCATTCTTCATAACCGCATTAATATCCTCAGTGTCAAGCAACATCTTCGCTACATTTAAACTACCCATGGCTGCAGCTTTGTACAACGGTGGTAGTTTATTGGTCGTTGCGCCTGCAGAGATGAGGATTCTTGCAGCGCTTGCTTGGTCTTGTAGGATTGCGCATTTGAGGGGTGTGTTTCCATCTTCGTTGCGGCCGTGGATGTTTATTCCTTGGGATATAAAGGCCTGAATTTGTTGTTCGTCGCCGCGGGAGGAGGCGTGGCAGAGGGCTGAGACGAGGGGGTCTGGTTTGGAGCGGAGGCTTGAGGTGAGGGCTTTGAAGAAGGAGGATTTAGGGCGTGTTGGGCTTGTGGGTGATGTGTATGGCGGAGGAGCGTCACTGGCTGTGGCCGTGTTGACTTCTTGTAAAACTCCCATATTGTCACTGATGTGTTCTTCGTTGTAATGATATCAGAGTTTCCAAGAGAGAGCAGATGGGAAAGATATATCGCCCGAGCATGTCGGGAGGGAGCCGAGTCCATCCTGCACATTATACAGCTGATGAGCAGATCGCGCGATGGTTGGATTTGGTGTGGCAGACGCCGCAGGCCACTGTAGATGGTGACGTAAAACGGTCCGGGGTTCACTTTTAGTGGGTAGTCCAGCGCTAACAGCCCTGTCGCACGTCGCTAGCTGAATGAGCTTGCCCGCTAAGTTCAATCTCAAATGCATCGAGTCTCTTACAGACGTGAGATAACTCAACAATCAGATCAGCGAATCCATCATTATCCCCTTCTTCTTCACGATGAAGCGTATCACTCCTGCATTCTTGTCCATCTACTGTAGAATGGTGATGGCACGAGGACCTTTGAAGAATGCCCTGCCAAGTGCCTGATCAGCGCTAACCCATCCAAGCTCGCAGTGGCTGCACGAATCCTTCCACCACATCGTTTACGGAAGTCCTTTCGAGCTGTCTTATTGACTGCATAGACTAATGCGGCAACTGTTTCGAGAAGTAATCAATTGACTGTCAACGCGGTGCTTTATTTGGCCGACTTTCATCAACCTAGAGCTGTCTGATCAGAAGCGTTACCTTTTGAGTACGTGTGGGCATCTTCGGATGTGTCACCTGAAAACCCAGATAGCTGGCTGTCATTGTCTTGTTTTGTCTGCATACTTTAAAGAGCCCGCCCATCGAATAAAAAGCTCAAAACAACATCAACACAGCATCAACCCAGGATGATATCCGTCTCAGTAGGCGCCATTGATTCCCAGCGATCTTTGAGCACGTAGCCACAGCCGGCTCTATATGAAACACCATCGCCTCCATCTTCCACCCAGAGAACATTGAAGAATTCATAGGTTAAATCGTGATTGAAGCCCATGATTGGAGGATCGAAGTCATGCTTATAAGCACCTGTTGCGAGAACCTGATACTTGTCTTCCCCTTGATGAGGCCAGCCATCAACTTCCTCACTAGAAATGCCAATCCACCTCTCATCTTGATCGTATACAGCGTAGAATGGTAGTGGATCATAGTATCTGCTTCGGTATAACACACTTGCCTCGAATCCCCCGTTCAGAACTAATCCAGTTGCACTTCCCTGCGAAATAGCAATGAGTGTCATTTCTTGACCTTCTTCTCGCGTTGAGTTCCCTGTTACCCGAAGTAGCCCTGAGAACTGGCCTGAGCTGTCTTGGATAACTACCACTGCCGGCATTCTGTTCAGAGGCCTTTCTGCGAGCACTGAATTGATAGAAGACGTCACAAACCCTATGTAATGTTGTCTCTAGACTGGGTAAACCTGGATTTCAAGCGTGGCTGCAGACAAGAAGGATGCCCTAGAGACTCGTGCTGATATTTGATTCGGTGCCGATGATGGTTTCAGCCCTGCACTTGGTCCTTTCCCAGATCCTTTCTCGTTGACGGTCTTCCAGGTAACAAGATTCCGCAACGTCCAAGGTGCATTTGCAGTTTTCTGGTCAGATCCATGACTTGAGTTCGAAGCAACCAGATAGCTCTCGGGGTCGACAAAGCATTGTCAGCCGCACCACGACCAGGACGGCAGCGAGGGCCTGCGAGTTGAGCGACTTTGTCTTGCCGCACAGCCGTCCGACAACACTCCAAAGGCTAAGGGTCTAGGTGAACCCATAGAGGGCAGATATCCAGGAGACGGTGGAAGGGGCATAACTTGAGGGTCACAATCAACATGAGGCCTTCTGAGCGGCTGCCAGAGGAGGGCATGGTCTAAATAGATTCTCGGAAGACCAAACAAAAAGCCACCAGGAAATGCCGGTTCTAACCGGTTGAGTATTCCCTGACATGCCGAGAGGCCATCCTCTTGATACGACAGATTACGCCCATTGTAAGGGCATATTATGTCCGCATAGAGGCTGAAATCGGGGAATGGGGGGTCCCAAGATGCCTAAGTAGTATCGACCCTGGTTTTGTACTGACTGATGTTTGCTTATCTAGAGATACCAGGGTAGATCCCGGGTCCCAGATTGCAATCTGGCACTGCCAAAAGATGTCTGTATCAAGGAAGAAGACTACCCGTTGGCTAAGGATGTACTCTTGGTAGGTCCATGCCCTTGTCGCCCATATAGACTTCTTCAGGTCCCTGTAATGACGTCTGACCTTTTCATCAGTACTCTCATATGCACTGCCTTGCATTCCATAGTTGGGCCGGATTGGGCCGAATAGCCCATCTTGGGCTGCAGCAGCAATGGTCATGTAGGCGCCAGCGTAAATACTATCCATGCGCATGCATTCTGCTATTTTCTGCGGCCCATCCTGAACGATGCAAAGCCTGTCAATCCATATCCACCTCTCTCCGAGGAGAAAGGTCAATTCGATTGCATCCTTAATAACACTTGGTAGCTTTGACGCGACTTTTCGAAGCGCATCAGGTGTCTTCATCCAGTCAATGTTGCTGCTGAGTAGCTGCATATTCTCAGCAGGCCTTGGTTGACGTCTGGTATCAAGCCAAGTATAACTGAGAGCGATGTATCTGGCTTGCCCATCTCCCTGCACAATGCAGAGATTCTTAACATCAATAAGCCAAGTAGGCCGAGCCGATTGCGCATCCGATGCGTTGACGCAGGTCGCATGGTGTCCGTTGCAAACGGAAAGCCAATTCTTAATTGACGCAACAACCTGAGACCTCTTTCTCTTTTCGACCTTTCCGAGTGAAGACATGTGGGTCGCCATAGCGGCGACGTTAAAGTTGGTGCTGGTAAGTAACGACGTCGACTACAAGTCAGATACCGAAAGCAAGTAAGCGAGGGGGAACGACAAGACTTATACTCTTGAGTTGCGGCCGCACGCCACTTACGTGTCTGTCATGTGGTGAGAAGAATTGGCGACCCAAAGCAAGGGAGGAGGTAACTTGGTCGCCTGGTTCTGGCTGAGACCTGCGCTAGAGCTACTTTCTCTTGGCAGCATAAGCCTTGTATGATGATTTGTTCACTAACCACCTGCTGCCTTACACATTCGAAACTGTAAATCTGTTGGAGTAAAGATTATTCCCATCGTCTTGCAAAGTTCAGCCGACAATGGACGAGAGATAAGGATGAAAAACCAGGCGTCAACGTAGCGACTCTATATGGAGTTACTACCGCTCAAGAGGTAACGAAAAGCGACTTTAAAATTTATATGAACTACAATGTACAGGCTATTTCCTATCTTAGATCCACTACGCATTGATGGATATACGAAGCCACTCATCTATCCCATCCAGTGACCGCTTGGGTAGACCCTTGTACTTCTTCCCGTCATACGTCTCACTCAGTGCTTGTCTCAACACTTTCGCCTTCCTGATTAGTATCCTGCTTGCGCCAGTTGGGTTACTACTTTCAACAAACAGCCTTGCCTTCTTCTCAGCCTCCCGTCTTCTCTGTCGCACATCATCACTTTCCTTCTCCTCGACAAGACACAGCGGACATCGACACTTAAAATCCCACGTCCTTTTGATAGCTGCCTTTCTCACTTCGTAATCGCTTGACTCGTCATACGCATGAGTGATCTCTTCGCCTGCAGCAATCTTTCTCATAACGCGGAAAAGTATAAGATCGCCGATAAAGTCCTTCTTCGCGTTTGGGATGCATGAGTGGTTGATGTAGGATGCCCGAATCCATAGACCTGTGCTGGCATTGCTGATGTCCTCATCTTCGGTTTGTTGACCGGGTCCAAAGGCATTGCGTTGGATGATGTCGTGGATCTGAAAGGTGTCTATCACAGGTACACCATTAACCTGGATCAGCTTGCTTCCCATACCCTTGTAGTCACCATGAAGATTCAGGACTCTCTCAACTTGAGAGGGGTTGTTGAGTAGCTTCTGAACAACAGCTTTATGTAAACCCGCTGGAAAGACTTTGATAGCAGCATCTTCTCGAGTATCGCATACCAGCGCACTGAACGTCTCAGGCTCATGACTCCAGGCAAGACAAGAGCCCTTCTCACACATGATGATCTCGTTTGGCTGTATATCCCTCGCAGCAAAGAGTCCACGACCAGCGCCAGGGCTAGATTTGATCTCAGTCGGGCCGCCAAACGACGCAGCATTAGGGCGACCTCCGGTTTTCGTTAATGAACTGACGATTCTACCCATGTTGTAAACTCCTTCAGTTGCCTCTCGAAGTCTGACATCGACTCTTTTGAGGTGCAGTTTCACATGTTGGTCATTAGGATGCAGCCTTTCCTGCTCTTCAAAGTATTTCCTTGCTTCGAGATATTGGCCTTGACCATAGGCTGCTAGTCCGGCGCGATTATAAGCTTTCGCATCAAGATCATCGTTTGGTTTGTTAGAAATTGAAGATAGGGCATCAGACTTCGCCTCGTCAAACCGCTGGAGTTGAAGGTTGACGTAGGATCGATTTCGATACAAATCATTGCGCAAGGTCGCGTCTGTTTGGACATGATGTGGTAGTTCTAAGCCCTTGGTGTAGTAGAAGAGCGCTTGAGCGTGATTCTTCCTACCCAATAAAGCGTCGTTGCCCTTCTGTTTATAGACTTCAGCTGAAAGAGGATCTTGTGATGAAGTGCCGTCATGTTCCTGTCGCCACGACCCAAGGCTTTCGCTTATCTCTGTGATAACGAGATCTGGAGGATGGTCGACGCGAATAGTGGGCTCTCCATTATTGTTAAGGGTATAGTAGGGCTCCTTGACAATGATCTCCGATGCCATGTCCAAGATATCGTACCCCTGTTGAGATTTATGAAGAAACATTTCAAGTCGTTCAACGTCCTTGGACCCATCCCGTACGACAGCCCATGACGAAGCTTCCAATATGGCGACAGGTGAAATACGTCGTAAGAGAAGAAAACATCCTCTGTGATGTGTCTCCATTCGCAAGTCCGTCAACTTGATCGGTCTAAGACTTTCGAACTTTTCTATGCAAGGCAGATAAGGACTTCCAATCTCATACGCCGGCATTGTGTCTTTGCTCTTCTTGGGTGTACCGAAGCCGAATGCTGCCGAAGATAGATCTTGCATGAGAGATGTTGAGACTGCTTGTTCGACTAGAGCTTTGTCATCCTGATGTTCCCTTGGCTGACCTTTCTGCTGTTCTCGCTGCTTGATTCTGTCTTGAATAGTTGTTCGAATCCGGGCTGATTCTGCCCGGGACATAAAGAGAGTGCTTGGAGACATGGCCAAGATTTGGTAATTATGAGCGATATGGTGTTCAGCGTGGCTGTCTCATGAGAACACCATGGATCAAGGGCAGGATCTTGTACATGTCCGTACCGTTCAAACTGGTCATATCGGCAAAGGGAAGGAACAGGCTAATCCTTCTTAAGTAACTACACTAAATCCTTAAGACCGACCCTACCTGTTGATACGACCATTTCATTGACTTTTGGTTACTTTGAGTGAGAAACGATCCATAATTCCAATCTTATCGCCGGGTTTGTTTGCTATGATCCATCTTGTCCTTCCAATCTCACAAAGACCCGGACCAATAGGGCGCTCCCAAATCCGAGGTGGCCACTGAAAGCGCTCTAAGCCGGGTGATCCTCCTCTGTAACGTCCACTAGCAGCCCTGTAAGGAAGTGACTCAACGGGCGAGAAGCAGCCAATTACATGGTTCCCTTTCCGAACAGACCAATGCGATGATCTTAATACTTCCAGATCTGACTATGACGCATACAAGAACCGATAAGAACTTTTTGTATTCCTTCTATAGCAAGTCCGACAGTTTCTCCACTTACTAGCTCAGGGTTGTCTCTTCGCTCATCTGCTCTAGCCTCTCGAGTGAAGCCTAATCGACTGCTTACTCGTCAGAGTCGTCACTATCGGGATACATGAGGGTCCTAATAATGGCCCTGGCCTCTTCGCAGTCATCAGCGTTGTAGAACTTCAGCCCAAAAGTGATCATGAATGTTATCGGGTCACTATAATGCTTTTTGATGAACTTCAATTCCTCAGCGTCAAAATAAGATGCAGCTAGGTGGTCCTCCGGATGGTAGTCGTTAGGGTGGACCAGACCAAAATCGCTTTCATCGCCGTCGTCGTCGTCACTGCCGGCCATGATGGCCCGGAGGATAGTACGACCCTCTTCACGATCGTCGTCCTTATTGACATTGAGACCGTGGCTCATCAGAAATTTGAACTCGTTGCCCCGATGATCCTTGAGCCACTGCTTTTCCTCGGCCGTAAGAGGACCTTCCTTCGCCTGCTGCAGAGCTTTGCTGGCGCGGAAATCCTCCCATTTCTTCCGCTCGCTGTCGGCCCATAGCGCGTACATAACGTGTACTTTAGACACTTCAAACGGAGCAGGGCCTACTCGAGGCCCGATCGGTGGACCGCTCAACCTCACCTGAAAAGGGCTAAGGCGGGGGTCAAAGTAGGCAGCGCTCCTACCGTGTTTGTCTTTAATGGTACCTCTCGTACATTCATTGTCGAAATCTTCATGGACAGTGTATTCATCTCGAATTGGATTTCCAATGATGTTACAAATGAGTTTGGGGACGTGAAGGACATTGCGCAGTCGTAGGACGCCATGAGATCGTGGACCTCTAGCAGTCGGACTTCGTTTGACAGGAAGTTCGACTGTGCCGATCCCCATAACCTGCATTTGGTCAATGGCGCGGACCATTGAGTAGAAAGGTGTGTAGTCGGCGGTGAACCACGACCGATCCTTGGCGACACTTAAATTCGATTAGATATCATCTAAAGCTTTGCTTTGACTTTGAACGTACTGGACGTTGGAATGCACGGACCAAATCCATGTAGGGCATGGAAGGGATTCAGCCATGGTTGATGGTCTGTTGCTTTGCGCCTCGATGATCTGCTTTTAACTGGCGACTGCAGAATGCACACATGAGATCTGGACAACCTAGCGGCCAAGTATCGGCGATATGAGGACGAGATTAGCAGACGAGGCCGACGATGATTGTTTTCTGGCAAATGAGAAGATTCACACCTCTGGTCACATTCGGATGAGGTTAATCCGGACCGACAAGGGTGTCGCTGTGCTTCCGGACCGGGTGATTACTCAGGGCGGTAATTGTTCGCGGGACGAAACCCATTCGTACCACAAGCCATGTTACTCCAATAACCAGGTAGTGGGACGAACGCCGTGGTCATTTGTTTAAATAATACAAATGTTTATCTACAAACCCTCCGACAGTCCCCAGTAAACTCGTATTGCTTCAAGTGTCCTCAGAACTTTCCGAAACCTGCCCAGTGGGAAGCATAATCGCTCGATCCAGTGCATAAGGGAGACCACGATGACGTCCGCGGATCATCATGAAACAGATGACGACTTTTCCAAAGACTCCAAACATTCCACATAACGATGTGGCCACGGTTGGGTAGCCGAGACTCAAACCGACGTTACCACTACACAGGTATCAGTAAATATTAGGACAGGGAACATCGGATAAGAGCTTACTAGGCGGAGGTGACTTCGAAAAGAATAGCAAACACGGAAAAGGCCTGAGAGACAGTCAGTGGATGTTGGACCAGTTCAGAAACTGCAACTTACAGGGTCCTTGACATCTGCAATTCTCTTCGACTCCGCAATGCAGATACAAAAGGTGCCTAAAAAGATATACCACAGATCAAAACCAAGCTGGTTCTTCATATGCGTCATAAGATACGACTTGCTATTGTGCTCATTCAACGACTCGTCGTGTTCCCAGACTCCAAGCGACTTTTCTTCGTACGCATTTGATGCACGAATACTGATCGCGATGGGGAAAACGGCGATGTACATCATCACTAGCAAACTTAACTGCACAGCCGGGTTGACATTTGCGAGATTGAATGTCGCTGCACCAGTATGGCGCGCCGATGCAGCTTGGAAAATGGCTGCAGGAATACGTGCTGATAAAGGTAGGGATGAGACTTCTGGGTTGTTTAGATCGAGGATGATTATGAGAAGGATGTCGATGAAATTGAGGGCGAAGATGATGCCGAATAAAATCCATGTTGGACCACTGGGGAAGAGAAGAGTGTAGCATCGACGAGGATGATTGAGAAGAAATGTGAGAGATTCCTGAGTTGTGGAGTTCTTGGGTGTGATTTTGGACATGGTCCAGATTGTCAAACGGAGGAAAACGGGGTAGAGAGTGTTTCCAGCAAAGGCGAGGAAACTCATTAGTATCATGGGCCATTTTGCATCGCGGAAGGAGATCATTGAGTCGGGTGTTAGGGTGAAGCCGAGATTATCCATCATGGTTTGGGCAGAGTAGAAGCCCCTGGTAGAGGTCAGTATCCGGTCTCTGTAAAGAGCAAGGGTACTTACCACCATGTCTTGTCTTGAGCAGCAGCAGCGAGAACATCGGTATACTTGGAGTTTGCGGTATGAATCCAGCCGACGAGGCAGAGAGCACCAAAGAGGTGAAGACCAAAGAAGTAGCCTGACCAGTCAGCACAAATCTCCAACATCACAGCGATTTACTTACAAGTAACGATCTTGAGAAGCAACTTCAAGGTCCTGTACTCAATACCACCAAGCACCTCCCGATCATGCTCTGTCAGGTTCTTGAACTGCGAATTTCTTCCGATGGTAGCCTGACGCGACAGGAATGGAATCTCAGGTTGTTTTTGTTGCGACGTGGAGTTTACGGATCGAGGACGGGGTGTTGTTTGGGAGCCGAGAACTAGGAGGGAGGCAGCGACGTTGGCGACGCGGTCGATGGATTTGGCGGCGGTGATCTGCAGATCTTCGTTGCTTAGACGGCGGCGGCGACGCATGGATGTATCAGGGGCGGAGGTTGTGCTTGGGACGGGCTTGATCCTGTCTTCTGGGGGGTGTTAGTGAGGGGTGGAAAAGGTTGAGGAGGGGGACTTACCGTCGTCGGACTCGTCGTAGTGCTCGTCGTCATGGGCTCTCGCGACGATGGGTTGTCCTGCGACTGTTAGTCACCATGACATGAGATTGATGAGCGACATATCTTACCATGTTCACGAGCGCGAGGACCTGGGATATATAAAGTGGTGTTTCCCGTATGTGCTTCGGAAGAGGGATCGAACGAGATAGTTGTAGTACGCGCAATAGGTCTCTGCTCATCTCTATTGTCTGTTGTCTTATCTTCCTCTTCGGCAGGAATACTGGGATCGACGGTAGATTTGCCAGTGGTGTCGGTCTTGAGTTTCGATTCATCGTAGGCGTCTTCGACATCCTCGCTTCGACGATCAAGCATCTGCGGTGCTATATACCCATTAACCTCCTTCCTCTCCCAAAGGGTAAGATCGATACGTACCAAGACGCTTCAGATGTCTCTTAAACCAATAAAGACGCACAATGACAACGATAATGTTGATGAAGCCGAGGTTGGTAAAAATAGGAATAAAGTAAATGTAAAGCTGCTGATACGTCTTCAACGACTTGACATCAATCCTACAGACACACCATCAGTCATTTTAAACTTCAACGGATAATCGGCAACGGACGTGTTCAAACCAGACTCAGTCGACGCACTGGCTCCAAAAAACCACGCGTCAATAGCATCCATGTTCCCATAGGGGTACAGAATTGGCAGGGCTAGCAAGCCCATTAAGAGGATGTATGCATCTACACCGCCGTTAGCTTTCACATGCTGAGGGTTGCGATGTACCTACAATGTAATGTGAGGAAGTTTATGGGAGGTCGATACATGTTGACGACTTCTGGTAAATGGAAGAGTCAGGGAGTATGGATAGAACGGCACGGAATGAGAGATGCAGAAGAGAGGAACGGAAGGGAAAGAGCCTTTTGTTTTGACCTGAGCAATTTATTTTACCGCACACACTATCATCGGATTGCTTCATTGAGCTTGGATAAGGTACACAGCCTGCTTAGCTAACTAGATTTGACCTCGCCCTCGTGGGGTTTTTCGTTTGATGACTTTTCTAGGGTCTCCCGATCATGTACAGCATCATAGTAATAGACATGGGAGAGACTTGGGAGGCACTTGCAGTGAGACCCTGCTTTTTGCAAAGTTACGAATGGACCAATGGCTGTCAAGGGGCTCAGATGACCGCTGCGGGCGCCCAGGGAAGATCAGAGTCGAAAAAGCTTGATTCTGTTAGCGCGCGAGGGAAAATGGCTGAAGTGGGGGAATGGGAATAGGCTACTGTATCAGAATCATATGAATGCCATCATCGGAAGTCAATCTCAGAAGGAGATGACAGTTTTAAATACTCATCAGCGCCTGATTACTTCTTATGGTTGACCTGTAGCAAACACCAACTTGGGATTGGGAGTCGTGAATTGATAACTATCGAGGCCTCAATGAGGCATTTTTAGCTGTCATCCCATCGGTTCCAACCCGACAATCTGAGCATGTATTCACTCACATTGTGACCAATTTCTTTGTCCCTTGTCAGCTCCACCCCGCTCTTTCAACGCCCGCAACCATCGTCTACTGGATGTTTCCCCTTCCCCCTTGAGGTGCTTATATCCGTGACCAATCAACCGCACACAGAGCTGGCCAAGCATTTCGCCAGATCGAGTGTTTGTCTTGGCTCACGTAGCTAGACCAGGGGTTGAATAACTTAATCGACATGTCTTACTCTTATTTAGCCTTGGTATTCTATTCAGTGCTGGGATGATACCCTAGAACTTGTGTACTGGCCTTGACCACGTGTCTCGCTAGTTGCTACCGTAGGATGGAGGTTGATAAAAAGGCAAACTGGATACCGAGCAGTTTTTGTAGATTGTCTGACTTTTCGCATTCTAATACAGTAGTCGCTGAATTTTTATCCGCTTTATTGAAGTGAGCGACAGGTGCCAATACCAGAGTGCTAGCTGACGCCTATTGCTGAATTCCGGACTGGGGATGTAGGGTAAATGGGAGGGAAAAGCTTGGCTGTTTAACAAGGACAGCATAAATATTATATTCCAGGAAACTGAATGCTTATGGTACGTTGAATGAAGTAAGACAAAGCTCACCTGTAAGTTACTCAACTTCAATGTTATGAGGTTTGGTTTGGGTAGGTGTTCACATGGTAAAGCCGTGACGTTGTTTGCGATCACTTCGTTCAGAGTGCGCTGATTAATTATCTCATCGATATTTGCTTATCAACAGCTTATCGCTATCGCATCCTTATCAGTCTATCGATAAACGGCTTATCGATAGTGGACTCGAAGAAGAAGAGAAGTGAATCCGAACAATCAGAATTCAACGAGTTATGAGCGCTCGGTACACAGAAAAGAAAGAATGATTAGGAGCCCACACTGGAACGAAGCAAGATACTGTAACGAATGAAGCACTTTGTATTGCATGATGCCTAAACGCAATCCACGCTAAAACGTAAACGACTGTCTGCCTCCCACCTGTATAGCATCGCAGTATACCTTTCCATCATTCAATAATTTAGCTAGCCTCCGCCTTGCGAGCGTAGACGTATCGGACGGTCATGTAAGAATGGACCTTGCGGTTTCGGAGGAACTTGCGCATCTCCATTAGGAAAACCTGGTACTCGTCCTCGGGCCACTGGAGGATGGTCTTCCAGAGGAGAAGAGTGTAGCCTAGCCATGTTAGTGATGGTCAATATGTTCTGTGAGGGGGAGTCTTACCTTCAAGATCGTTCTCGAGGGTGGCGCGGACAAAGTTTCCGACTTCGCGGAGTTCGGGGTCCCTGGGCCATCCGCCGATGGGGAACTAGACAAATCAGCAACACATCTCTAAATCATCATTTGAACGAACTCACCTTGTACTCAATACTTTTGATATCCGTAAAACCAGCCTCGTGGATACCCTGCTCCTGCAACTCATCCTCTTGGACAAAGAAGGAGTTTCCAAGCAACTTTCCACCCTCAGTGAACAGCTTGGCCCAGAGCTTCAGAACGTCAAGATCGTCGGTGGTTCCGTCGTCACTTCGGATGTGGACGTCGGCTTCGGCGGATTGGATCCAGCCGTCTTGGGCACAGCAACGGTAGGCTTCCTTGAAGAGAGAGGTCCAGTCCTTGATAGCACCGAAGAGGTAACGGATGTGGATGAAATCGAAGGTGTTGTCATCCCATGTCCAGCGGAGGGTGGCGTCGTCGATCTCGAACTTGACATTCGGGGGGACCCAACTGATGATGTGAGTTTTGGTTGAGGATGAGACTGAAAGGAACTTACGTGGGTTGGATGGGGGAGAGGTCGGAGCCGATTACTTCAGCTTCGGGGTACTCGTCTGCAAAGTCGCTATGACAAGTAAGTATGTAATTGAGAAATCTGAGACGACAAGCTTACATGGCCCAGATACCTATGAACGTCAGCTAAGCCATCATCAAGTTCAACGCAAAACTTACCAGTTCCAGTACCGACATCAAGGACTTTCTGTTTACGGTGAGAAACAAGCCACATGACCCTTGATGCATGCACATACCTGCACATTATCCTTAATAGGCGCAAGGAACAACTTTCCACCCAACAGCAGCGTCAAAGCCTGATGACTACTCAACGTCAGTATGACCTCACATCGCCTTTCACTGAAACTCACTTGATATCAATCGACGCAGACTGCTGCTCATCATTCGGAGTAAAGTACTCAGTAGGATGTCTGTCACTATGAAACGTACGACCCTGAATAGTGCGGTATTCGAGAATGCTGCTCGTGATAGAAGCAGTGGAGCTCGCGCTACAACAGTAAGCGAGAGCGGACAAAAAGGTAAAGGAAATGTCTCACGCGTCATCACCAACAGCAGAATCAGCATCCGTCTCATCGCCGTCCTGCACATGTCAGTCAGTATTTGTTTGTCTGCAGTGCATCATGTCATGGGGAACCCTTTTACCTGTGGATCAGCAGCGGGAACTAACTCTGGCTGCGGCGCCGGAGCCGACTCAACGGCCGACGCTAGATCGGACCGAGCCGCGGGAGCATCAGCGGAAGATGTAGCCATATTGTCCTTCCACAGTGTTATTCTCCCTGCTTGGAAGGATTTTTGTTGGTGACGGGGGAAATTGACGCAAACCAACAGAAACTCGAAAAGGGATTTTCTTGCGTGAGGGGGAAACTGGACAAGGGAGAGGGAAAAAGAGGCTTGGGAGTGTTGGATAAAGAACACCTGTTTGTGGGGGGCTTTAGGACGGATTTGGTCTGGTGGATGATGTTACCAACCAATTGAGGGGAAAGGAATGTTGCACTCGCTTGACGTGTCACTCGGGGTAGCGGAAAAAATGACTTTGTTGGTGGGTCCTACATAGAACTGAGGTCATTGATGGCCTGCTCAGACCGGCTAAGTGACTGTTTTATTCTTTCAATAATATCTTCTGATGTTACGTTTTCTGCCATCAACAAAGTGGCAGCATATAACCGGCGCCAAAAGTGGGTCTAGACTCTCATTCTTATTCTTGCTTATTACCGACGGGTTGTTTTCAGTCCATGCAGACGATGTTGGTGCCATAAATATATCAATCAGAAGGAGTGACCCTCAAAGTATCAGTATAAGAGACGGAATGATCTAGATACCCTATACTACTTTAGGCTAGCACTTAGACAATTTTATTCGTAGTCTGATCCAAACTGGTTACCTATCACGGTAAGTGCCGACTATGCCTTCTTCATTGATCAACTTCCACCTCCCAGCAAGAATCTGGACTTCTCATCATCATCATCATCATTCACAATCTACATCACATTCGCTCAAAAGCATGGCTTCCACTATCCTCATCAGCCTGGACCACCCAATCTTGCTCGAGATCATCCAGACTCTTCAACGTCGGCATTTGTATACTCATCATACATGGGGCTGGTGCCACAGACGCCTTCAAAGCGCGCGTACTCAACGCAGACAAGCCGGCAACATGGACATCGATGCTGTTCAGATCCTTCCGATACTTTAGTGGACCATTGGGAACGTGCGCGACGAGACGTGGACCGAGGCCCACATCATTCAATTCGCCCAACTCTTGCTTGACAGCAACAACAACTTAAGACTGGCTCCTACCGGTTACCCCATCGCCCGACTTCTCGGCCAATTCGGAATCTCTATGGAATTGGTCGAGTACCCCGAGCACTGTACACATTTGGGATGGTGGCCCCACTGCTTCCGACCCTCGAGACGCAGCAGAAGACTAGATACGATGGTCTTTGACCTGTTCGACGACATTCACAGACTTCTTGAAGTTCAGAGTCGAGCCGGGTCCCGCGGTTGGATGCGTTTCGGTTTGGGCTACCGTGCGAGGGATATTCGGATTTTGGACCGGATGGCCCGACTAGTTCGACTAGATGAGAACGAACCGCTGCTGCTCTCGTTCTGCCGGCTTGTTAGGATATTGGACCTGGAGATACTTCAAATCTTGGAAGGAACGGCCGCGTGAAAGGGCCGAGCGGGGACAATAACAGCGTCAATTTTTTTCAGTTAGCAGGAGAGAAATAGAAAAGTTGATCCCCAACACTTAGGCTGCCACAACAAATTTACTCAAGTAGCCATCTAATCTAGCATAAAGTGACCAAATTATTACGTCTCTTATGCTTTCGGGGGCCAATTCTCATACCCAGCCTTGACAAGTTCCTCTCCACAGTCAAGTGACTCAAGTCCTACTCAGCTTTCTGCCCCATCCAGAAATAATAATTCTCATACGCATGATAATTCACATTCTGCAGATCCTTTCGCGCAGCAGCCAAAAAGACTTCAATCTCGTCCGGACCCATGACTTTGCGCAACGGCTTGGCTGCCATGGCGCCGAACATGTCGCTGACAGCAGTCTTGAGGTAAAGACCGATGAGACGAAGTTTCTTGTCCTGAACCAGATTTAGTAAGAAATAAGACATTATTGGAGATGAGGATTACCTTTGCCCATGTTCCGATGGGGACTTTGAGCACTTTGCAGGTGACATTCACAAAACCTGCTTTCTCAAGCGGTTCACGCAGATTCTCACCAGCGCGAAATTTCATGCCGAAGGAAGCTACTGCTTCAGTAGCTGTGTCGAAGAATTTGGCTAGTGGTGCGTCTTTGGGGAGGGATCCATCGTCGCAGTTGGCTCGGGCGTCTAGTTCTTGGATTTCGATCCAAGCACCAGGCTTCATATGTCTGTGCCCTGTCAGTATTGTCATGGGAGAGGAGTTTTGGGAGGCATACTCGTAAGCTTGACGGAGAACCTTGACTTCATCTTTCAACCAAGGACTGATACAGCGCATGTGCACAAAGTCAAAGCCGTCGCCGTGCATCCATTCGTCTTCGATGTCGTCGACTAGGAATTTCAGGTTTGGGGGGACCCAGGATGGTTGGATTGGGCTGAGGTCTACGCCTACCACGGAGGCGCTGGGGTATTTATCGGCGACTGCATGGTTTAGAGATTTGTCCGTTAGTGGGAGGTTGAGATGACTTACCGTCGATGGCCCAGATTCCTGTTCCGGTGGCCAGATCGATGATCTTCTGGGGGCTTTCGACGATGGGCGAGAAGAACAGGTTGCCACTGGGGATGTTAGAATATGCTTATCCAAGATAGGTGATCGGTTCTTACTCTGTAAGCTCCAGCATCATGGCATGTTTCATGTCATCGCGGTTCTGCTCAGCATCATCATTCGGAATGGGATATCTACCAAATCAGCACCCCAACCACTACTCATAGACTCTACTCACGTTCCATGACGATACTGATGATACTTTTACCCGATTAGCCCATCATCACCGTGTATAACAATCATTTACTCACCCGTCGTCCATTCTCAAAAGCATGCTGATAAATACTCGTGTTCAAACTTGTCGAACTAGAAGACAAAGTCGCCGAATCAAAATCCGACGATTCAAACTCATGTTCCTCCTCAGCATGCTGCTCCGCCGTAATCGGCTCGATAGGATCCTGCGTCGTAGTCGCCATTGTCAGTACAGTAGCGTTGGTGTTGAAGATCGGCGTGCGCTATCTTCCCCACATCGGAAAAAAATGACTCAAGTTTCGGTAGCATCGGATATAAACGTTCACATATGGAGTGTCGGTCCGAGGCATGTGATTATTCATAATTGTTAAGGAATGGAATGTATATTAATGAACGTGCCACGATATCATCACCCGAATTATCTATCCTCTACTCTAGGTATTCTAGGTATCTCGACAAAAGAAAATGACAAAAAGAGAAAGACATTATGCATATTCAATCGTGAATTCCATG
This sequence comes from Fusarium citri, assembly GCA_004367485.1. NCBI lineage: Eukaryota > Fungi > Ascomycota > Sordariomycetes > Hypocreales > Nectriaceae > Fusarium > Fusarium citri. Next base: position 111,044 of record QHHH01000093.1, read on the forward strand.
CTTTGACCCGGTACACATCTTGTTCCGGGCGCGACTGCCATACTGACTGACCACATACCAGATGCGCAGCGCTGGAATGCTGTACCGGTCTTGACGCAGTTCCAGTATCCTTCAGGTGTGCAGGGTGTTCCAGGCGTGATTAGACCCCGGGCGGGCTTGGTAGTTGCAGGAGGAACGACAGTTGTTGAAGTTGAACGAGTGGTGGATTTGAGGGTTGTCTTCTTGGTGGTTGTGGGAGTAGGGACTGTGATGAAGACGCCGCCAGGTCTAGAGATTGTCAGTACAGAAGAGTCAATGCAGGACAGTGAACTTACGGTTTGGTGGTTGTAGTCTTGGTAGGAGCCTTGGCAGTACTCTTCTGCGTAGGAACAGCAACTCCAGATCCAGCTGGACACTGACCGACCGGCGGACCAGTATTGCTCGAAACCAAAGAAACGTCAGGGCCAGGGTTAGGAAACATAAGATCAACGCCCTCCCTGGTAATGCATCCCCTGCCGATGTTGGCGGCAAACATAGCAGGACGGTTGCGCATTGGCGTCTTGGGAGTGCCAGTCTTCGCCTTGACCTTGATAGCAGCGCAGTTCATGTACATCTCGCGATTACCAATCTTGTTAAACCAAGACCAAGCGAAGAGCGCAGTACCACCAGGTGTATCAATAGGAAGAGTGAACTTGAACTTGGAAGTAGGAGCGATGGGACAGTTGCCGATCCAAGATTGAATAGCGATCCACGAACTGCCGCCATCAAAAGAAAGTGAGGCTTGACAGCTTCCACCGGAGTGATCTGCGCCGCCTTGAATTTCGATGTTGTACGATTTACCTGCTGTCCAGGAAACCGTTGGCGCACCGGCTGCGGTGCCGAAGAGAGTATGGTAGCCCTTGCAGGGGAAGTTGCTTCCACTTGCCAAAAGGGGAGATGTCATGCTGTAGTCGATATCGCCGTTGGCGTAAGGGTTCTTCTTGCTCTTGAAAGGTGGTGGGTATGTCATTTCCATGTGAGCTTGGGCTAGACCAGCTAGACCCATGACTGTAGCGAGGGCGGTAAAGAGCTTCATGGTGAAAGAAAGTGTTACGTGTTTGTAAAGAGATACGAAGGAGATGAACAAAAGAGAGCCTTGTAGGCTGTGTGAGATAAGGAACAGAAGTGAGTGATGAGAATTAATGGTTGGTGTTGAGGCTTTCAATATGTTTTATACATTTCTAAGACCCTGACGCTCAATGTGACGTACCAATGGAATAGGGTCCTTCTCGACTTAGACAGGATTGTGGATGTGGTCTAGTGGCCGGGCTAGACCGGGCACTTGGGAGGGACAGAGTTCAGAAACGGTGTCCAGCCTCAACGACGGCCGGAAAAGATGTCAGAGGTTTAGTCACTTGTCATGAACTGACTACGAAGCTCAAGAAAACCCTGAAGAAAACTTGGCAAAAACTTGTTACAGAGTGGTCATGAGTTTCGACAGTGAGACATCTCGTTCATGACATCGGCTGAGATCTACGATGAGAGCGGGAACATAAGATGTTGATGCACGGGAAGATGAGATGTTGACGCACGGGATGATATCAAGGAGGTTGGAATAGGGGTCATACTTGGCAGTTAGGTGTTCACAAGGTCTTTGTCTGCCTTGTCAAACCTGTTTCTTGGTGTCTTGGGAGCTGAGAGTGCATTCACCCAGCTGGCTGGGTTTGAGACATTCGTCAGCGATAGTGTCTGTCAAGGCTGGGACATCCGGGATGACCGTGGACCCTGTCATGATTCTGAAAATGGCCGAGAAACATGTTACTTTCAATTGGGAGTCATGCCATGTCATGTTCTAGGGTAGGGCATCGTTGTGAATTGTCATTATCATGATCCGGGTTGATGATGGTGTTGATGGCGAGTCTAACCACCAGAAGTGACACTACAATGAACTGTGCATTGACATTGCTGATTGGGTAGGTAACAAATGTAATCAATACAGTCAGGACACATTGGAGGCTTGATAAATCTCTTCTCGTGAACAACTCATTGACCCCATCACCGTTAACCGTTAACCCATCCAAACTCCCCTCTGCACGAACCAGCGCCACACGTTGCAGAAAGAAACTTCAATGCAAGGGCATCCGTCCCTGACAATCGCATTCCTGACATCCCGGTTTTAGCAAAGATCGGAATTTTACGTGGCTGGGCAGGGGATAACTGGAATGCTCTAGGGTAAAACATGTCTGATCACCGCTGTTTTCGGCCTTGCCACGGTGGGAATGGTTCTAGACACGAGGCATTATTATTCTCGACTCAATTGGACTTTGAGATAGGAATTGGGGAATTGTTGAAGGTGATTGGAACATGTGAAGTTGTCATCTTTAAAAATAGAAGTTTGGCTGGTTTCGGTGGTGATCGACAGGGCCCGCTTTCGGGAATACCAGAAGCTTGACAAGCACCCCGACTCGAAGTCTTTCACCTGTCGTCTGTCAGCAATTGAACTTTATTGTATCGCACGGACTAAACATCATATCATATCTATGTCACCCTATAATCAGTAAGCAAAATTGAGAGCACTTGTCTACATCTCACGGTTTCATTGCATATCTCTAAGCATGCATCTTTATTATATAAGATCCCCGACCCACGGCATCTTCGGCACATCAAAGACGTCACTGAGGTCGAATCCATGGGTATTGCCCCAAGCACGAAAGATTGGTAAGCCACAGCATTGCTTGGAAACAAGTTACTAACAGTTACATCGCTGGGATATCTTCAATTTATCCACCCATTGTGGGTTTCATCGGTAGTTGGTGACGACTTTATCACGATTTCTTGGCGTCACTCAGATGACCTTGGGGTCGTATCGGAGATAATGCGATGTTCGAGAGCGTCATAGCGGCGGCATCTTTGGAACGTCTTTATATAGAGAGAAGATGAGGCATAATTGTAATCTTTGAGAATTTTGGGTCTAATCTTCATCACGAAAGATTGCGAAAGCGACAAGTTTTATCTGTATACTTTACAGGACTCGCTCCTCAGAAAGTCTTGAACCGGAAGGCGACAAGATGCAGCCAGATATTCCATATCGTCGCGAGTCGCTGCCTCACAACCAGGTAGATGATAACGATGAGTCCCTTATCAGTGAGCCTCCCGATGATAACGTGACCTATAGGGTCCAGATGAATGGATACTCGAGCAGGGTCTCGAAGCAGCCCGTCTTGGCATCCGCAACCAAAGCAGCATTCAAGTCAACACCGACGCACACAGTCTCAAACCCTCCGACACGTCCCAGATTGTCAACGAGGAAGATGATGATCTTGACGTTCAAGATGAGCGTAAAGGCTGGAAAGGTTACGTAGAATGGGAAGACTATCCCGAGAAGAAAGCCAAAGCTGCACAGCGTTTTAAGAGGTACAAGTTTCCTCCACCGCCTGAGTTCCAGCTTGAGCCTCTTCCTGCTACAAATCCTGTTCTGGAGGGGAACAGATGGAAGTTGTGGCATAAGGCTATCGGAGGGGCTTTGACCAAGATTCCAGAGATCAGTTGGGACGTTGTTCAAAAGGTATGTCTGTGAAGAAGACTTAAGAGCCGAGGACTGATGATTGCAGGAAAAACATCCTGATATGCTTCATCTTCTCCAATTCCCTTACAACGGCGAAGCACCAAAGAGTGTTCTAACAAAGGACTACATCATGCCCAACAACCTTCACTTCGTCCGCAACCACGGCGGTATCCCAGACATAGACGCATCAGCTTGGGATCTCCGTCTTGACGGTCTCGTCAAAGATCCCCAAACGCTGACCTTCGCCGATCTTCAAGACGAAACCAAGTTCCCACGCGTCACAAAGCTCGTCACCATCCAATGCAGTGGTACGCGTCGCTTGGAGCAGATCATCGAATACCCCGGCGAAGGCGACGAAATGATCAACGCGCCCTGGGCCGAAGGTGCCATAGGCACAGCAAAATGGACAGGCGTGTCCCTCAAAAAGGTAATCAAGTACTGCGGTGGCCTGAAAGATGGCGCGAAACATCTCGAGCTTTACGGCGCGGATACATACTTCAAGGGTGGGCAGTGCATGAATTACCTTGTTTCAGTGCCTTGGTCCAAAGTCAAGGCTAATGAGGTTATTCTTGCCTGGGAGATGAACGGGGAGCCTTTGCCCAAGATCCATGGAGCGCCTGTTCGGGCGGTCGTTATGGGGTATATTGGCGCGAGGAGCTGTAAATGGCTTTATAGAGTCAAGGCGATTGAGACGCCGAGTTTAGCGCCGGTGCAGAGTAGGGAGTATTTATACTTTCAGCAGCAGACTGGGAAACATAACCAGTTGCCTACGAGTAAGTCCCCCCTCTTATATAATCTTGTGAAAGAGACTAACAGCTTGCAGTGGGCATTCAGATCCAGGAGATGCCGGTTAGTAGCGCCATCATGTCACCCTGGAACAAGGAAGTTGTCATACACGATGGCGAAATTGAAGTCACAGGTAAGATTCAGCCCAGAACTAATCATGACCATCTTTAACATATTGAGGCTGGGCATACTCTGGAGGTGGTCGCTGGCCCGAACGAGTCGAAATCTCTTCCGACGGCGGCTACGTCTGGTACGCTGTACCCATCGAAAACCTCTCTCCAAAGCACAAATTCGCCTGGCGCACCTTCAAAGGCAAAGTGCCCTGCGACCACGAAGGCTGGATAGAGCTAGTCGTTCGCTGCTGGGATAACAGTCTGAACACGCAGCCCATGGAGGTACGACATAGCTGGAATTGGAGCTTGCATGTGACGAGCAGTTGTCATCGTGTCAAGGTTTATAGTGTTAATGCGAAGAGGGAGGCTACGAGGAAAAGGTTGATGGAGTTTAATGAGCATGGGGAGGCTTTTACGCCTATTACTAGACCGACGGGGTTTGTACCGATGAGTATTGAGGAGTATGAGAGGGTTAGTAGGAATGCTGAGCCTAGGGATGTTGATGAGTAGGGAATGGAGTTGCGTTGATATGCTTTGGATTGCGAGACCATTTCTGCTTTTTAACTATTACTCAGCGAAGGCTTCGTGAGAGGAACTCATGTGACAATTTCCAAGTGACCTCTCCATAATTACATCCTCCAGACATACTTTTCCACTCTTATACAATCTCCTTCATATCATTCCACTGATAGATAATATGTCTCTCCCCCAAAGCCTCCTTAAGCACAATCAACAAATCATCCACACTTCCAAGAAACTTCAAATACAAAGTAACAGCGACACAATACCGTCGATGATTCTCATCCTGAACCAACGTCGCCGTCAAAATAACCTCCTCACTTTGACTCTGCACCAGATCCGTCGCTCGTCTTATCAACGGCGCAGGTAATCTTTCTGGAAGAGGAGATCCTGTTCGTAGAGCTTGTTCGATGATGGCTAGGACGGCCATTATATCGCCTATGGATCGGTCATCAAGAATGCCTGCGACCCGGACGAGACGGTCTTGGAGTTCTTTGGGGAGGGTGGATGCGAGGTTTAGTAAACCGCCGAGAGCTTGGTTCATGTATTGGAGTTGTTCTTTTGTTCGTTGCAGGACTTTCTGATCAAAGGGGCCGAAACTTAGTTCACCTTTTAGTAAAGCGATGGAAGGACTCAAGGCAAGAAGAACTTCAGCCACTTCGAGAGAGACATTCTCAGCAACAGCACCCAAAGCACCATTCCTATCGGTGCGGCCCCAATGAGAAATGAGTAACGCGTAGTGATCCGATAAGCTGCGCACAGAATTTGCAAGAGTCTTGCAAACATGCGTAGTTCCCGACGGCGGACTCGGAAACAACTGCACAATAAACGCAGCCAAAAACCCAATCAGGACAGTAACGACTCGTTTCCAAAATGCTTCGTAGCCTTTTCCTGGAAGACCGTACTGTACGATATGATCGTGGTCCCAACTAAACCCAATAACAAGACAAAACGTCGCGGCTGCCATGATAGTAGCAAATTGGAACGCAGGAGGGAGAAACAGACGCCACCAGAGCAAAGGTATTATAGCGACGCCTGTAGCTGCTGCCATGCCGTATGGATTGCCGATTCCGCTTCCTGCGCCGATGTACCAGGTGACCATTCCGATTACACCACCGACTATAGTCCCTGCTGTTCGAGCGACAAGAGAAAAGGTAAAGTCGGCGAGATAGATCAAAAGAACTGTTTGAGCGCTGATGACTGCCCAGATTCCTTTTTCTCGATAGAAGAATCCTGCGGTGTGGGGAATAACGGCTGGTATGGATAACGCTACTGTCACGACTACCATGCGTAGAGCGTACATACCCGCTGGATTCGTGAACCAGTTATACGTCGCCATGAGAACGCGACTGAACTTATTTCGTCGTGCGGAGGAGCCCTTATAGCCGCGGCTTACTTCTAATCTTCGTCTTGTTTCTTTGGTTTGTTCGTCAAAGGTTTGTGCGTCCATTAGTTTATCTGGATCTTCCTCTGCTGCGATGTCATGACCTGGATATGTAATCTGACCGTGGAAAAGCCAGGATATGGCGTATTGAATCCGTGAAGGGACCCAGAAACGACCTTTTGTGCGCTTCTCGGAGAGGTTGAGGATGTACTCGAGAAGGTTTTCGACGGCTGTTGTCCAACCTAGCATTCGTTCCTCCAGAACCATGGCGATGACCAAGCTAGGAAGAAAAGGCCTATCGGTTCCTTCAATGGGTTTCAACTTCCCATTGGCGTCAAATAATTCTGCATGGGCTTCAAGAACGCCTTTGGTTGTGTTGACGATACATGCTTCTCTAGCAAGTCGGGATCGAGCAAGAAGATCATGCAAATTTCGATTGAGTTCTTCGAATCGTGCAGGTGAAGTTTTTCTGACCCAGCGACAGTTATTCACAGCGTTGATGTAATCAGCTGCCAGATTAACGGCCTGTGGTCCGATCTCCATGACTTCAGCCAATGTTTCCAACAGTGTGTTCTTCGTCTTGCTGCGCAATTCCGCACCTTCCGGTCTTTCGAAAGCACTCAAAAGGGTGACCGTTTCTTGTCGCTGCCGTCGACCGATTTCGTATTTCTCTGTGCCAATTACTGGTCCAAGGTGGCCATCTGCCTCTGCTTTTCTGTGCTCCTGTTCTTTTTGCTGGCTTCGAACGCGACCGATCTGGAAATCGATAAGGTAAAGACTCGTGTACATGACTCTTCTTGCACGCTCGTGTAGACCTTTGATGTCTTCTGCGCCCCATAGACCGCGGGAGAAGTCAAGTGGAAGAAATGCAAGGGCGGGTTGTCCGGCTTTGAAGGCCGATATCATACCGGTTCTACTGGCCTGAAGTTGTGCAAGTGGACTAGCATTTCCCTGTAGACCTTTCTTTGTGAAGACGATCGCTTGGTTGGACATACGCACCAGTCGTTCGAGACCACTAAGAACCACATGCGACGTCGAGTGAGGGAACAAGAATAAGCAGCACGCCAGACCTAGACCAATCCCAACAGCGCCAGGTAGAACAAGAACTCGAGCAACGTTTCCCGTAAATCTCGGAAGTCCTGGCCCAAACAGAATAAAAATGTCTGTAACAATCGTCCCAAAGATCTGCAAAACCACAGTCTTCGGATTTGCACACCTCAATCTCGCAAGCGCATAAATAAACAAACATCCCATACACATAAAAACAGCTGTAACCCTCGCATCAAGCATAAACCCATTATGAATAAGAATCTGCGCCTCCCAAGTCGGACTCTGTCCCGTACTCTGCGCATTCTGCACAGCCTGTCTCTGCAATTCCCCTAACAAAACCTGTGTTTGAGAATCAGGTCTTGCAGCGAGTGCAGCTTTCATAGTCAACAATCCCCAGCACCATGCTAGACACATACCTAGCAAAAGCGAAAACGCGCCGAGGACGTAGATGAAGACGATGCTGGCTGGTGGCACTGCGAAGAGCAAGATTGCGCCGAGGAAGGTTGCTTGGCCGAGTTCAACGAGGGACGGGTGGATGAAAATTAGCAGGAGCATGACCCAAATTGCAATCCAGCAGCGGATGAAGATTTTGAGATCGTGGGTGTTGAAGTGGTCTAGCCATGGTGGGAGTTTGCGTTTCGGAGGTGGTGTTTCCACTTGTGTGTCTGAGGATTGATCTGAAGCCATTGTTGTCGCTCAATTGAGTCGTGAAGCAATTGAGAGATTTGAGATTTTGCTGACGACCGAAGAATCCGAGGTAAAGAGGTTGGCTAGCTTCTGAAGTATGACGTGTGTATGGGGTTTGTGGAAGTTATGATTACACTAGAGCAGCGTTAGTGGTTAGTGGATGCGGCATGCTGAGAGGCTGGAAAAGTGCTGCACTTAGAGATGCATGGTACTATTTTCGTTTTCAGCTGAGAAAAGTGCATTTCTGCTTATGCTCTCTGCCTTGGGGAATTTGCGAGTACAATCTCGGGTGAGACGCTATTACGGATGACTGAGGTGCCGGCTCTGGAATTTTGGTGGATAGCTCAGCTCTGGAGAAGAGATCAAGATTTCCACAGTGGATCAACAGAGCTTGTCCCTGGAACTAGTGGGCCCAATAGCATCGCGCTCCCGCTATACTTGGCGAAGAAGTCACAAACAGGAAAATCTTCAAAAGTAGTCAGCCATTATCGCCGGGATCTGTAAAATTCACCATGACTCTTCCAAGCCAGATTAGCGACTTGGCACACCTGAGATGAGAGTCACATCGATACCCCGCCCTGGCGATCTCTGTTGCACTGGCGATCTTTTCGCGTAAATAGTGACATTCATCCAATGGGGAAACAATATCCCACAAAGGGCAAGAGCTAGCTAGGTGGGTGTCAGAAGAATTATCCTCCAAGGCTCAGGGTGCAGAGATAAAGTACCCTGAATGCTGGCCTAAACTAGCATAAGCTGATCAAATTATTTCGTCTCTTATGCTCTTGGGGGGCCAATTTTTATGACACCCTGAGGATAACGTCGCGCAAATGGCAAGAGCTAGCATCCCCGCACTGGACTGCGCCTGCACTTGTGAGTCACTGTGATATTGGCCAGAGACAACATAAATTGGCAAGGTCGTGCATGGACTTGCCAAAGGATCTATAGCTCTCTCTTCATCATCGTCATTCAAAGCGGACGCTTTCAGGCAAATCCCCTCCAAGACAATTATCAGGCAGTCAGGTGGGTAACAGAAGAGATGTCCTCTAAGGCTTGGGCGACTAAAATAAAGTAGCCTAAAAGCCTCCCCAAACTACCAAAAGATGACCAAATTATTTCGTCTCTTATGCTTATGACGGTCAACTCTTCTAACACCGGGCAGTTCTTCTCCAACATCACCACACCCACCAAATTCAGCAACTATGGCACAACCACAACCGCAACCGCAACCACGCCGCGCACTGGACCTTATCGATAAGGTAGCTGTCATCAGCGGCGCCTCTCGAGGCATTGGTCGCGCAATCGCCTACAACCTCGCGTCTCGTGGATGCTCTATCCTCGGCACCTGCACCAGCGACGAGGGTGTCAAATCTCTCTCAATGGGTCTCAACAATGAGATCGACACGCACGTCCACAACACGGCATCACACCCTCGCCCCGCTCATCAAAAGATCCAAGGGATCATCGCCGACGTCTTTTCGGCGGATTGCGCAACTATCATCGCCGACGCGCTGATAGAGCACTTCAACGGTCGCGTCGACATCTTTGTCAACTCAGCGGGCGACCCTATGCCCGGTGTCATTGGAGAAATGGGCCCTGATGAGATTCAACGAAGTTTACTCGGAAATGTCCAAACACCAGTTCTCATCGTTGAAGAGCTCGTCCGACGAAAGCTTTTTCAACCAAACAGCCGCATCATCTACATCTCATCCGTCCGCTCGCGCCTCCCTTGGGCTGATCAACTGATGTACGCAGCCACTAAATCCGCCGGCGAATCACTCTGTCGAACGTGGTCTCAAGCTTTTGGAGGGAAGGACGAGCGATATGCCTTTATGGCTGGTACAACAGCGAATGCGGTCACTGCTGGATTGACACAAACGGATGCTGTGATGGATTGTGGACCCGAAGCTGTGAAGAAGTTCCGAGACGAATTCTATCCGTTGCAGAGCAGTCCCAAATTTGGACAGCCCGAGGATGTGGCGGATGTTGTCGGCATGCTTTGTGGTCATGACGGAAGATGGATTACCGGGTCTGTTGTCAGTGCGAGTGGAGGGTGCATCAAAATTGGGTGAATATCAGAGGTTTACCGGGTCACTTAGATGGTACAGAATCGTGGAGAAGAAAGTGAATTTGATCATACCGTTGAAGGGTTGGGGTCATCTGCCAGAGACTCCCTCAGTAAAAACCCGACGATGAAATGCAATGCCAACAGTTTGGAATATACGAAAGAAACTTATCTTACCTCGGGCTTAACCAACCATTCATCAAGCTTGAATCGGATACTACAACACCAAGTCCGTGCAGTAACATCATTAACCTCTTCATATTTCAACATGCAATCCTTGACCAATTCATGGAGAACATTCTCGACATAGAACTCAATACTACCAAATACTTCAACCTGATGCAGCATAAGCAAAAGTTGATCTATCTTGGACTCAGGAATGTTGGTAACAATAAAGCACTCACCTTCTACACCGGGAACGTCATTGTAGCGGAACACACCAGCCCACGGATCTGCTTCGTAAGTTCGCCTGCTATCATCCCCAGGGTTGTAGAGGTTGAAGGCCCATGTGGAACCGTTAATGGTAACAAGGAGCTCGACTTGGGCTTCACTTCTATTGGAAGACATTTTGGATTGAGGCGCTAAGCGTTGATTTGTAGTATGTCAGCAATATTTGATCTCCTAGTTGAATCGGAATGATTTATGTCTGGTCGTCAGAACTTAAACTCAACATGGGATTTATATTGAGGAGGCTTTTGAACATCACTGTTTTTCTGTTTTCCGTTTTTTCTCTTTGCACGTTCTCCTGTATTCAAGATAGTGTCACAAAATCGATAGAACATTCGTCGCTCATAAAACTAATATCGCACCAGTGTCTGTAAGTGGAAACGAGATTTGAGGTCATGTTCCTGTTTGAGACCGCAACTCGAAGATCCTCCATCAAGATATCTTATGGTCTGCTCGGCCAGACTATGGACTAGGTCGTTTCTAATAAGATCGTAGTGTTCGACAAAAAGGCCAAAAATCCAAAACTTCCCCAAGTACCATCCTTGTGCCTCAATTGCGTTGTACTTAGTCAGTCAAAGATATCACAGTCTTGAAAACAGTATTATTGGTTAGATATAAGGTAATCGTTGTTTTACTAGGAGATATTGTGGCGGTAACACAACGAGGTAACGGAAGTCATATGTAGAACACCTGAAACATCTGTGCAGGCAAATTAGGGCTACTGCTTCTTTTTTTCTCTAGACCTTTAGGACTTCGCCCTGGAGCAACAATATCGAGTCAGTACTCAGAGATGCTGTAAATCAGATAAAGCAACACGTAGACCCAACTCATTCTCTAAAACCAAGACTAAAGGAAAGGGTACATGGATTTTGATTAACGAAATCATTAGTAAATCAAGAATGAGCCAGTTCTAAGCTCTATGTCTCTTATGAATTCATTGAAGTCATGGTCAACTTCTAAGATTCCAACTCGAGAGAACCCATCCTTAAAGGGTTTAACTATAAGAAAGCAAATGGTTCCGTTGCCTGACCTAGGAACGAATTTCGGTAAACGACCTATTAGAAGAGCCTTAAACTGATTTGCTGAGAAGAATTCAGCAAATTCAGTTAACCACTTCGGCTTCTCGTACATGTAAAGTCGAGACACAAAGCCATCATGAGATTTGCTTGGTGTAAACTTTCTTCCCTTACGACTTGGTTGTATTGGTTTCGACTTTCGTCGCAGATGCGGCTTGGGTCGCTGTATGGGTTTCTTCAACTTGCTCACCACTCGAGCTGCTGGCGCTTTCCCGGCGTTGCGGAGAAAGAAAGATTCTTCTGCAAGAAACTGAGCCTCCAGTCGAATAGCAGAAGCTTGTAAGTTGGCGATGTCCACGGCGATACGAGGTCTAGCGTCAAGGTTGAGTGTAGTCCCATCTCGCAGTTCAAGGCCTGCCAGATTCGCTTTAGGAATAAAATGTGTGTAAACCCGCTCTGAATCAGTGAAAAAACTGATTTTCCCCTCCCATCCAGCCCATGACCATGATGGCAAGCTATCTCGCCTGGGTGGAGAAGCTTCACGAGGGTTTTTGGTGTGTTTCCAGAGTAATCCAGCGATAAGGGATTTATACGTTCCATCCATGCAATCCTCCGAAAGGAAAGGTATTCCCTGCAGATGATAGACTGGAATCTTGCACTTTTCGAGGCGTTTTATGACGCCTAAAAATGCCTTTAAAGAATCCGTCTCATAGGTCATATTTCTGTTCGTGTACTCCATGATACATTTGTAAGATCTCACGAGACCAGGAACAGAAGCCCTGAAGCGCGAATCCTTAGTGTTTATGCCATTCAAGTAGAGTGGAGAGTTGAGATATGCGTACAGCTTTCCCTGTTTGCAGTGAAGCGTCTCGAAGTCATACCTCATGCATTCTCGACTTTGCATGGAATGACACTCGAAATAAGTCTCGGACTCCGTGAAGAATAGAAGCCGTCTTGATAGAAGGGCTTCTTGGTATGTCCAAGCTCTTGAGGCCCACGTAGAGTTTCCGATGAAGAGATGTGGGTGCCTAGGAGTAAAAACAATCTGACGGTCGCCCAACTCCAATTTCGTAGTGGTACAACGTGGGGTCGAAGAAACGCCTGGCAGTCCGTATTCACTATCTGATCCAGCGGCTGCAACTATAGTGATCTCTGCACCACCATAAATCTGATCCATGAGGCTCACTTGCGCATGCTTTTCGATGGCGCAGTCCTGGTCAATGCAGAATTGATCGACCCAAAGATATCGATAGCCTAAATTCCGCACCACTATCACGGCATCTGAGATAGTTTTCGGAAGTACCGATAAGGGGATAGCTGAGATACCCCTCTTCTCCAATTCAGAAACCTTCCTCCTTGTTTTCTGACTGCTACTGCATCCCCAGACATAGCTCAAAGCTAGATAGGGTGTGCTGGGCTGCGCTGGAACAATCAAAATTGAATCCACAGATGACTCACAGTCAATCAACTTTGAAAGACCAACCATATACGATGCTTCGTTGCACAAAAATTTGTGTTTTGATTTGCAGATGTTTAGGCTTGCAGCCACGGAGGCATAATCGATTTGTTGAGCCAAGGCTTGAGGTTGGAATATGGGCTGTCTTTGCTCATGCTCCTTTATACAGAAGAAGAATTCGGTTTTTAGTAATTTGGAATCAGTATTGGAAGTGGAATTGGAAGCGTATTCCATTGAGATGAGTGCCAGATGCGGCACGTCCCGAGCAAATATGGCTCCGGGAAGCCGTTCCCTCCTTCGGTCTTTTTTCTTTCCAGGCACTAGAGCAAAAGTCGAGAACACCTGAAGTTGAAGTTCTTGTGACGACGAGTTGGAGTTGGAATTCAGCCTGTCTATGTAAGCACATAGGGGGCATTCGAGAGGATGGTTGCGATCGACTGCAGTTTGGATTCGTTCCAGCATTGCCCCATTTTCTCCATTGGCTTGGAGATCTTCAAGCTCCAAATGGAACACTTCATTGAATTCAATACGAGAACAGCGAGGACATAAGCTCCGCCTTGCAATTTGTTGTCGCGTAACTCTCATAGTCACTAAAGCGGCGTTGATATCGCTTTCTGTGTTGGAAGGGTTTTGTAATAATATTATATGGAATTAATAGAAATAAAGTCATATGGTACGTTGGAGTTGACATGATAAACATACAAGTATTTAAGCGATTCGCATCTTACTATACTCAGCCTCGTTGAAATTACAATTGGCGGTGTCAGATCATAAATGCTTTGTGCAAGGCTTTTTCAGATGAAGTGGCAACTTTGACCATGATTAGGCTGGGATGGGCATGCCTGCATATATATCAGGAATTTTGATTGGCCTGGCTGGCCGAATCCTGCCAAGATTGGGCAGTAACTCGGGCCTCGATAATAAGACCAGCATTTCAGTCCAGGATCACCAAGCCTTTATACGTAAGGTGTGCATGCCAGGCTCTCCGCAGGGCTGATTCAAGCTTGATTCGACAAATATGCTGTTTTGACTGCTGTACTGAACTATTGAGCCTAGCCGCCATACGCTCTCTCGATGTGGCAAACTGAAACTAAAATGCAACGTAAACTGTTCAAAAACACGTAGAAGAAAGATTAAAGCCTGCCTTCTATCTATACTACCACCCGTCAGGCTTAAATCCAATTCCGCGACGCCCCGCCCGTGCAAGGACATCATCAACCTCTGAAGGCTGCAAAATCCAAGCTTTGACCAGAGCTTCAAGGACATCCTTTACATACGTCTCACTATCACCGCGTGCAGCAACCCGACCGATCAAAGGCAAAGCTTCCTCAAGGACATACTGCGGAATACAACTCACAATAAAATACTCAGCTTGAACATCAGGCACACGATTGCAGATAAACGCGGCAACCCACGGAGGTAGACGACCGGCCGTTCTAGCTTCGTAGGTACGCCATGTTTTCTGACCTTGCTTGTGCAGGGCAAAAGTCCAGGTGGATCGGTTGACGGCTACGAAGAGCTCGATTGAATAGTATGCGCTTGTTGTGCGGAGTGGACCGTAGTTTGGGTCTTCTAGGTCGTGTTCGATATCGTTTATGAAGAGTTTGGGACGTTGGGCTTCGTGGACCTCGGCTTCGGACATCCAAACGTCGGCCGAGGGGTCAGGCAAGATGGAAGGCATATTGAATGAGGTGGGTCTTTATTGTTGATTGTTGGTGTCTGGTGATAGATCTGCAGATTCAAACTGGAATAATTTACATATTGCTCCACGGACTTGTGCTGAATGTGGTATTTATGTCAAGCTTGTAAGAACAGTATCTAACGAACGTATCGTGGTTGTTTTTTTCTCATCATATGTCTTTTGTATGAATATTTTGTTGCAAGATCAAGCCCGACATTTGCCTGAAACAAAAGCAGTGGTCGCGACGAACAATGCCAGAGCATTGTGCCAAGAACATCCATTTTTTCTTCGTGGCAAAGGATCATGCAGAGGAATAGGACCGCATATACAGGTCCAAACTAGTCCTATTTCTAAGCGAACACGACAGGCTCTTGAACCCTGCCATGAGCACTCGGTCCCGACGTCGTTACCCTATATCTGATAACCGACGTGGAAAGATAATCAGACCGTGACCCATCAATGAACGATCACTTCATCATTTCGAATTCCAGATGCAGATACAAAGCTTACGATTGACGTGATGGAAAAACTCGCCATAGTGAACAAAGGAAGCGAAGTTATGCTGTTATCGTGAAGGAGCTTAAATCATAGCTTGGGCATCAGATCTATCGCCTTGACATTTCAACAGGGAGGAATTTCTAAATTACCAAGCAGACAAAAAATCTACTTATCGGAGACTTTTCCACAATACTCCATATTAGTCTAGGTGCCAACAACGACTGCTATCTTTTCGAATATCGCCAGTAAGAGCCCGATCGAGATAGCACGAGCCCACTGAATCCTTTCGGCTTCAAGTATCTCAAAAACCCGCGGGATATAAAATAATTTTTCTGTAAGACCATATACGTGGCAATACGATGTCGCTTTGATTTGTTCAGGGACGTGGGTTGGTCCTGGCATGATACGAGAATCCTTCGAAATCCTTTGTCCTTGGCTTTTCATAACCTCGGCTTGTCCAGTGGGTACCTGCATCAAATACGAGGATAGATATGTATTCAAGTGGAATAATATCTCAGACAAAATCGTGTCCTCCTTGGAGTTCCATAATTCATTGAATAATAATTTCACGTGCTCTGCATCGTGTTGTATTGCGATTTCAGCGATGCCAAGATATTTTCGTCCTACCTCGGCTATTGGCGATCGTGATCTGCACAAAAACCTCCGAAAAAGCCCACAACTCCGTTAACACTTGACGGCACTTGAAGTCATAGATTTAGACAACACATTCTGCTCAAAACATATTCTGCAAGGGATGCATTATTCGGCTCTTCACCGGCGGTGGTATCAACGCATGAAGCCATCGTCACATAAGATCAACACCAATTCATTCTGCTTAGTCGATATAATTCACATTCTAATAAGTCATCACCGCCTATAGGATTCTTCCGTCAATGAGAAGCATTCTTGGCTTCTAAAAAGCAAGAAAATAGGACCGAGATGTAGTCAAAGTCTGAATGACAGCATGACCATGCATAGAGTCGAACTAACCCAGATCTCACATTGACAGCCGTGGATGCATATAAGCGTCCCAAATACTACACAATCCCGCTCACACATTGCGGGGGCGGCCCGAATGGAAGCATAAATTCTCGTCCAAACTATACGATAGTGTCAACGACTAGGCTTACTTACCCGTTCGGTCCCGGGTTATCGGAGCTCCGTCGCTCGAATAAGTAGGTGGATGAACTAGACTCACGGTGAAACGATGCTCAGACCATTCAATCCCATGTTATTTCCTGATTACTTGGTCCGTTCGTCAGGGTGTCAGAAAAAGACCGAGAAGACAAAATAGTCTACCCATCTTATCACCAAAAGCTGGCCCCTTTACTTTGCTCGGGCCACATCTCTTCTGTCACCTACTCAAGAACAAGAAATGAAAGGCAAGCGGAAACTCCGCTGTCAAGTGACACTAGACCAGATGAGATTTCGGGCCGATCTGCTGATCCCTGTCTCGCCCATGATCTTCGAAACAGCCAACCGCTCGTGCCCCCCAGATTCCAAAAAAGACCCCGCAGTTATGCAAATCGGGGGCTTTTTTCATCCTTCTAGAAACTAGTTTGAATCCTTTGACTATGCTTCGGCACTGCAATTAAATCCTTCCAATAGTTGAAACCTCAGTATAAAGGTGTCTCTGTCCCGCTACGATTAGCAACAGAATCATCACCATCATCTTCTTACCTTACTCTGTCGCTTACTTTGTTTCACCGCTTATCTTCTGTTGACCATGAAGCTTCTTCAACTCGCCGCCCTGGTGGCGTCCCTCAGCCCCTTCACCAACGCTGCTGACGCAAACGCCTGGAAGTCGCGAAACATTTACTTTGCGCTTACAGACCGTGTTGCGCGCAGCGGTAGCGATAACGGTGGCAATGCCTGTGGCAATCTGGGAAATTACTGTGGTGGAACGTTCAAGGGTCTTGAGGCTAAGCTTGATTATATCAAGGGCATGGGCTTTGATGCTATCTGGATTACTCCCGTTGTTGAGAGTGAGTATACCGATGAAGATTGGGGGTCATGGCTAATGTTTGGTAGACACTGATGGAGGATACCACGGTTACTGGGCCAAGGATCTTTATGCGGTCAACTCCAAGTATGGAACCAAGGATGACTTGAAGAATCTTGTCAAGGCTGCTCATGGCAAGGTAAGACATACCACCAACCTCGAAACAAACCGTACTGACTGTTTAGAACATGTACGTCATGGCCGACGTCGTCGCAAACCACATGGGCAAGGGCATCCAAAACCACAAACCAGAGCCCCTCAACCAACAAAGCTCCTACCACAGCTCCTGCGCCATCGACTACAACAACCAAAACAGCATCGAGCAGTGCGAAATTGCCGGACTCCCCGACCTCAACACCGGCAAGGCCGAAGTCAAGAAGGTTCTCAACGACTGGATCAAGTGGCTCGTCTCCGAGTACAGCTTCGACGGCATCCGCATCGACACCGTCAAGCACGTCGAGAAGAGCTTCTGGCCTGACTTCCAAAAGGCAGCTGGTGTTTTCGCCATCGGTGAGGTTTGGGATGGAAGTCCTGATTACCTTGCTGGGTACTCCAAGGTCATGCCTGGTCTGCTGAACTATGCTATGTACTATCCCATGAACCGCTTCTACCAGCAGAAGGGCGATCCTTCTGCTGTGGTTGATATGTACAATGAGATCAGCCAGAAGTTTGATGACCCTACCCAGCTCGGTACCTTCATCGACAACCACGACAATGCCCGTTGGTTGAGCCAGAAGAACGACAAGGCTCTCCTCAAGAACGCCCTCGCATTCACCATCCTCGCTCGCGGTATTCCCATCGTGTACTACGGTACCGAGCAAGGCTACGCAGGAGGCAACGACCCCGCCAACCGCGAAGATCTCTGGCGCAGCAACTTCAACACCAACGCCGACCTATACCAAACCATCTCCAAGCTCGGCAAGGCTCGCTCCGCCGTCGGTGGTCTGGCCGGCAACGACCAGAAGTTCCTCAAGTCCAACGACAGCGCCCTCATCTGGAGCCGCGCAGACGGTGATTTGATCGTGATTACTCTGAACCGTGGAAATGGATACTCTGGAGAGTATTGTTTCAACACTGGTAAGAACAACAAGACTTGGGATCGGGTTCTGGGACAGGGAAGTGTCAAGTCTGATGGTAACGGTCAGCTTTGCGTTAGCTACTCTAACGGTGAGCCTGAGGTTCTTGTTGCTGCCTAGGTAAAAATTGATGACTAGTACTGGATACGGTCGGGGGGTTGTTTTTTATTCTTTATATACATAGCTTGAGCTGAGCAATTATTGTGTCGACATTTATGTTGTCTGTATCCTTTTGGCGTGAAACGGTGACAGCACACGCGAAAAGTGGATGGATGTCAGGCTATCGGAGATAAAATCGCCGTGATAGGAAATGACCCAGATCTTTCTCTAAAAATAAACTTATTGCAATAGTTTGACAAACAGGCGGTCTGTTGGGAGAGAATGGCTCTTTTGTGGCCGTTGTCATGTTTGAGCCAATCTAACCGCTAATTTAATCGTAGCATGCCCCATAAAATGTCAGCTACAGTGAGCCGCGCCAGTAGCAGTAGTGCCAATAGTCCCCTGCCAAGTCCAATAGTGCGTCACGCTAGTCGGCTTGTTCCAATATTGTAATTACCGGAGCATGCCCAAAACTTGAGGTTGACCAACGACTTTATAATTCGGTTGCCCCCTTATACATCTCTTGTTTATCGTTCCGGTAGACCCGTTTCGACATCATGAAGCTCAAACTTTCGACCCTTCAATTGTTGGCGTTGTCTCAAACTGTCATAGCGTCGCCATGTAAGCCTCTGAGTTCTCCAGTGACGACTGGCTTGACCACAGCCGATGGCATTACAGAGCACTCGACGACAAGCGAATCCATTCCGATCTTCGAAACTACTTTGTCATCCTCAATCGCGACCGAGTCTCAGACTGGGGCAACTGATTCGGTGGCTACTCTGGAGACTGATATTGCTTCTGAATCTGCTGCCAGCTTGGAGGCTACCACTGCTTCTGAGTCTGAGACTTTGTTGACAGAGTCTATTACCTCCATTTGGGCTGCCACTCTTCCTGAGGCTACTACTACATCTGAGGGTACTGTCAACTCTCAAGCCCCATCAGCTTCTGAGACCGAGATTGAGACTGCGGCAACTGAAATGGTAGCCACGTCCGAGTCTACTACAACCTCTGAAGGTACCACCACTTCTGAAGTCACTATTACTGCTTCATCCGAAATTGAGCCCGAGACTACAGCAACTGAGTCCTTCACTGCGTCTGAGCCTACTACAACTTCTGACATGCTCATAATCTCAACTACCTCAGCTGAACCAACAACCACAACATTAGCCCTTCCCCAGGGACCAACAAACCTCCTCCTCAATCCCGACTTCGAAGACAGCACTGTATTGCCATGGGTCAGAAACAACATCTACGATCAGGAATCCATATCCATCTCAACATCCGAATTCCATACCGGCGCTCAATCGGGTTACATGACCGCAAGAAGCGGCTTCACCTTTAACATGGGCTTCAAACAAGACATCTCTGCGTCTCTTATTGAAGCCGGCAAGGTTTATGAATTCTCTGCTTATGCAAAGGCCACGCATCGAGTTGGATGTAATCAACGACGTATTTCGTGCCTTTCAGGGGGAGGTGGCATTAGAGGTGGCACTTGGGGAGGACCTGATAATGTCTGGAATCTCATAACGTATACTTGTATTTGGACGCAGGCTCAGTTGGATGCTGGACCGGGTATAAGTGTTTTTCAAAATTGTCAGGAAATGGATTTGTATCTTGACGATGTAGTTTTGGTTGAAGTTGTTTAGCTGCAGACATCTTCTCTAATCCTAATCCAGCTTGCGGAGGCGTGCTTAGGTCTTTTAATCGTCCTATACTTTGTTCATTCTACAACAAAGAAATTCACTGAACAGAACTGCCATGGCAGTGCCTAGTCACGTCGTACAAAGGAATGATTCTAGGTGACTGCTAGGCTACTGTCCCCGCCCGGTAGCGGTACATCCATGTGCGCTCTACTCTGGTGCGACAAACAGTACCTCTACTTTGCTTCGTTGCCGGTGTAACACACAGTAGAGCAAGAACAAACGGCGGGCTGTTCATCTCCTGCCATGTTTTTTCTCTACAATCTTTTCGTCGCAACTCATTCTTTCTTCCTTCAAACATTCTAAGAGACGAGACAATCCGATCATTTTATGCCAGCGTTGAGTAGCTCTTAGGCTACTTTCGACAAGATGGCGTCCCTTACAAGTCTTCCGATCGAAATCATCCTCGCCATCGTCGAGCCATTATCGCATTCCGACATCAAGGGACTCAGCTGCATGGACCGTCAACTTCGAAATGCCGTCCCCCACATCCTTTTTCGTACGCTTAGCATTGCGATGCCCTTGGTGTCACACCTGATGCTCGACCACATGCTCAAAAAGTAAGTACGAGCGCGTTATTGTTACAGTGTTTTGTCTGTATGCTTGAACTGACCTTCGAAAAACGCAAATAGGTACGAGCGCTTCATTTCCAGAATCCACCTTCACGTTCATCTCCGACCGAACCTTGAGGAAGACGGCGAGACTATGCCATGTATCGGGGGCACAGCGAAGAGTGACCTGCTGCTCCAGCTCGTCAACGGAACGATCTTCTCCCACATCAACTCGTTCAGCATCCACTTCGACCCTTGTCAATTTGACATTGGCGCCGGCCATTGGTACGGGAATGACGGCGACTGGGGTGGCGGATACGGCAGCGGCAGCATCACTGTTTTCGAAGATCGAGAAGACGAGCACGAATGTTTCGAGCGCGAGACGGAACACGTTTGGCGCGCACAGTACATGCAGGTCCTCGTGGAGATTATGCGAAACCCGAACATCCGAAAGTTCCGTATCGAGAACCTCCTTCCCCGGCGAACTTCAGTCTTCGATACGTGAAAATGGCCGGAGTTCCTGGGACAACTCACGCACTTCGATCTCGGTATGTTCGGAGCCGAGTGTGCTAGTTGGAGCCTCAACACCATGCCCGGCTGGCATCAGTTCATGCGATGCTTCTTACCCAAGAATATTTTGAAGTATCTGGTCAATGTCAAGCATCTGAGAGTCGAAGCAAGCGAGTTGAGTGTCTTCGGCGTAAACCCCCACTGCCGAACCTACGATGCCTTTCCCCTTCGCGATAACATACCCCCACTCGAGTCCCTCGAACTCAAGAATATCGTACTTGGCTTCACGTTCTTCAATTTCCTTGACGAGCAAGGTGACAGCCTCCGCGAGCTGACACTCCACAACTGTATGTGTCTTGCCATCAGAGACCCTCAGTCACCCCATAATTGGCCAGAAACAGAGCACAAAGAAATCCAATGGTCAGATATCTGGGCATGCGTCCTGCTGCGTTGCCCAGCTATGAGAAGAGTCACTTTCCTGCAGGATGAAGTGCCTCCTCTGCCTCCAAGCATTGAGGACTACATCGAAGAGGATATGGATCTGGCTTTGTGGAGACATGTTGTGATTGACCCAGAGTGGGGGACTATTGAAGGGAACGAGGAAGCGAATGCTGACGAGCTTCTATTGGACCAAGCTTGCAAGATGTATGATGAGATGATAAAAGTGCTTGCGGAACGCCGAGAGGAGGACGAATCGTCCTCTGAAGCTTAGGCTGCAGCAGCAAAGTAGTCTATGTGTTGGTCTAAGCTATCATAAGATGACCAAAGTATTTCATCTCTTATGGCCATGGCGGCCATTGTTCTGAGAGCCCCTAGGAGGAGTAGAAGCATGGGGTATATGCCACTGGATAACAAGACAATTGTTTTTGGTGCTTAGAAATGTCAGAATAGATGGACCAGATACCAGCCTAATGTAACCAAAAGCGTGTGAATTGTTGTGCTTAAAGTCTTTGTGGTGATTTATTTAATCCTTCGTGTACGGTGATGAAACGGTCAATCGTCTATTGTTGTTTATTCTGCAATAAAGAGATCCCTCTCTGGCACCGCTCGGTCACCTTTTACAGAAAGATGCTAAGCAATGCCACTGCGACTACAAACCACTACTACCGCTGATAGCTTTTCCATCGGCTCTGAGTAGTTTGAGTAGGTGCATGGGCCAAGAGGTGAGGTAAGGAAGAATTACCCTTTACCTAAGGCTTAGTCCACTGAAATGAAGTAGCATAAATGCTGGCCTGAGCTACCTACTAAAAGGTCACTAAATTATTTCGTCTCTTATGCTCTCAGCGACCATTTCCTCTGATGCCCTGACGGTCAGGTTCCAAACCTGTGCCCCACTTAAGGACGTCGCGCAGTGCCTCCCTCAACCTTCCTCCCCTGCCTGTGCAAACAGGCAACTCCACGATTGTTCACAACAACCTACATTTATTCTCTTCAACATCACCACAAAATGCCGTCGCTGGTGACCCTTCCGACTGAGCTGATCGCAGAGATCGCCGAAAGCCTGCGACCTCCCGACCTCAAGAATTTCAGCTTGACAAGTCGTCGACTTCGTCATGCGATCAGTCACATCCTTTTTCGAACAATCGACATCGCATGCCCGTTGGTCTCCGACATGCTGCTCGAGCACATGCTCAAGAAATACAGGTCCGTCACTCTTTCTACTACTCGGGATCTGCTAGACACATCTGGTGATAAGATGCCCGGTCGTCAGGGTGTCAGAAGAATTAGCCGCTGAGAGCCTAAGAGACGAAATATTTTGGTCACCTTAAACTGCCTTAGGCCAGGGTTTAGGCTACTTTATTCTTGTACCCTAAGCCTTAGAGGACGGTTCTTCTGACGCCCGGCGTATCACACATACCTCACTCTCAAGCACGTACTCATCAGACACAGGCATGCCATTTCGAGGATCCATCTACACATCCGTCTCCGACCGAATCTGCCCGTAGACGAGATGAACGGAAACAACATCACCGAAATTCCATCTATCTGGGGCACACACCGAAGCGACACCCTACTCAAGCTGGTCCACGGAGAAACCTTCTCCCACATCAACTCATTCAGCGTTCATTTTGACCCATCACAATTTGACCTGAAAGGTTGGTTTGGGGAGGGCGGTAACTGGGGCGGCGGCGGCGAAAGCATCTTTGTCTTTCAAGATTATGAAGATGATGAAGGCTGGGAAGGCGATCCAGGCACGGGTGGCAACGGACTGATGCTCAACTTTGAAAGCATGTACATCTGGCGTGCGCAGTACAACCAGGTGTGCGAAGCCCTCGTCATGAATCCGAATATCACGAAACTCCGCTTCGTTGACCTGCTCCCAAAGCGGGCCTCAGTCTGGTACTCAGGAGAATGGGACAGGACGTTGCGAAGACTTACACATTTCGACGTTAGTATTTTCGGAGCTGAAAGTGCTGGGTAGCACGTCAATACAACGGAAGGGTTTATTGACTTTATCAACGAGTTTCCAATCTTCATCGCGCAGTTTCTGACAAATGTCAAGCATTTGCGACTGGAAGCAAGCTCTCTGAGTGTCTTCGGGACGGATACCTACATCGGCTGGAATGACCCGTTTCCCCTTTACGGTTCTCCTTCAGCCCTTCAGTCCCTCGAACTCAAGAACATCGTCCTCGGTAACGATGTCACGGGCTACCTTAAGGAACAGGGTAGCACCCTCCGCGAGCTGACGCTTCACGATTGCATGTGCTACACCTGCGAACTGGGTCCAGAAGCTCAATGGTCAGATATTTGGGGCACCGTCTCAAAATACTGCAAAGTGCTGCGAAGACTTGACTTCCTTCAGGATGAGGAACCTCCTCTCGGCAGTTTCAGTATCGCGAAAAGAACGGCGAGGAAGAAGAAGGATCTGATTGTGTGGAGATATGCCGACATTGACCCAGAGCGGGGAACTGTCATTGAGAATGTGGATGCCAACGTTGAAGAAGTTATAACGGGTTGTGCTTACGAGGAGTACTGCGACCTGCAGAAGACGTTGACGGAACGCAGAGAGAACTCTGCCGACGAGTAGGTGGGTAACGGAACATTGTCCTCCAAGGCTCGGGACCACGGTCGGGGATATGCGCTGCTAGGTTGAGGATTTGAGAAGAATGTTCTTGGCGGCTCAAAATGCCAAAATTCGACAGCCTGACTGCATAGATACCAATTTAATCAGGTCGGTAACGAAAGCAATGTGCTCGAAGACTTAGACTAGGTACTTTGATTATGTGGTCTAAAAGTCTAACCTGTCGTAAGGTGATCAAAATTATTTCGTCCCTTATTTCGTCCCTTATTTCGTCTCTTATGTCGTCTCTCTTTTCGCCTCTTATGTCATCTCCTGCCAATTCTTCCAATATTGTGACACCACTCTACTGTGATCAGAACCGTCTGAGCTGTGTTGCGTCCTAAAGCCTTGGCCGCGACTTTTTCAACATGCTAACGGTATCGTCAAACAAGGGTTTACGACCTGTCAGCGCAGCACGTGCCAGACCAACGGCTCGACATTGGCTACCAAACTCAAGAACAACTCCCCTCAACACCAGCCTTACCGTTCATCAACAAATGAACAGGCAATTTCTCTTTAATCTTCGTGCATGGTACCTGGCACTCCCTCATCGCGATTGGCCAACAGCCAATGAACCAGGGGTCCGAAAGAGGCCTAGACTAAATGACGTGCGCAGTTGAATCAGAAGCTTAAAAATAAGGTCTGGAGATCAATTGACGTTCCTTCTTCACCTCCTCTTTTGCGACCAGTGAATTATTGTGCGATATGGCGATTGGTGGTTTGGAGCACTCCCTTCGCAGAGTCGCAGACAATAGTCTGCAGACTCTCAAGGTCAATTGGCATCTTGGTTTCACGGCCTTTGGTGGCCCCCCCGTTCACTTCAAAATTGTAAGCACCAACCAATGCTCTCCGCGGTGAACAATAAATGCGAACAGTGCACAGTTCCACGATAAATTCGTAAATAAGCTGAAATGGATCGACGAACAAATTGTAAGTCCATGTTCGAGATACTAAAGCATGTAATTGACTGTCTTCAGTACCAAGAGCTGTTCAGCGTCGCCCAAGCTCTCTCCGGTCCCGCCAGTACGAAAATGCTGTACTGCATTAATCTCATCCACGGTGGCTTCTTACAAGCTCTTCTTTCATTCATCATCTGGAGGTGAAAAGCATGCCCTGTTTTTTTATACGGCCAAGCTAACTTCTGAATAGTCTGCCAGGATGCCTCGGTATGTTTGGCCTCTCAGTCGGTGTATCCACGATCGGCGACACCCTCCCACGAGCAGTCTACGCCCTTCTCTCCGGTCTCAACGCTGCGACCGTTGGAGTAATCGCTCTTGCAGCCGTTGAACTTTCCGATAAAGCCATTACGGATCAAATGACGCGACTGGTTCTTTCGTTTACTGCCATGGCTGGAATGATGTACAACGCGCTTTGGTACTTTCCTACTCTAATCGTCGTGGCCGGTATTGGTACTGTCGTCTATGACTATAAATGGCTTCATCGTCCGGCACGCGCTGTCAAGAACGCTTATTTGAGAGTTCGACGGGGAAAAGTTACTGAGACGCAGAATGCTCGCGGTGCTGAGGATGGGACGGGTAGCGATGACGGTATCCAGCTTCGCGAGGACACCACTGGAACGAGAGAAGCCGAACCCCGTGTCGTTCCTCAAGAGTATCGTCTCGGCTTCTCATGGAAATCCGGCACCGCAATCATCGTCACGTTCCTCATCACATTCATCATCGTCGTCACCCTGCGAGGAAGTCTTCCCAACGCTCCACTCCTCTACAAGCTCTTCGCCAATCTTTACCTCGCAGGCACCATCATTTTTGGTGGTGGACCAGTGGTAATTCCCCTTCTTCGAGAATACGTCGTTGCAGAAGGCTGGGTCAGTCCGCGCGACTTTCTAATCGGTCTTGCAATCGCACAAGCCTTTCCGGGTCCAAACTTCAATTTCGCAGTTTTTCTAGGCGGTCTGACAGCTGTTCATGGAGGCTATCCCGCCATCGCAGGTTCGTTGATTGCATACCTTGGTATTTTCGTTCCTGGCATGGTTCTCGTGCATGGAACGATGGGTATCTGGGGTGTTTTGCGAGGAAGACGCTGGGTTAAATCTGCACTGAGGGGAGTGAATGCTGGTGCTGTGGGATTGATTTATAGCGCTGTGTATAGGATTTGGCAGGTTGGGTTTATCGATGAGGGGTTTCAGGCGGGGAAGAGTTTGGCGGATGATCCGTGGTGGGTTGTTGTTACGGCGACGGCTTTTGTGGGAGCGAGGTACTTTAAAGTGCCTATTCCTCTGGCAATTCTTTTGGGCGCTTGTATGGGGTTGGTGAGATATGGCATTGTATCTGCTTAGTGGACACTGAAAGACTTATCTTAACATCGAATGAGATCGTCTTTGATGATAGCATCATGACCGGCAATGTGGGGCCGGTGATTGTGAGTCTCGGGATGGCATCCGTTACCCCCAAAACTCGGCATGTCCGGCATCGGCACAGGAAGTTGTCGCCTATTGTCTCACACCGTCAAGCCATTCCTCACCGTGCCTTCTGAAACCGTAAGATAACGATGTCGAGCTGTTAATCGATTGGGTCGAGATATGCCGTGTATCCCCAGCAATGTCCACATGATCATGCCATAATCCGGGGTAGACCCCGATGAAGCGGGGATGAAAGCCCTTCGTCGGCTACGCTAACTCATTTTGTGGCCCTCGTGCAAACCTTCTCCAGCGGAACGCGATGTCGGATGGCGTTCCGACGGTGGCTACTTATCTCCAAGAGTCCATAAACAGTCTTTTTATAATCTGACGGTTCCTTCTTCAATGCTTCTAGCTTCTACTCTTCATCATTAATCGTAATACTTGTCTCTGTCCAGCTTCAGTAGTCTCCCAGACACATCTCTACAATGTCCACAGACGAATCCATTCTTATCCTCGGAGGCGGCTGCTTCGGCCTGGCAACAGCCTTTGAGCTCGCACAAAAGGGCTACAAGAACATCACCATTCTCGAGAAAGATGTTGATGTGCCAAGTCGTTTCTCCGCAGCATATGATCTCAACAAGGTCATCCGCGCCGAGTACGCTGATGACTTTTACACCCAATTAGCCCTGGTACGTTTCCCTCTCATCTCGACAGACAAGCCGCTAACAATCACAGGACGCAATCAGAAAGTGGCAATCTGATCCTCTCTACACACCGCATTACCACCAGACAGGCTTCCTCAACGTAACATCCGGCAAAGCCGCCCAAAACACCAAAGGCGCAGTGGAAAGCTACTTCCAATCCCTCCAAAACAACCCAGCATTTAATGGCCAAACAACCCGCGTCGCCAACAGTCAGGAAATCAAGAAGCTCGTTCCCAAATTCACAGGTCCTCTTAACGGCTTTAAGGGTTATCACAACAAGCTCGCCGGTTACGGCCACTCTGCCAACGCTTTAAGAGCTGTGTACGAAGAATGTGTCAAACTTGGCGTCAAGTTCCATCTTGGCGAGAAGGAGGGTGAAGTTGACTCTTTGCTGTACGCTTCTAGTCGTGAGGGTAACAAGTGTGTCGGCGCTAGAACGCGTGGTGGAAAGATTCATGCTGCTGATAAGACTATTGTTGCGCTTGGTGCTGATGCAGCTAACCTTCTTCCGAGAATCGGCAAACAAATGACTGGTCGAGCTTGGGGTGTCGCGCATATCCAGCTCACAGACGAAGAAGCAGCCGACCTCAAGGGTATTCCTGTTACCAATGTTCGTGATCTTGCATTTTTCTTTGAACCAGACATGAAGACCAAGAAGTTGAAGTTCTGCCACATGGGCGGTGCTTTCACGAATTACTCCTACACCAGAGACGGTCTCTCCCTTCCTTTCCGCGACTTGCAATCCTCTCAATTCATGCCTCTCGAAGACGAAACACACATCCGTCAACTCCTCCGCGAAGTCTTTCCCCAACTGGCGGACCGACCTCTGATTGATCAACATCTTTGCTGGTTCGCCGACACGGATGATTCGGACTTCATCATTGACTACGTTCCTGATACGAACGGTACTTTGGCGGTGCTGAGTGGTGATTCTGGACATGGGTTTAAGATGTTGCCTATTTTCGGAACATTTGTGCATAAGTTGCTTGTTGAGGGGCGACAGGATGAGAGGAAGTGGCAGTGGAAGGATGGGAAGAGTAAGATTGCTGCTGTGTGGAGGAGTAGTGAGAGCCAGGAACTCGCCGGTGTTCCCAGGGCCAAGCTGTAAAAGTATCTTGGGGCTATTGATTTACTTATCGCATTATTCTCTATAGACCGTTCCCTCAAATGCATACACCATTCACATCTACCCGGCCGTCGATACCGTGTTTGTCTTGGCGCGGATAAGTCGGGTTCTTTTGTTTTTCCCAATCCTTTGATCGCCCAACTAGTGACTCATTCGTCGTTAATCCTACGCCATGTTTTACTTCATTCGTCCGCCTGTGCTTACGGCGCAGATTCACGCACCTCGTTAATTTGCCGATCTGATAAAAAGGATCTGATAAGCTTTCATCGTGACCGATAACTCCACTTTACATCCGTGAGGTCTTCATTCCAAACGCGTTCGGTCTCCGGTCGCTGCCGAACAACGATCTGGGCATATATACTCTCTCGATCTCATGGTCAATCTGATAATCATCTGCCAAATTATCTTATCGATTAATCATCCAAGATGGCCACCGATATGAAAGCAACTCCAGCCGACACTGAACTCGCGTTCATCGCTGCAACCAACCCAGACCCCTACCTCATCGCTTTCAATGATCTCGACACAGATAACCCAAAGAACTGGCCCACTCGCCGTAAATGGGCGGTAACAAACGTCCTGTCAGTAACCGGCTTCAACCGCATCCTCGTCTCAACAGTAATGGCTCCCGCACTCTCCATCATCGCAAAGGATTTATCTATGACACCTACCCAATCCGTTATGGCGTTGAGTATTTATCTCCTCGCAACTGCATTTGGACCTCTTGTCATTGGACCTTTGTCTGAGGTTTACGGACGGAAGACGATTTTGCATGTCTCCAATCTTTGGTTCCTTGTTTGGAATATTGCGTGTGGGTTTGCCAATACGAAAGAATTGCTTATTGGGGCCAGATTCTTGGCGGGATTTGGAGCGAGTGCTGTTTATGCTCTTGGGGGAGGGGTTCTCGGCGATATTTGGAGGCCGGATCAGAGAGGGAAATCGCTTGGTTGGTATATGGTGATTCCTTTGATTGGTGCTGCTGTTGGTGAGTATCGGTATCTCAATAACTCATGAATGTTTGACTGATTTCTATAGGACCCGTTATCGGAGGCTTCATGACAGACCGCGTTTCGTGGAGATGGATGTTCTGGTCTACCTCACTATTCCAAGTCGCCATGGCTGCTCTTTCGTTCACCACCTTCAAGGAAACATACGCTCCCGCCATCTTGAAGCAACGAGCCAAGAAGCTTCGAGAAGAAACCGGCGAACCATACTACACCTACGAAGAACGCGCACAAGAGGGAATGAGCGTGGGAAAGGTTCTCAACCAAGCAATGACACGTCCCCTCCGTCTTCTCATCTTCCATCCCATCATCCAACTCACAGCCGTCACCTCAGCAATCGGCTATGGTCTTCTCTACATCGTTCTTACAAGCTTCGCAGAACTTTGGACTAAACAATACAACCAATCCGTCGAAGTCAGTGGCCTGCACTACATATCCTGCGCTCTTGGCGAATTGGTCGGTTCTCAACTCGGCGCACCACTTATGGACTACTTCTTCCGCAGAATGGAACGACGCTCAGGCCAACACCACCCCGAACACAGAGTTCCTTTAATGCTAATATTCGCCTTGGTCGCACCCATCGGTTTCATTATCTACGGCTGGTGCGCACAGTTCAAGGTTCACTGGATTTGGGTAGACGTTGCAATGTGCATCACCATGTTCGGCATGCAAATCTCGGGGATGCCGTTACAAGCGTACATGATGGATTCATACCCAGATCATACATCCAGCGCGATTGCGGCGCAGCAGTTTCCCCGGAGTTTGGCTGCGTTTTTGTTTCCGTTGTTTACGCCCAAGATGTACGCTGTGCTTGGGTATGGGTGGGGGAATAGTGCCATGGGCTTGGCGGAATTGGGGTTGGGTGTTGCTGCGCCGGTTTTGCTTTGGAAGTTTGGGGCTCGATTGAGAGCGAGGGCGACGTCGAGTTTGTAAGATGAATCTGTTTGGGGCATTCAGACTTGGAAACATGAGATAAGAGCTTAGAGGCATAAGCATGAATCTCTAGTTAGCCAAGAATAAGCAAAGCCTCGGCTAGTAAGAACATAGTCAGATTTCAACATTAGTTGTCCTATCACAGGCCTGACAGGGTATTATTATCTCACGAACATCAGAGTCCCAAGAATCTTATGTGTTGTCCACGGGTTACACTCTTTTCGGAGCCCGGGTGGATGCTCCGATATAGTGCTTATGTCACACAGCAGATCTACATAAATACTCCAGTCCACGACCGAATATTCTTATTCCCTCAAAAATTCCACAATTGGCAAAAATGGCATCGACACAAGAACATTTAGCCTCGAAAGACGATGGTCTCAAGATAATCCACGCAGGGCTCTATCGCACAGGCACTATGTCGATGACAGAGGCATATCGCATCCTGGGCTACAACCCCCACCACGCTCGGGACAACCTCTATACCATCCCCTGGCCTCTCGTCGAAAATGCAGCTGAAGCAACCTGGCCTCACATCGCTTTCCTTCCCAGTTACTCGTACAAAGGTCCCGATGGCAAACCAGCCACCCGACCGCCTTTTGCCAGAGAGAACTGGCAGGCTCTTTGGGGTGAATACGACGTTGTGACAGACATCGCATCGACCTTTTCTCTAGAACTGATGAAAGCTTACCCCGACGCAAAGGTTGTCGTCGTGCAACGGAAGTTCGAGTCCTGGTGGCCCTCTTTCAAATCAGAGCTGCTGCAAAGCATTTTCGACGTAAACTTCATCCAAAGTTTCATCATCCGACATATTATTCGTATGCGCGCATTAGACGCGATGATCAAGATCCACACTGGCTTCTTTGGTGTGAATGAGTTTTCTATGGCGGCTATTGAACCGCGTGCAAGGGATGTCTATGAGGAGTACTATAGCAAGGTCCGCGAAGCTGCAGGTGGACGATATCTGGAATATCATCTCGGGGATGGATGGGAGCCGCTGTGTGAGTTTTTGGGCAAGGATGTTCCGGACGTGCCCTTTCCGAGATTGAATGATCGTGCGGAACATGCTGCTAATTCCAAGAAGAATGTTCGGGATATGACTATTGCTGGGATCAAAGTTGTTGGATCTGTTGTTGCGGTTGTTATTGGTGTTGCTTATTATTATTGGAAATAGTGGTTCATAGTGCCTCTCTACAGCGAAACCAATGCAATCTCTTTTCGCCGCATCACCTGCTAACTGACCTTCAAAGAAACTTAAATACCTTCACACGCATAAATGAAACCTGCTATTCTGAACAAGGGTCACTCCCCCCAGGCATATATCCTCCGACTCGACAGCCTCTCCATCCATGATACCATGAACAAAACATTCCCCGATAAACTTGAACTTACCCTCGCTTCCCACTAATCTCAAAGTATAAGGCAGTGGACACCTGTCAAACACATAGACAGTATCTCCTACAGCAACACGTTCAGGGAAGAGACCTAGATATCCCTTACCTATGATACCCAAAGTTCGACCTCTCAATGCGCGTCTGAGGGCTTTGCGCGCTTCCTGAAACGTTCGGCCCAGGGTGCGTTGACCCAGGCTTGAAAGCTGGATTCCGCCTTTGTCTTTGGGGCGTTTCTGTCGAGCCGAGTATGTCTGCCCCGGCAGTGAATGTGACCTTCCGGTTGTCTCATCAATGAGAAAGCTGAATATCTCGGCGAAAGGCGGTTCGGGTGGTTCCGAAGTTATCTTCTTCTTCTCTGGCTTCGAAGTGCCTTTGTCGTATCTGCCAGCAACAAGAGTTTTCCAGAGAGCTTCAAAGATACGGCCACCATATGGCCCATTCTCTTTCATCTGGGAGGCAAAGGCTACAGCGGTGAGTAGGGCCGTGTTCTCAGCCTTCGGGCTCTGGTAGCTCAGGTCTGGACTGTCAAATCTATCGGTAACCTTGATGACAGTGTCGAAGAACACGCCTGGAGTGGTGAGTTCATCGCCAAAGATATTGGCCATGGGCTTTCCTTTGTTGTTTATATGATTAAATCGTCCACATGCCTTATACACACCGCTATGTACAAGTGGTGTGTTGAGTCCAGACGTTGAAGGGGGTACCCTCCAGTCAGGAGACCAGGACGGCAGTTCAGATGACTCATGGTCCGCTTCTGCTAGAACCAAGGACAATTTCATCCAGGGAAAAGGGTCATCTCGTATGTAATTTACTGTTACATCTTGGTAAAGACTGGCTGCAGTATAGTCGTCCTTATTGCTGACTCTAACCGCGGCTTTATCATCCCTGGTAAGGAGCCCAACAAGACCATATACCCTATCCTTGGGGTTCCAGCATTGAGCGTTCCGTGTTTGAGTCAAGAACCTGAATAGATCAGGGAAGCTATCACGCTTTATGTCCTCAATTTTGGATATTGCTTCGCCCAGTGGGGCTGTTGTAGTGACGATGGCGGGAAACTTTTCTCCAAGCTTGCGCGAGATACCACATGACTCAAGGTAAAGGCAGGCGTTTGTGAGCGTCTTCCACGGGATCAAGCGTTCACCGCAAGCGAACCAGGTGGTTTCAGCTAATGAAAGTACGGCCTCCTGAATTATCCAAACTCGTGTAAACCACGGTCGGGTCAATAGTTCGCACAAATGTTTCCAATCTTTCGAATCGGCTGCTGGAAGACCAAGCCTGCGTAAATCTTCAAAGTCGGGATCGGAGAATGTAAACTGCAGACAGGAAACAATCCCTTCAAGTAGTTTCAAAGCTGAATCAGACCCCTCGCTGGCATCGCCAAGCCAGATAACTGTGCTTGTAGCGAGCGAATAGATATCGCTCATCAGAGGTATCTGCTGGTCCTTCTCAGTATTGTCGTCCTGATCGATGCATATTTGATCGATCCACATCATAATAGAGTCGTAAGGGTAGCGAAGATGCTTGATTGCAGAGTCGAGAGACTTCGTTATCTTTTTGACGAAGCCGTCGCATTCTATGCTACAATCAAAGATTTGGGGACCCCATGTGTAGCTCAAGGCCGTGTAGAATACTGGCTTGGAATAATCCGCGCTGGACATTACCCATCGTGGTGGAAACCTAGACTCCGACCGGTTAAACTCGACTGTGCAATAATGAAGAGCCCCCTCCAGCTTTTCTGTGCCTATGCCTGGTTTAATCTCGAGGACACGGATCTCGTACGGATTGGATATTGGTTTGTATAGTCCTTGAACAGGCGCGCGGGGTGGGCATGGCGGAGATGACTGGATCCGGGAGATAACTTCGCCCAATCTTTCTTGCGAATATGGGATTATACCAGGTCGGGCAATGAATGAAGTGTCATGTACAGTATGGGTCTCTAGTCCAATACCCTCGTGATATAGGTCAAGGGTCTTCTCGTTAGTTGTAGACATCCTGAACTGTAATGCGATGATAATAGGGAACATTGTTGCCTGACTGCAGCCTGATCCAAGCCCAATTTATGGCTGGATTAACCGCGTCAACTATTACTCCGGCCTGCACTACACAAGACATACACATCTTTGCGCAGGGATGAGCAGCCACTCACATTGTCCCGTTGGCCTGCGGCCTACAGTCCACATCAAATCAGTTTCCTTCAGAGCCGAGATTCTGGAAAATGAGATCAATCCTTTGTTTCCCCTTGGGATCATATCCTTCAACATATCTCTCTCCAAAAGGCTGCATCCAGGTGTCTATTACAGGCTTAGTAACCAGATCGCAAGCTCGATGCCAACTATGAACTTACCATAGGTTGTTTGAGGCTTCGTGGCACAAAGCCAAAGAAAGCTTGAATTAACTGAATCCCTCAGGTCGAACTTTGGGTACAGCCTTTCCACAGCAGCATATTTCTCAGCCGAGACACCCCAAGCAGGACTAGAGAAGTCTAGCGAAATCCCCTTTGACACAACTTGCACATCAAGCTCCTTGAAGTAAGACAGAGACCGTTCGGTATGGAGCGCAATTGCGTCCCATACAAGCTGCACCCTTCGATCGTCCCAATGTTTCCCATCCTTGTGGGTGTGGATGAACTCGCGCGCCGCGATGGCTCCGTCGACTTCGAACCGTTTGTCAGAACTGACAATGGGTGAGTTCCCCGTCCTGTCCCAGCCGAGGTCATGCAACAGAGTCGCAACAGCGTGAATCTCTCTGTCGACGCTGCGGCTTAGGGTTTCGTTTGCATCGAGCATCAGGACGCCGTAGAGCCAAGATCGCATGACATGTTTGTAAACGGCATGTGAGCTGTGGTCCAAGGCGAATACTTCGGCGGCTGTGACGATGGGAGTATTGACGACTGATATACCTGCGATGTTGCGCGTGGGCAGATCATGGTGATTACCATAACGCCGAGCAGATACGAGGACTAATACTGATGCATAAAGAAGGCCTGTGATCT
This sequence comes from Fusarium citri, assembly GCA_004367485.1. Classification (NCBI taxonomy): domain Eukaryota; kingdom Fungi; phylum Ascomycota; class Sordariomycetes; order Hypocreales; family Nectriaceae; genus Fusarium; species Fusarium citri. The sequence continues at coordinate 145,777 of QHHH01000093.1, forward strand.
TTCGAACAAACATGATTGGAATTCAATTGCAGCCAAACACTGCAATTCACTCTCTAACTATATCTCCCTTCTCTTATGATGTGCCGTTACAACGGCTTTTATAAAAAGGACCTCATGACAAATCAAGCCGCTGTGAGCAAATTAATAAGCTTACATCGTCAAGCTGGTTTGAGCACCGTAGGACCGTAGGAGCTCCCAGAAATCAGCCACGCAGTTTTGCCAAACGTAAGAAAAGATCCACCACCATCGAGTTCCCACGGACAGAGAAGACGTTTGACTCATGTACCTTACATATATTTACGTTTTAGAAATGAAGGCGCGGTGCTTTTACAAGCTCCATCAACTGAACTTACCAAAAGCTTGCGAAGGCCAGTTTTGCCGGACCCTGTCATAAGAAGAGCCCAGTAAGATCCGGGAGTTCCAGGTTCCGGATCAATCAACACACTGTAGGGCGGGGTAGTCAGACACAGAGCCAAACAAAGGAAGATACTTGATTACAATCCATGTGCTGAAAGCACATATGAGATATTATTGGTCGGGTTCATGCCCCAAGAGCCAATAATTGGAGAGCTGAAAAATAATAAGCAGCCACTTGACCTGTTTCAACCATTTTGTTGATTTTGTTTAGGCTCAATCGGCCCGGACCGCTGTCAATGGTCTGGCGAAAGGATTCGTTCAGGCTCCTGACTGATTGCAGGCTGTTGACGGTGTGAACTGCAAAAAGGAGAACTACGTAATCACTGTTAATATTGCTCTCTATCAAACGCTGTCAACGTCATGGAGTACGAGCATAGTGATCCGGAACGGGCTTCAACATCGAAAGTCATGGCCTGATTCCGTATGAACTGCATCTGCTGAGGGGAACCTGGGCAGGGATCTACCTGCAATGCGTGAGAAAAAGGCTTGGTACCAGAGAGCTGCCATTCACGAAAGGAAGTTAGAAAAGGTAGCAAGATACCCATATATAAGCCTGGGGCGCCCTCCTTCTTAATGTGTCTTTCACCGAGAGACTTCGCCATCCGGGCAACGCTTCGTCGCTCGATCATTATTAAGGCAACCACCAGACATGGCTAAGGCAGAAACCCCAGACACTACGATTGACACAGAGGCAAAGGAGCAGGTACTCGGTCAGCAAGTTCCCAATCCAGCTACAGTAATTGAACTAGCGACACCGCTAGTCTCCACGGATCCAAAGAACCAAGGAAATGCCGAATCCAGTAACGGCACGCACCACGAGGAGCGTATCGAGTCACCCCAAATTGAGCGAACACCATTACACGACCTGATAGAGGCGACGGAGGATGATGAAGCTGGACTAGCAGATCTTGAGAAAAACGTGGAGAGATGGAAGGATTGCATCAGTACCCGTGCCCCGAATGACTTCAAAGAGTCAGGGCTGCATATGCTTGCAAGGAAGGGTTTTTACAAGATGGCAGAATGTCTGATCAATCATGGTGCAGGCATTCATGTTCAAGACTCCGTAGAGGCACAACCTTTACACCTGGCATGTCAAGGAGGGAACGTGAAACTTGTTGAACTCTTGTTGGAGAAGGGAGCTCTAATCGATCACATGGACTCAGGTGGTTACCTTCCACTTCACTGGGCAAGTCGCTTCGGCAAAGACGCCGTGATACCACAACTGCTTGGTCCCGAAAACATGTTCCTGAACCAAAAAGATTCTCTTCTCGGACATACTCCACTCAACAAAGCCTGCTTCTATGACCAAGGCAATACAGTGAAGGTGCTTCTGGAATGTAATGCGGACCTTCTTCTCACGGACAACGATGGATGGACACCACTGTTCACAGCAGTCGCAAGATGCAACTATGAAATCCTGCGAATCCTGTTCGAGCATTCGCAGAAACTAGTGGATGGGAAGGTCTTTGATATACCCGACGACAAAGGGACGACGCCATTAATTCAACTTTGCGCGAATGCATCCCTGGGAAATGGAGACTTTTCACGCGATCAGGAATTCACCAATGCTCTTCTGAAGCTTCGTCCCAACGTTAATGCACGCAATGCCGAGAAACGAACTGCTCTCCACCTTGCAATCCAGTCGGCGAGAACAGTACAAAATACCTCAGTCTCCTTGACAATCATGGACTGTGTTGCAAACGATTTGCTTTTAGCAAGGGACCTTTATGGCAAGACCGCATTTGATATCGTATTCGACGAAGATGGTGTGGTGGAGGTGCTTCGCCCAGTTCTTGATACGCTCATTAGCCGCTTAAATCCTCCCGGCACAGACATCGAGGATCTTAACAAGGATCTTCTTTTCTGGCTCATTGACGACGCGCAACGCCATACGTTGGCGCAGCAGATACTATCCAAACTCCCGGCTGCTGAGAAGGTCCCTAAATATCTTGACTCTGCTTCATGGAAAGTGATGGAATGGGTGATTTATTACCGTCTTCCAGGTTTCCTTATTCTTTATATAGAGGGGCGATCTGAGATTCCTGGGCCTAAGGTTTATGCTCTCAAGTCAGATGTCAAACGGGGCAAAGATCTGCTGAACAAACTCAGGAAGCCAGCAGAGAAAACATCATGTCGCCATACCGAGAAATACAAGAAGGATATCCCTACAACGCACCACACTGACAGAAACAGCTATGAGAGGAACGAAGATTTGCAGGACATGGACGAGATACTGGACCTATATTTTTTCAAGTCACCAGCCAAACGTGTCGAGAACTTGAACTTACTTGAGCCTGACGAGAAAATGCCGGCGGCACTTTCAGAAATCCGCGCGGCTGTTTTTCGGAGCTACGAATCCTATTACGGCTCCGACATGGTGTGCCAGTTTCGTTCCCTCAAAGAAATCGTATATGGACCGGATGCTATAGAAACATATGCAGAAACCTTTAAGAGGATTACGAGTAGGATATACAGACCCAAAGACTATTTAATATCGGAAATTGCAAAAGAAATTGGTGCAGGGGTTGCGGAAAAAGCGGAGTTCACATGGGTTCACTTGTCATCAGCTAATGTAAGAAACTTCGACATGGGCGTTCAACTATTGAAACTAATGAGCAAACTGAAAATTTCTAGATAGATTGGATGGAAGTAAGTAACTCGTTAAATCTGAGGAGATTTCTGTCTCACCTACGATATGGTATGCATATTGACGGTTATAGAATATCACGAAGAAGATCCTGAAACGTGAAAATTACGAAGAAGATCATAATCAAGGGATCATGTCATTCTTTCGAGACAGCTGGGTCCAGATTCCAGACCAGACATCATTATCTCGATTCATGCGTCCGCGTTACGTTGAGCGCCAAAGACCAAACGACATCATGCGTGATCCTGATAGCAGCGAGCCAGACAATAACGAGGGGGACGTACGCATCAGCAGATCCGAAACTGCGGCACCAAGCCGAACAGACCTGGGAGACGACAGAGATGATGAAGCAGACATTATTCGGGGCAACAATGATGCCACAGAACAAGAGTCTGATTCAGATCGCAGCAAAAAGGCCGGTTCCAAGTTTGTGGGTGCCTCTGCTCTATATGTGAGTATTTTCTGTGACCATTTCTGCCAGAGTATCGATTAAGATTTCCAGATGCCATTCCTGGAATTCTCGATGTATCATCGGGACGAAGACCAAGCGTCAAGTAATTCCACTCATAAAGCGGACAACAGGCCTCTTGATGAGACTAAGATTTTGAATGATCTCGAGAAACGCAAGTCGCTCTTGAATGCCTATAAAAGATCACCTTTCCACGGTCCCTCGACGTTAGACGAGTTTTATTATCATTTCACAGAAGAATCAAACGAAGAGAAGAGTATGCGGAACCGGACTCAAGTGGTGACAAAATACCTATATCCAAATGGCTTAGAGGGGCAGAACTATTGGCCGTTATTGCGTGTGAGCCAGTTGTGGATCTGGATCATTGATGACAGTGAGTCCCAGAACCGAATCCAGCTAATCGCCCATTAACAAAAGTCTTCAACTAGGGTGGCTGATCTCGAGCACATCATTTACAATGAATCACGAGAATGGCGACCTTGTAACCAATGTTCTCAAATATCTTAACAATGAGGTAGAGAGTGGAAACTCGCAAACTCAACCAAGCTCGGCGAATGATATGAGCAGGGCGATTGCTGACTACTGCATTTATACCTACGAGAAGAAGAGAAAGGAAGAAGATGGCAGCGATGAGCATACAGGAACAGAACCAGAAGAAAGATCAGGGAGCGGTGAAAGCACGATAAAACAAGCGGCGGATAATGAAGACGTGGGTGTCACCTCTGAGCAACTGGAATGGCGGAGACAACGGTCTATCCGTCAGGTGTACTCCGACTACATCAATGAAATAGTCAGTAGAGAAACGTCACGTGGTCATAACATCGACTGATAGAGAACAGGGAAGAAGGGAATCTAATCTGTTCAGTCTCTTCAGCGACCGAGAGCAACAGGTCAAGGAAACCGGGTACAGATCATTCACTATGGAAGAGCTGGACCGCGCACTGGGTGAGGGTGCATCACAACTTCATCGGATTAAAGACGTTCGAGACGAGCTCAATATTCTCAAGACTATCGCCAAATACCAACTATCCGTCAGATCAAAGATGGTTGGTGAGACCAGGAAGAGAGATGATCTTATGGCTAGCTATGTGCTCGGTGATATCGTCGAACTCGACAACAACGCGAAGCAAATGCACGATGCTGTCAGTGCTCTTGTTAGACTCATCACGGGTATAATTACTGCTAATGTCACTCTATAGTTCATTAGTACTATCTCGCTCCAAGAGAGTGAGCTCGCAAATTTCCAAGCACAGGAGGCGGTAAAGCAAGGAAAGACGGTGATGGTTTTTACAGTTGTGACTGTGTGGTTTGTAAGTAAAGTCCATTCCACCCTCAATAACAAAGGTCTCACTGAGATTTAAAACAGCTTCCAATGTCCTTTCTGACGTCTCTGTTTGCACTCGATGTCTCTTCTTTTCTCCAAGCGCCTGCACGGTCTTTAGTCATAGTTTGTAAGTTGCTCATCAGAGAGAGATGGGGGCTACCAGAATACTAATTACTTGTAACTAGTTACTATTCCTCTGCTTTTCCTTGCGGCTGCGGGTGTCTATATGTATCAGGCGGACAAAGGTACAAGGCAACAAAGACAATCTGTCGCGGATAGAGCAGCAGCTAGAACGTCTAGGATCTCCAGACAAAAGGACAGGTCGGCTACACAGGAGACTCCATCTTATTTGGGATCTATGAGGAAGAGACGCTCTAGGCAGCCGAAGCAGGACGTAGAGAATGGAGTGATTTAGGGCTCGAGATTGAACTAGACTTTGAATTGAATGAATGCGTCTCCTTCAAAGGAAATACAGACAAAGGAAATGCAGACGTATATCCCTACTGCTTGATAGTATGGAGGTAGATAGCAATGTCTGCATCCAGAATGCCATCTGTAACCAATTGATCCGCAGATTCCACGATCCAGGTCTGGCAGTTCCTCTGAACAACTTTCATCTTGGGAGGTCCCTTTACATCTCAGTATTATTATATGATCCTCTGATCTCATAACGGTTTCCACTTTTACTTACAGATGTGACAGAGTTGAGCGATTTGCTGGGCGGCTTGACTTTATGAACACTTTTCTCGAACTCGCAAACAGGCTTGTCATCATCGACACGATGCCCATTGTTGAACATAGCCGTTTCGTCGAGATACATGCCATCAATCCACTGCAGTGGGATAACATGCAGAGGCAGACTGGGTTCATCTCTAAAGTCATGATATCTTTTGATCTCAAATCGAAAGCCGTTGTGTACATCGCCGGGCGCATGGATTATGGTGCCGATAGATGGATCGTGGCTTGATCGGATGTACCAGTTCCAATGGTTATTGAAAGTCCCGCCGCTGTACATGACAAGGTGAAGGAGAAGTGATCCAGGTGGTCCGTTCTCGGCGACGACAGGCGGTGGGATTTGTGGAGGAGGTGCGCCGAAATTGATGGTTGCTGGTAGAGCAGGGGGTATTGGGGGTTCGGACATTTTGTGGTAGGTAGCAACTTATGTTGATAGGGAGGAAAGGCGCAAGAATCAACAGAATCGTAATTGGGTTGTTGGTTCTGTTCATAAAGTCTCGTTGGCTGATGCCTAAAACGAGCGGGTCAAGATGTACAGGGGTATCGTGCGATGTCAATAATATGCAGTCATAAGAAAGAATAATATAAATATTCATAAGCCTATAAACAGGAACCATTCACTATCCAACATTATCATAAGGTAAAGTACCGCAAATCAACTACCACAAACTAAACACCCCATTAGGTCCATGTCTCTTCGTCAAAGGAAGCGACCTCTTAAAAGGAAGAGCAGTACTATTCCTCGTCACATTCTGAATAGTGCATCCCTCAGTCTTATAAACACTGGCATATTGTCCCGTAAGAACAGTCGCCAACCACTGAATAGCAGGAGCAGCGCTAAGTACAAACTCCTGGGAATGTGTGCCAACAGAGTTACGCTGGTAGAGGATATTCGCTCCCACCTCGCAGTATCTCTCAATCAATTTGTCTGTGTTGACAATCGGGCTGATCTCGTCGTTGACAGCTTGGTATGCGAAGATAGGCCATTGCGGAACGCCGTGGTAGCCCATTATTCCGTCATTGTTGATGACCTTCTTGACTTGAGGCTCACGAAGCAGACCCTTTCCGTTTGTAAAGAAATCGTAAATATCAAGACCTTCGTAAGCGGCGCCAGCTTCGGCAACGGTGAAGTTCTCCGCAGCCAGGAATCCAGTCTTGTTCTGAGGTCCATCAGTCTTGAGCTTGGAAATGATATACTCCTGCACCTCAGGGTACTGGCTAGTGATACCGAGGATGGCACTAGGTCCAAGGCCGGCTGCATCGTTTCCGGTGATTGCGTCGAGAACGGCGGTGATGTTGGGTGTGATTCCACCAATGGCAGCTCCCTTGACGGATTTCATAAGGTCGGGGGCGTATTGGACTGCGAGTTCAGAAGCCCATTCACTGGCCAACGCGCCTCCAGAGTATCCCCAGAGTGCCACCCGAGATGAAGAGGAGTTGAGACCGAGACCGAGCGACAGAACGGCACGGATGGAATCGAGGGTTGCATAGCCTGAGATGACACCAGCAGTGAACGAAGCCAAAGGACCTTCATAGTCAGGCACGTTCAAAAAGACACCCAGACCCAAAGCCTGGTTGAACAAGTCGGTGCCTCCAGAACCATAGGCAGTGTAGCTAGGACTAGCGTCCACATCCGCCGAATCGTAAGGAACCTGGTACGAAATCATAGCACTCTGGTTGAAAAGGCGTGCAGCAGTGCTATTCGCTCCCAGCTTGGGAACATACAGCGTCGTGACAGCCCATGTCGCATTATACCGACTATCCGTGGTGCGATAAAGGATGTTGTATGTAGCAGAGGCATTCCCAACAATTGAAGTCAGATTTCCAGGCGCAGGACGTACACGGAGGACGGTGCCGGGTTCTTCATTCTCGTAGCCCGCAGGTGCGGTATACCAAGGATCCTGACTCGGAGGGAGCGGTGTGGAAGATACAGCACGCTTATAAATATGGGATGAAGGAATAGCTGCAGCGATGCCAAGCCAAAGGCTCAAAAGAGCCAGTACACGATGAATGGCCATTGTGTAAAGTAAGGTGGAATTAAGATAATTACTGTATCTACGAAAACAGGCAAACGCTGCGCTTTTAACTTTGTCAGTAGAATGCGGGGAGTCAAAATTGTCATGACGACAACTCCGAGGGATCCGTCAAGCCTCGACGGAATTAAAAAATCCTGAAAGGATTCATGGCGATGACGGTTAGTTCTGGGGCCAAGAGGGTTGCTGACGAATGAGCATTGCGATGCCAGCCTTGTCTTGCGTAGTGGAACCAATGGTTGACCCGAGGGTCCGGCCAGCTGCGCCTTGTTTTGTTTATAATGCAGGCGGAGTACAGTATTACTGTACAAGGCGGAGTTGGATCGGATTACTGTAATCCGAGGGCCGTTGGACAAGATCTGGGTACCCGTAAGATCTGACGTTGGATGAATATTGGGTCTAGATTTGGCGTGCGCTAGGACGTGTAGAGGAGGGGCATTGGGTTCATGCGGCACGATGGGATTGCGCAGACTACGAGGGGAGGGTGATGGGGGATACGATGCCCCGATTCACGGGATCTTAATATTGGAAAGAGAATTTGCAAGTAAAGTGCCACTGCTTTCTTTATTGATCAAGGGTATTGTATAGTCGTGGGTACAGGAGTCTCGTCTCAACTCGTTAGCTTGGGCGCGTGTCGGGTGACAGATCGTAGCTTGGGACGGTTTCAGCGCGGCTCGATTGGCGAGTGGACGGTCGTTGATGGTACTCGGGATCTAACGTTAGCGTAGCATCAGGTCAGACGATATTCGCGTTCCATGAGAGCCTGGCAGCCTGGGAAGGGTCGTTGCAATTGACGAACGGCTCGTCAGATTGTCTAGTTCTGCGATGCTGACTGATGACGTCGTTGAGTAGGCTATCGATAAGTCCTCGTATCGATAGACAGATAAGCCGATAGGCGATAAGGTCGCGATAAACTAAGCAAGGACCAACAAACCGCATTAATCGGAGTCATTGAAGAGGCATATGTCGTCAAGTAACATTTGGGATATCGATTGCACAACTAACGGGATCGGTCTCTGAGCCCAATGAAATGTAGACAAAGTTCGTCTTCCTTTTTTCAATTTTTTACAAACAGTCAATTACCGAAATCACATGTTGTCTTCACTAAACAACGTGTCTCTCACTGTCAATTACCCTACACCCCGAACCTGAATTTTAACAATCCGTGGAACATGCCATCAGACAACACGCTGGATTGAGACCTTCCACTAACACGATATCATACAGTATGGTACATTCCACCTCTCTCAATCACTCCGTTTCTTTTACTGCCAACCAATAACACCTAAACTCCATATCGGAACTCACGGAACTTCTTCTGGTAGTAATACGTCGCAAGTCCACCAACAACACCAAGAGCAATAGGAACGGGTGCACGTCCGCCAGTCTTGATAATTCTGGGAATAGCAGATCCAGTGAGGAGAACGCTGTTTGCCAGGGCAAGCTCAGAGCCGTAGTCCTTGTTGTTCTTGAGGAGGTATCCTACAGCACTGTCAACCACAAGTTCCTACTGGGAGGTGAAAAAACCTACCAGCGTAGGCGTAAGAAACTCCGAGACCGACTCCAGCAACGAGGGAAGGCGTGGAGCGCGTGCGCATCCAGCCAGCGGTACCGCCAACGGACACTATGAAGAAAGGTCAATTGGCTGCCATATCACTCTCCGATGTTTGAAGAATACTTACAGAGAGCGGCGAGAGTGAAAGAAGGGTGTTCGGCCATTTTGAAGCTGGTGATAGGAACGAGTGATGGAGATGAGGTGAGACTTTTGGTGGTGACGAGATCTCAATTGACGCTCGGCTGGTGCGGGAATGGTGGAGTTTGGGCGCTGACTAATCGGGTATCGGAACGGAACTCGGACAATGCAATGTCCGAGTGCCGAGGTCGCGTACCAATCAACACGTCGCGAGCATCAGTATGGATTTGTGCGAACGATTTCACGCAACCACTCAAGTCCATCTACTAAGCTCTCATCGTCCAAGGCGCTCGATGACATAATGCGCTATTGAATGCGGTCAGCGACAGCTCTATCAAACAATTGGAGGGTGATGCGAACGCATCTCCTGCCCTTTGCGAGATCCTCTTCGATCTCAAGATACTCAATGAGTTCTGGCACACTCATGGTTTTCTACTTCCAAATTAGTTACTAATGTCGCTTTGTCTCATTTGATGCACTCACTGGTTTATCTTGCTTATTCGCAAGGATAAGAATAGGCCGGGGCTCAAGCTGCTCTTCGTACAAGACCTCCCAAAGCGCATCTCTCGCATCGTCTATGTTCTCTCTATCCGCACTATCAATGACGAAGATAATGGCTCTCATCCGAAAAAGAAGTTTGCGCCATACTCCTCTTATTCTTCTATCACTGGAGTAGTCGAGGACATTGTATTCCTGGCCTCTTACCGTGAAGATGGTGTTGTTGACAGCTATTCATGTGTCAGCGTATCGAGAGATGCAAACTTGGGAGGGTGATCGAACTCTCGTTCAATGGCGGTATTGGATCTTGGCCGCCGCTGAGTTTGCGGATTGTTGATGTCTTGCCTGCTGCGGGGATGCTGACGACTCCGACTGCAATTGTAGGAGGGGCCCATAACTGTGAGATTGTTGCGCTCATCGTGATGTTCTGTGCCAAGAGAATTGTCTGATGTCAGGTGAAAGGATTCTGGGAGGCTGATAATATATCCACTTGCACCTTTGAGGCTATGCTGTCCTTTATTTAGGCAGCTTTAAAAAGAATATGGTATAAGCGCTAGAATAAAACCTCCGCCACGATTTAGATGTCAGCAGGGACCTGAGATGTTAATGGTCCGTGAACTGGAAATAAAATGGATCGAGTATGGAGATCAAATCGAGGTCGTGCGTGGGAGCTGACAAGGGCTTTACTCATTCGCTACAGACTCATCTCCATGAGCCAGCTTGCGTCAAGTAAAGAGACGTCGAGCTACAATGCGAGTGGCTCGGAATTGACTGATGAATCTATTGATGACGACTATACTCATCTACAAAGTTGTCGTTTTCATTGTTTAATCTGTGGAAGAAGTCTGTTGTCTTTCCCACACTCCTCATCATACAGCGATCAGCCTCCTTGGAAACCACAGTAAAGCAGGAGGCCGACCAGTCTTCTGTCTGTTGAACCAACAAGGCATTTCAATAGGTCGCCTGCCACTGTTGCACGTCATGCTCAGAAGTAACTGGACAATGGCTAATGCGGGAGGCCCACCATAACAAGTGCAAATGCACTGCCAGCGAGCCAACCGGATAAATAAACAATATTATTGAGAAGCTGTGAACGGACAGCTCCTTGCATTATTGATGTCTGAAAGAACATCTATTGGCTGTCAGTGGCAGGCATTTACCCGAACCTCGAGAGGTTGAATGTTTGCCGTTCTCCCAACAACAAAATTCTTTCCCCTCTTTTGAGCAGACCCTTGCTTTCTGCACTCCTTCACATGTGAGATGTCCATTCTCCTGACTCTTGAAGTCCTCGCAATTCTGTATTTGATATTCAGAAGACTCCGATCTTCATACAACCAAGATGCCCGGCAAAGCGTCGAAGGCGACCTCCCCCGAGCAGCTTTCTCTCAACAAACTCTCACTAGGCAATACCCAGGAGGACCCATCATTCTCGAACCCATCATTCTCGAACCCATCATTCTTGAACCCGTCATCATCGAACCCATCATTCAAGGGCCGGTCATTCGAGAGCCGGTCATCCGAGAACCCTTTATTCAGAAAGCCGGCGCCCAAGAAGCGTTCGCCGAAGAAGAATTCTGGCGGCAACCCCCCCTCACCAGAGGATGGCTTCTCAAGCAACAGCGCGATCGAGACCAGCGTCGCCGAAACTGGCACCCTCAAGAACAATATCCCTGAGAACAACGCCCTCGAGAAGAACGCGCCCGGGAAGAGCTCTGCCAAGAAAAACACCGCCAAGAAGCGCAAAAACAAGAAGCGTGGAAACAAGAAACCTGCAACCGAGCAGTCCTCCCCAAAGCAGCACCCCTCATGGTCCATGCATCCCGAGCTTCACGATCAAGTCCAAGAGAAACTCGACGAAGTTGATCTCATTTATAAGTTCGAAGACCACGATGGAGAGGGCACCGCCCTCAAGACCTACGACACCAAGATCATGGGCAGCTTCATCTGCGAGAACAAGAAGTGCAGGAAGCAGGGCTGGGACAGCAAGATGATCGCCATCACCATCCGCGAGTATTGGTTGTACTGCTACAACGCACGAGTATACCATCAGCGATGCATGGGATGCGGAGAACTGGGAAAGCTGGTGCTTGATGAGGAGTGCTACGCTGAGAGGGTTTCCTACCGTATCAAGTACTGGTGTGATATTTCGGTGAAGCCGCCTCCCTATGAAGGGAATACCAAGCAGCCTCACGAGGAGGATTGGTGTGAAGGGTGCAAGCATGGACGCTGCAAGAGACGCCTCGAAGCGCCTGATCGGGAGTAGATTGAATGAGCTGACATCTGGTTGCTTTGCGATATGTGTACCACTCATTGCCGCTGCCCAGCTGGAGATACGGAGGAACGTAGAGACATGGAAGAATCTGGAGTCATGGAGGAATATGGAGAACTAGGTTGGCTTCTTGTACTCGACCATCATTTGTTCTTCCCCATAATTATTGTCGCTCCCTTCCATAGTCACAATGAAAAGTAACTTGATCAAAAACTCACTCTACTGAAAAGGCATACCCTCACCAGGCTCATTAACACCCAGCGCAATCTTCCCAACAGTCCCACTCCCCTCCACCCGTCGATGCGCCTCCTTAAACCCCTCAAGCGTCAACTTCAATCTCGCTCCAACCGTAGACACCAGAGTCCCATCCTCCATCCACTTTGCAATCGTGCCCAGCATCTCATGAAAATCTTCAACGCAAAAGTCATGATACACCGCAGATCCCACCCAGTCCCAAGAAAAGGTAAGCGACTTTGACATGAAGTCTGTACTGTGGAAACTGACGTCTGCTTGGACGATGGTGCAGACTTTGCCGAAGGGGGCGCAGATCTTGGCGACGGCGTTTGTGTATTGTTCTGTTCGGGCCATGATGTAAATGTATCTGGATTGTAAGAGGGGAAATAAGAGAGGGGACGGTGACGGGCGCTTACTTGATGGGTACGTCGAGATTGAGGTCTGCGACTTGCTTTACTAAGTCCTCCCTGTGGTTGATAACGTGAGTAGCACCCATCCTCTTGCACGACTCGATTGTCTCGGCGCGAGATCCTGTAGCTACCACCGCCGGCAGTTTCAGGACCTTTCTGGCAAGTTGAATGGCAGCACTACCAACACCACCACCCCCGTTGATCTACCATAAACCTGTCAGCCATCATTCCCACAGGGTGCTTAGGGCATGTACTTACAATCAGAATGCCAGCCTTCTCCCCCTCCTTGATCTCGAACCTCCGCCAAAGCGACTGATACGCCGTCATAAAAGTCAGCCCGTAGCCAGCTGCATCAACAAAGTCAAAATTCTTAGGTTTATGAGCACAGCTGAACTCGCTGACAAGTTGATACTCTGCATAGCTTCCCTGTTCAGTTGATGCGCCAACCCAGGAGACTTCATCGCCTGGTTTGAAGAATTTACAGTCTGGGCCGGTCTTGTCAACGATTCCTGCACCATCGAAATCGATGATGTGGAAGTCTTTTGGGACGTGCTCGTAGTAGTCTACCGTTCATTCGTTAGGTAAGATAATAATATGGGTGATGGGAAGTGTACCGGGCGCGTTGTCGTATGTTCCTGATCAGACCTTGTGGTCGATCGGATTTACAGAACAGGCTTTGGCTCTGAAAACCATTAGCATTCCAGCCAAGAATAAAATACTGAATCAATCACTGACTTTACTAGAACCTGTCGTCCAGCAGGATCATTTGGTTTTGGTACATCTCGGGATTCGAGGTTATCCACGGGCCCATACGTCGAAACTCCGACAGCTTTCATAGTCGACATTTTGAACAAAGAGAGATACTAAGATTTCTGGATCACGAGTATCAGAAAGGACAACGTCTTGCCTATTTATTAAAGAATATATAAATAGTATGATAAATTCCTTCGCATTGTTGATAGTGGAGAAGACTCCATAAAACGGACAATATTTGTCTAATATTGTCGTTATCTGTGAAAAATGACGTTTCTTAAGATCACTAAACACAACGTAACTTGTAACCTTTCCGCGATTCCCGTCCGATCCGAGCAGTAGGGTAGGCCCAAACAGACAATCAACCTGTAAACTTACCGGTTAATCCGTCTGATCCGAGCAGCGACTTTGCCCTTCGGCGGAATCGTTCCAAAGGGAAAATAATCCATATTCGGTCCAACCTTGCCCGCAGCCTCACGATCGACAAGTTCAATCTCATAAGCCCTCAGAACAACAGCAACACTGGCCATGAGCTCCTCTTTGGCGAAAAAGCGACCAGGACACATTTTCATGCCACCGCCGTAAGGAAAGAAGTAGCCCTGCGTGCCTTCCGTAGTAACGTGTGCTTTGCGATCGTCGCGTTCAACTTTCTGGGCCTGGGCGGCGGGTTTGATTGGGCCGCTTGTAGGATCATCTTCGTATTGGAGAAATCGATCCGCCCAGAATGAATCGGTGGGATGTTCGTTGTTGTGTCCCGTGTTCCAGAAGTCGGGATCGCGACTGCCGAACCAGGATGTTGAGAGCATGCCTACGCCTTGCTTCATCTGCCATTTTCCGAATTTGAGGTTGGGAACTGTTGATGAGCGACCAACTGGTGCTGCTACACGAAGACGTAGGGTCTCGAGATAGATTGCGTTGAGAAGAGGCCCAGAACATAGTTTGTCTTTGTCGAAGGAGAGGGATTTGTCGTTGAAGCAGGGTTCCATCTCATTGATGAGCCTGTCGGTGAGATTCTTGTCGAGGAGTGTGTCGAGGAGCATCCACATGGCGGCAGGAATGGCATTGGCATTGAAGCTGTAAGGTGTTAGAGATGCGTCAATTTGCTTAGTAGGGAGATACTTGCCCCCATATCAAGCCCAAGTCAAGAGCAGCAGCACCTCTAGGCGTAACGCCAATGTTCTTGAACATTTCCTGTCTTTTACTCATGAGTCGAGCACCAAACTCAGGCGTCCAGTCCTTGTTGAGCAGATCTTCATCATGGAAGTCCAGGTTCTGTCTGCCCCACTCATGAACGCGGAAGATACTCTCTTGAATACGGTCTCTGACTCGGTAGCTCTTAGGAATCATCCATCGCGGCAACCGTCTAAACAGATTAGGCAAATGGTAATCGAAGTCCCAAAACTGTTCCAGAAAAGTAGGTGAAATCTCGAGAAACTTCTCACCGCATAATGCTACGACTGCAGCGCGAAGAAGACGCTTCTTAAGCCATCCATAAAGATCATCGACCTCCACCCACTCATCCTCCACAAACATATCATCCTCATCAATATGTTTCGAATAAACCTCAACAAACTTAGCAACCATGGCATTAAGCGCACTGCCCGTCATGAGATTATGCATATCACGATGCGACACGAAATGGAACCTCATCATTTGCTCAACGTCTTCATAACCAGCCGCAGGCTTGGCATCGATGCCAGAGTCGTCGTTGGCGTAGATAGCGACGTCATGCTCTGGAAGACCGAAGGCGTCGCGAACGGTCATTATGCCAAAGGTCTTTGTGGTTAGGTAGCGGGAGGATTTGAAGAGGTCGATGATTGCTTGGCCGTGGGGGATGAAGTACATTTGCTCGGCGCCGACGAAGAGACGGAGAGGGACTTTGCCGAATTTGGACCTATACGTGTGTCAATTAGCAAGACCTTGAAGTAAATGTGTATCTCTTACAAGACAGATGATAAGAAGCGCTCAGTATCGTAGGCAAAGCCAAACGTGTTCCCGACGAACGGGATCCAATACGGGACCCTCGGGGGCTCCCTCACAACGTTCCCATCGCGATAACCCTTGTTACCCAGGAGAGTGAAGATGAACGTTACGAGAAAGGGAAGGACAACGAGTACAAGAATCGTTGTGTACGAGGCTGTATCGATTGAGGAGCCTGGATTGGCTGACTCTTCTGTCGTGGCGTTCATTGTGCAACGGCTGACGGATGAATGAGGATGAGGACGAAATGTCTTGGAGGGTGAGATTGGAGGTAAGCAAGGTACGACGTGATTGGGTAGATCCGGGGGCTCTCAGGAACAGGTCTGAGAAGGGTTAAGCGTGGTTGTGGTCAGCATGTCAAAATAACACGGCCTATTACTAGCCCAAACTTGGGTGAGCTTTTCTGTCTTTCATGCTCTTGACGGTCGTTCTTTTGATACACCGACATCTGGTGCTCATGAATGTCGGCCAAGCGCGGATGGGGTTGTGTCTTCACTTCAGGTGTTCTCATGTTCACAATTGTTGTTATAGAATTTCAACAAAGGCTGGTAAGCAGATACTGGGACATTCCATATTTCGTCTGCTAAGATGCGGTTTGTAACAATTGATAGGCACTCAGGGTTGTTCATGCTTGTAACTACCTGCTTTCCACTTCAAATCCAGCAAGAAATTTATTCTCATCAACTTTGAAGAAGTCATGAAACATATCAGAAAAAGCTTTTGTAAGATTCTGCACCTGTAAGGACCGAATATTATAAGAAAGAGCGGTAAGAAGGTTGATGCTTAGACTAATAGCATTTTCCATAGTATAACCTGCATATAGAGTATATCTAGTACGGGCTTACGAGGTGAAGATAGTTGCGTTACTTATCTCTATGATTAACTTAGTGAACCTTTTCAGGTAGCTATTTAATTTGGCTAACTTTCGTTTAAGTGGAGTCGAATGAATTCTGGTAGTGCTCTTTATTGGCTTGACAAAAGGATAAAGCTGGCGAAAGAGGGCTCCCCGAAAAGTCCTGTAACCTTTCTAGTTGTCATAACTACCCAATTCTCCTGTCCTTCGAACCTAGCAACTTCCGCTACATAGCTCATAAAAATTACAAAAAAAAGGCATAATGCACATCTCGATGGCAGTCCGCTGCATTGTATTTGTCCCAATGTTATAATTATATTGAAAGGAACAGAGTTTAGTAATCAATAGTTCTCTAGCACTACAAGCTTTATGAACCAAATGAAGCATCCGAATTTGTCTCTTTTACTGTGAATGGTAGATCATGCATTGAACTTCGTTAGAACAGAGAGCTCCGGAACTTGAAAGCCATGAAGCCGACTACTCCTACTATGCTGGAAGCCACAATCCATGCTCCAAGACCTCGCATGACTTGCTGTTTTGCAAACGCCTGAATAGCCTTGCCGTCATTGATGTTTGGAAATGGCACATCTTTGGGGATCGGGAGATCCAATGCTTTACACAAGGGCTCCCATCCATCCCGAACATCGAAGAAAACTAGCCTCTCGGGAGGAACAACGCTCCTCAGATACTCAATGTGGCGGTGATATGTTTTGACCGTTGGCGGATTTGATTCGCCGTATAACTTGGTCCATTGTGAAATTAGAAGCTCAACATAGGCTGGGAAAAGTCGCATTGTAGGAAGAAGGAAGAGGATGAAATGCAAAGTTGAGGGCGACACCGCGTCATTCAACCCTCCCATGCTCCGCTCCCAGGCTTTATCATCACGGACTGTGCATATAACTTTGGCATCCGGGTATAGTGTCACAAGCTCCTCAACAAGATTGCAGCCAGGCGCGTCGGTGATTGCAACATAGCCATCGGTGCGAGCGTGTATGGTGTCCAGATTGTCTTGTTTGATAGTTTCGTTCGTCGGCGGCCACTGCGATAAAACCTTCATCCATGATTTGATCTCCTCCTCGGGGCCAAGACACAATTGAGTACCACCGTGAAATACTGGTCCTTCAAGCAGTATCTCAAGAGCACGGCTGATCGAGCTAGTTCCGGTACGCGACAGTCCTGCGCAGATGACCTGCATTTTCGCTCCATTGCATGGCTGTGAATATTGCTGACCCATCGCGTGCAAACTGGGGAAAGAGCATCAATTGCCGAGTGGAAGTTTTGTCTTGACAACGTCTAATGCTATAGCTAGAGAGGCATTAAGAAGCAATCAAGCCATACGAAGTTTTGGTCGACTTTTAGCGATTATTCATATATTGCTAGATGGTGCGTATAACAAGTTAAAGAAGGTTGTTACGAAATTGCTTTACTGTCGGTTGGAAAACGAGAGTAAAGTTCGATAGTCACCCTCCGGCGTCACGGTGCCCATTTAAATAAGCAGGAACCCTAATCATGCATTGGAGAAGAGTGCCCGGGGCTTCCGAAGGTGGTGCTGACGCCAAGCGGGAGGCGCAAACAGTGTAGCGTAGTCACTGGCCCTATAAGATTCGTTTCTCAGGGCGTGATGCACTTTGTCTATCTATCTATCAACGCCATGCTCTTTCTGGACAAATACACGACAAAGACGCAAATTCTCGAATAATTTGCCATCCATCGGTTAGGACTAATGCAAGTCGGAATTCATTTGCGCGACCGTCAGTAGTTCCTTCAGCCGAGAGGCGTTGCATCATCGAGAATGGATCTTTCATCTATTCGCACTATTCGCTCAGATAGTAATTGACCTAACTCTGATTTTCACTGCCACCACGCCGGTCCTGGCAAGTCAACCGAGAACCTGCGGTATTTATTTGAGTCTCTTGACGTAGAACGACGTCGAGATATACTGGAAGGCTATCAACAAATCACATAGTTTCAGAAACATAAATAACTATTGATCGCTTGAATAATATTAGTGTCGTGGTTTTCCCGTAATATCATGTTTAACTATTTATTAAATTAGATATCTGAGAAAAACTACCCACGCAGTTGCAATAATAGCAACTAAAAGGCTAAAAGCTAAGATTGTAAACCAGAGCTTTGACGTTCGGCGAGTCAAGGGATGCACATCGCGGTTCTCGATGGTGGCTTCTATCGTCTCGCGTTTAACTCGTGTCATGGTCATGCCTTTGCCCAGGAGCTTATGGTCCACAATGATATATATCAGACCTAACACAAAAGCCCAAGCTTTAATACCGATGGCAACGAGAAGGACCTTGTGATAACCATTGCCTTCGGTCCCGTCTTGCAATACACCAAAGACGACATCCATCTAATGCTATTAGCTTCGGTGCTCAATTGTTCAAACGTTAAGCTTACAATAGTTGAGCCTGAGTTGTTGAATGCTCTCCATACACCAAAGGCAGTACCGATCTTGGCTTGATCAGCTACCAAGAGTGGTATACAGATCTGCAATGGCATCGAGTTAATCACGCCTGCTAAGCTGGAGAAAACCAGAGCGGCGATTGGATGCACGTTTGTGAAGCCCAGGAGAGAACAAGCAATGATCCATAGGATAGGGGCTGCGGCAACATAGTGAAATCGATGGCCATACCTGTCTATGGCCAAACCTAGTACTGGACTCAGAACGATGGGGAGGATTTTCTGCGCTGTTGAGAGATAACCAGCCACTTCTTCTGTGTACCCCTTCAGGAATATGATGTCAGCCGAGCTGGTGCTGAATCCACCAGCTGCGCCACTTTGTAACAATTGAGTGGCTGGTAGCATCAGATATGCCCAGGGCAGGGTAAATAGCAGCTTCCAAGAGAAGTTGCGCTTGGTCACAAGATGTTTCTCGGTGATTGCTGTCTCACGGCCTGGAGTTAGTCTGTACTTTGTCGGAACTGCAAACCGTTCGAAGCAAACGTATGAAATGTTCATAGCCAAAGAAAGTCCACAGAAGAAAACAGGGATCCAAAACGTCCAACCGTACCAGCCTGTGCGATCTCGGATCGGGATGGCGACCATACCAGAAACGAGACTAACTGTGCTGGCAACGGCACTTTCGAGTCCAAACGCCAAGGCAAGCCCAGAAGCACCAAACCAGTGATAGAAGAACTTTGTAATCATTAGTGAACCTCTTTGTAGCTTGGGAAAATGGGTAGAATACCTTTTGTGTTGCAGAGTCTAGAATTGCAATGCCAAAGCCCATAAGGACATGACCGCAAACAAGCAGCCTCCAAAGTCCGATCTGAACCCCGGCAGCCGCGACGACAGATCCAACAAGGATAACACTTGTGCAGCATAAGGTCACGATGTTAGGGCCCCACCAGTCCAGGATCAGGCCCCCGATAATAGGGAATATGGTGTTAACGAAAGCGTCTGCGCTGCTGATGACACCAAACTGGGTATTGTTAATGCCAAGTTCTTCTCGCAGAGTATTTTTAAGCGGGCCCAATGCCGAGCCTGTCCAGGTATGTCCTAGCGGGAGAGTGATGACGAGGGCGAGTGCAGTCCATTTGTACTTGGCGGGAATTCGTAGACGGCTAAGACCTTCATGTTCATCTTCAAGGATATTGATGTCGATTGCAACTGGCATTACGCCATCCGAGGTATCTTTCTTCATCGGGTTCTGCGCCATTTTGTCTTGAACTTGGAAGAGATTTGAAAGACACGAATGGATAAGCGACATTCCGTTTGTCTTTATATACTTAAAGTCCAGCAGCTAAGACCCTTGTGTCTCCGAGCTCGGATGAATAGCAAGCGATCCACCACATGGACAGCAGTGACATGTTCAAGCTTATCAGATGGACTTTAAGTGAAATAAGGTTCTCTCATCCGAGCTTGACAGGGTAGCATGCGGGTCAGGCCCATCTTTTCATAGGAATCCATTAGTTATTAGCCATACTTGGAAGAAGCGACAAGAGTTTTATTTTAGCAGAGAGTCCACTTTGAGGTATTTATTTTAGACTCACCGTACGCCAAGAGACACTGACTACGCCACGATAGATTGAGAGATTGATAAGTTGGTATACGAGGGACTGAGCGGAAACATCTTATTTTATATATATAAATCCATGCGATCGTCACTGAGTGGTTGATCACACTGCATTATTTGACCCACCTTATGAATGTCTAATCGGACCGACATTGTCAGTGCTTTATTTTGCGCAGCCAGCGGTCTTTTTATGTCCAGGGGTCGAAGCGGTTATTGTAATTCAAGTTAGAAGTAACAAGTTGATGTCGATACTGCCTGATAGAGAAGGCTCTGATATAAGATAGTAATTCTGTCCTTGTCAGTGGTGTGCGGATAGCCCACGGCATGCAAGGTCTTCCCATAGTAGAGATTCTAGTGTGGCGTGAATACTATGTGGTCGAGAACCTTTCTCGCCGTCTTAATAATAGTCAAACAAAGTGGAAGTTTATCTCAAGATGAACGGGCTACTTGATACGTCGATGGACAGCCTGGTGTTGTTGGTAATGTATGCCATCTCTTGTTATGATCTTCCAAACGTTCTATAAAGCTGAAGGACTTTTAACCTTGCTAGGCATCCTCTACAGAAACATGTTCACCAAGAATCACCTTAACTCCACGCCCTTTAGCCATCTCTTTTAATTCTGCAACCCACTTGATCTCAGGATCATTACGCACCACCGCAGTACAATCAATGTACTTCAACTGACTCAGTCGTCCTTTTTCGCCAGTCTGTGCAACTATTGATGTAACAAGTCCCAGAGCTTTACCAATCTCTGTAACGAAAGCACTTTTTCCGAGTCTGCATTCCTTTAGAACTGGATTCAAGGAATCGTAGAACTTGAGATACTCGATGGACTTTGGGAGGCGATCAGGTGTTATCCACTCTCGTTCGTAATAGCTGTCGTAACCAAAGTAATTGATCGACACAGGTATGCCCAGTCTCTTCAGTTTAGTGAATTTTTGAAAACATTCGACGAGTTCTTCAGGTCCTCCCTCAGAGCTAGCCCGAGACGTTACCCAAACTGTGTCGTGTTGGTACATGGGTAAGTCTATCTCCTCGAGAGAAGACGCGTGATCCATGAGGCACTTTCCAAGCCAGGCGCTGCGGGGTGGAGGTCGAATGTGATTCTCTTCGGTATCTATAAACTCTGCTCGGAAGACTTTGAGGTTCTTGCAGGCGCCCAAAACACTCTTGATTCCTTTCATTGTGATGTGTGCTGTTGCAAGAATAATTGACTCAATGGGCGAGGTTCGCTTCGGGTATGGCATAGAGTAATTATCCTCTTCGGAGGAGGCGATGCCGTCTGTGTCGTCGTAATCCTCACCGAGACAAGTAACACTGAGACTCTTGAGGCTTGGAAGGTGGAAGAAAGGAGTCAGTTGTCTCATATTGATATCATGCTCTGGACTCCAATTTCCTATACCCCAGTATCGATAGTGAAGGTGTTGCAGTTTCGCTAATGGCAAAGCTTGGGTTGGCCTTGGATTCTGAGCGACGAATCGCAGAGCCAGTTGTTTGGCGAGACGCAGGACAAGTAGTCGATCGTAATAGTGCCAATCACCATCGCGCGGGATTTGCGGGATGGTAAGTGTCAAACTCTCAAGATTTGTCGCCCATACCTGCACGAGGACAGCTATACCGTCATCCCAAACTCGGCGAATCTGCTGACACAGGTCTGTCGAGCTCGCTAGATCTGGAAGCGCCTCCTCTGCTGCCTTGGCTAGTAGTTCCAGGTTGGGTGAACGCAGCCCGACACGAGCAGGATCATGATCATGTGGTGTTTGGATCCAAGTGAAGTTCAAGCTTCGGACTCGTGAGCGGAGCTCAGGATACCGCAACAGTTCCAGAGCGAATCTATCGAGGGTGACGATTGAATCAGCTTTGGAATAATGTCCATAGTCGCCATCGTCAGACCAGTTCCCGACTCTGAGTGGAGCTGCGATTTCGTTGAAACGTTTGCTTACGAGGCGGAGAGAAAAGATGTCTGGATGATTAATGTCGGATACATGACAAAATATGTGCTCCAAGATCTCATTGGGTATACCCGTGAGGCTAGCCATGATACCCTCCAGCGATAGTTGTGTTGGTCGGACTATGCCGTTGGACGGGTTTATGCTGATTGATGTTGATATTATAAACAAACGTTGCTGCCTGATGGCCTTTCAGCCCCAACAGCACAGTGCGGGGTTGAGTGGCGCATGATATGTTTCGGGGGAGGGGATTCAGCCCTGAGCCGTAGATTGGCTACTTGGCGATCGGAAAACATGGTGGTCTGGGTTTTGGAGGTTATTTCTTCATTGTAAAGTGAACGTGTAAACTGAAAGGTGACGTCTGTTCGACAGATATTCTCCTCCAATTGGGAATCTTATAGTCCTACAGTAGCAAGTGACAGGCTTCATTGTAAACGCTCAGTAGCGAATTCTTGGGCAAGAGCCACTAAATACATGAGTCACTGTCCCTTTCTATGTCCTAGTCCAAGCCAATGTCACTATAAATGCCCTTATGTCTGTCATGTCCGTGTCAGAGTGCTCTTGGTCGGAGACCTAGCCTTCAAAGCACCTCGTCAAGGCGTAAAGAAACGGCGCCTGAGAGCATAAGTGACGAAATGTTTGGTCGTCTTATGCGAACTTAAGCTAAATATTAGGCTACTTTCTTGATGTAGCCTAAGCCTTAGACTACAATTCTTCTAACACTCGTACTCAAACCATCCGTCTTGGATGTCATCACACAAGTCAGTGTCCTCGCTCAAGTCCTCCTCTGTGCAATCATCAGAGTCAACCAACTTGACTCCCCGCGCTTCAGCCATTGCGAAACCATGTTCCTGATCCAACCCCCACATAACGTTAGTACAGCACATGCTTTTCAGCTGGCTCAGCCACCCCTTTTCGCCCGCCTGCCAAAGGATGTCGAGCACATCAGCCGCTGGAACCTTACGAATTTCTGGATTTTGGTCTCCTTCCTCATCCAAATCAGAAGTGTAGAGCGTGAGATGCTCAACGGATTCAGGGAGGCGACTGGGTGTCAGCGGTTGTGCGCTGTGGCAGGTGTTGATATCGGACCAAGTTCGGAAATACGCAGGAATGCCCAGCTTTCTGACGTGGGTGAGCTTCCTATAGCACTCTTCCAATTCGTGCGTATTGACGAGGCGCTCGTTTGGGCGGAGGCCGTACAGTTCGAAACCGATCATGTCCCGTGGTTCCTCCTCAATCGCGTTGGGTTGCTGATTCATCGGAAGGTCCAACTCCTCGAGGGATGATGCGTGCTCGATCAAGACGCGAGGCAGATAGCCGTCGTTGGTTGGACCTCGAGTTATCTGAGTTATCTGAGGGTATCTCCCGTCGACCCTCACCTTCAGCGATTTGAGCGTCTTGAATGCCTGTAGAAATCTGCCGAGTCCGACGGTTGAGAAACACGGTCCGATAAGCTCTAATGACTCGATTGATGAAGTTCGGTCCGGGAATGGCATCAGTTGAGACTCCTTGGTGTTGTTGCACCACGCACGATATTCACATTTGGTACGAAGGCCCGAGCACTTGAGGCTCTTGAGTCGGGGTAGGTGGAGGAAAGGGACGAGGAATTTGAGATTTTCCCCTAGCTCAAGTTCTAGGTCGAAGAGTTCTCGGTTGCAACGGACGTGAAACTCGAGATGGCGCAGCTTTCCGAAGGGTAAATGCCGATTTGCCCATCCATCCTTGGAAAGGAACTGTTGAGCGACGTGTTTGGCGAAATGCGATACTAGAATGTCGTCGGGCATGTGGAAATGGAAGGACCCGAAGGTGAGAGACAGGCTCTCCAGGTTCGTAGCCCATGATATCACAAGGATAGCTAGGGCCTCGTCACGAAAATGATGGATCTGCTCACAGAGGCTGGTCGAGCTAGCGAGATCTGGGAGCTCCTCTTCTGCTGCCTTGGCTAGCAGGGTATAATTCTTTCTAGCGGCCCGGCACACGAATCGGCCCCAAGGTTCATCCTGATGATGCGGCTTCTCGTATCCATTGAACTCCCACGACATCAGACGAAGAAACTTCAAGCTTCGGACTTGTGAGCGAAGCTCAGGATGACGTAGTAGCTCTAAGGCAAATCGATCGATCCCGACCGTCCGAATATCCGTTGGATTTATGGTTGTGTGGCTGGAGGTTCGGTCGTCGGACCAATTTCGGACTCGCACAGGGGCTGCGACCTCGTTGAACTGCTTGCAGACGAGGCGAACTGCTGCGATATCGGATTGGAGGTTGTCGGCTACATGGGCAAGGATATGTCCCAAAAGCTCGGGTGGGATGGTTGTAATGCTGGCCATGACGATGCGGCACCTAGATGCGGGTTTTCGCGGCAATGCAACCGACACGACTGTCGAAGCGTCGGCGGGAGTCTCAGTCCGAGTTCTCTTAACTTCTTGCTGCCTGCGATGGGCGGGTTGGTTGTGATGACTGCGTCGACAGAGGGTCAGCTGGGTGTCAGAGCATAAGGGACGAAAGAGTTTGGTCACCTTATGCTGGTTCAGGATATGACTTAGGCTACTTTCTCTCTGTAGTCTAAGCCTTAGAGCACCGTTCGGACGATGGTCAAGGATGCATTGGTAGGTAGCGATTTGGCGCGTTGCTGGAGATGGTGAAGGAGGGAAGATGACCGGATGAGGGGCAAGAATCATGCACCAGAGAGCCATTGGAACTCTGGGAATTACGAATGAACGCGCCTACCTAATTCAAAGAGAAAAACGCCGCGCGCGCCGGGCAACCGCAGAATGTTTCTTGGTCATGGGGGAGCCTGAAACTTGCGGCAGGTGCCAGCCGGTAACAATCACTAGCCACGGTTACACAAAATAACAATCACTTTTAATGCACAGTGGTGGGATTACAATAGGCGTTTGAATTGTAGGTTGTTAGCTACAAAAGTAGAGATATTTTCTAAACGCTAGTTTGTGATAGTTGCGATGTTCGCCATAGAGTAGCTGCCTTCGTTGCGATTTGAGGTGCTGGTGGAGATAGTGAAGGAGGGAATATAAGTACATGAGAACAATCGACCGGGCAAGTGCAGCATATTTCTGGTTGCGGGCTGAAACTTGCGCCAGATG
Source organism: Fusarium citri (assembly GCA_004367485.1). Taxonomy (NCBI): domain Eukaryota; kingdom Fungi; phylum Ascomycota; class Sordariomycetes; order Hypocreales; family Nectriaceae; genus Fusarium; species Fusarium citri. Next base: position 171,173 of record QHHH01000093.1, read on the forward strand.
CCAACGATCTTTCTCATACACAGCGGGAGTTTAAGTATGCGTAGTCTTCAAGACTAATCCTCGTCAGAAAAGCTGTCTGACGAGTCTGACTGTTCTCGGCTGCATTGCTGAAGAAATGGTTATGGCTCTGACACCCGAGGAGTAGCCTCGTCCCCGTGCTCCCACCCAAATATAACCAGTACACCTTTACTTCCAGCCAATACTTTCAACTCGTCAAGTACCTCAAGGATTGGGAATGCTTTGGTTTCCAAATACAAAATTGGCAGAGTAAGGCTTTGTAGTTTGCTAAATCGCCCACCAGGCCCGCACTGTCCCAGGAGCGTCCGACAGAGTTTCATTTTCTTTGATAGGAGGCATGAATCCACACGTGAAGGTTTCTCTAAGACTAAATGCTCGAGAGTTGGAGGGAGACGATCAGTGACTGACTCGATCCTGTAATCAAACAGGTCGTCTGCGACCTTTTGGTACAAAAACTCGATCTGGATAGTCAGTCGTTTTAGTCGCTGCATATTCTTCAAGCAATCATATACCGCCAACGGGGCGGTTGTCTCGTGGTAGTAACGGAAGGTTTCCCAGTGGAAGCTGTACTTAAAACCAAAAGTCACTTCCTCTAGAGACGAAGAGTGATAGGCAATTGCCTTGCTGAGGTCTTCAAGCCACGCCACCTTTCGATGGTTGACTTCTAGGCTCGCTCGAACGTTGAATGACGTGTAGCTATCAATATGTATGGCCAGCTTTTTGAGTCTCTTGCAAGCCCGAACGAGAACCAGCAAACCAGGTTGCCTAAAAGAGGCGTCGTGCAAGATCAAGGTCTCAATGGGAGAAGTTCCCACTGGAAATCTCGAGATGTACAGAGCTGGATCCAAGGGTGTATATTCAGTAGGATAGTCTGCGACCCAGTAAGGACCATCATCGCTTGTATCTTGTAGAGCATGGCCATTCCCCAACTTTGATATGGTGAGGGATTTGACCGTGGGCAGGTAAAAGAATGGCGCCGCATAAACGATGTTTTGCTGATGATCCCAAAGGCAAGTACTACCCGATTGCCTCAACACAACATGCTCAAGTTGGGATAATGGATGCAACGACGGCATTGTTCCCGCTATGACGTTCTTGGCTGTCATATTGACCAGTCGCAGTGTCATTTTCTCCATCATGTTTGACCGAAAAGGTATTTCGTAGTCTAATTTGACGATCCTCGTGCACCAAGCTAGAAGAAGCGCAACAGATGCGTCAACATCACCATCGGACAACTGGCGGCACCATTGCGAAGAATTGGCGAGTTCTGGACAAGTCTCCTGCGCAGCTGCCGCAATTTTCTCAAAGCTTTCGACATCTGTGAGGCGTCCAAGGTATTCCCTCCATTTACCGAGCAGCAAAATATCCTCATCATACAACTTAGCAAACAAGGTTCTGACATTCTTCGCTTGTTCGGGATGTCGGAACAGATGCAACAGCAGTAAATGAGTCGGTGTGGGAGGAACTTTTGGGTTCATGCAGTGGATTGGCGAATGACGAGCCACGTGAGGAGAGGTTATTCTGTTGAGTCGTTTGTTGACGTAGACAACATCACGATAAAGTGCCAATCGATCTTGATCAGCTATGTCAAGAACGATTTTTTCGAGTAGCTCGTCGGGGAGATCCATAAGGGAAAGCATTTTTTCCTTTGGAGTTGAGGGTGATTGAGAAGGCATTGTTGTGTAGATCAATGGAGGTATTGAGGTGGAGCGTCGGGAACGAATATAGATTGGTGTTAATGCGTGATGGTTATTTGTCGGTTGCCGTGTTGGTGCTGGTCGATGGAAGACACAAACGCTAGATGGGGAGGGCATTTTATTATATGGGAGTCTGAATTATGCCATAGCAAGGTAGGAAAAACATAAATGGTAAAAGGTTCAGTGTAAGCATTGAAGTTGTGATGCTTCAAAAGTAAATTGTCAAGGAAAGGTTCACGCTGATTATCCCAGGCAGCAGTCCGAGCAGTATACAGAAGGAACTCATGAGATTCAGCTGACCTCGTAGGTTCATCCTACGCAATGTTATTTTCTCAGGACAACTATCCCTTCAAAATTGGTGACTATAGCCCCGTCTTAATGAAGGCCCTTCAAGAAGTGGCGGACTGTATGTCTAGGCATTGTTGTGGTTGCTATGAAGTGTGGCTATTGTAGAAATTTACTTGTGGTGTCTAGCTAAGTTTTTTGAAAGTCACGCCTCTCAACGCGTACAGGTTAAATCAATTCAACGAATAATAACATGCATATGAACCTAATGCCAATGAAGGTTCAAGTCCACAGACTGCACACAGTCATAGATGACTGTATTACTTGTGGTGTCGTTGATGCTGGTGGAAGGGAGAGAAAAGGGTAACCGGACAAGAAAGAGATCTTGTAGCCTGCCTGAACCTTTGGTTAAGGTAAAAGAAAAAGGTTCCATGTAGGAAAGAGCCATAATGCCTTGTGCAAAGTGTAAATATCTTCGAACTTTACCTGATACCTGTTTGCTTAAAGGTGCACGTAAAGTGGTGTAAAACAAATATGCCAAGAAAGAATAGAGCTGAGTCCATCCTACAATAGTGATTGACCGGGATAAGACTTCGAGTGGGAGGAGTCACATTAAAGTATGGCACAAGTAGTATTTAGTGAGATATCTATTGGTTTATGTCTACCGGTAATATAAACAGAAGAAAGCCGCAATATGTAACATGAAAAGAAAATATACATCTAAACCACAAACCCACTAGGTTTACTTGCTAACCTTGACATCAAAGCGATCAAGGTTCATCACCTTAGTCCAAGCAGCAACAAAGTCCTTGACAAACTTCTCCTTGGCATCAGAACTTCCATAAACCTCAGAAATAGCACGCAGCTCAGCATGCGATCCGAAAACTAAATCAGCGCGTGTGGCGGTCCACTTGGCGGACTTGGTAGCGCGGTCAGAACCGGTCCAGAGCTCGCCCCGGCTGTCCTTCTTGTCCCACTTGTAAGCGGGGGAGAGGAGGTTGACGAAGAAGTCGTTGGTCAGTTGACCGGCCTTCTCGGTTAGGACACCCTTGGATGAGCCGTCGAAGTTGGCGTTCAGGGCGCGCAGACCGCCGACTAGAACGGTCATTTCGGGGGGGGTGAGGGTTAGTTGGGAAGCCTTGTCGACGAGGATTTCTTCGGTGCGGGCGCGGGCGGTGCCGTGGCCGTAGTTGCGGAAGCCATCGGCGAGAGGCTCGAGGAAGTTGAATTGCTTAATGTCGGTTTGTTCCTGTGTAGCGTCCACGCGACCGGGTGTGAATGGGACCTCAACGTCCTTGAATCCAGCATCCTTGGCAGCCTTCTCAACACCAGCGACACCACCAAGCACGATCAGATCAGCGAGAGAAACCTGCTTGTCGGACTTGCCGTTGAAATCTTTCTGGATGGCCTTGAGAGCGGAGAGAACCGACTTGAGCTGCTTGGGGTTGTTGCTGGCCCAGTTAACCTGAGGCTCAAGAGCAATACGACCACCGTTAGCACCACCGCGCTTGTCAGAGCCACGGAATGTAGAAGCGGAAGCCCAAGCGGTGGAAACAAGCTTGGAAACATCAAGACCGTCAGCCTTGAGGATAGCAGCCTTGAGAGAAGAAACATCGTCGTCAGAAATGACATCGCCCTTGCGCTCGGGAAGAGGATCCTGCCAGATGAACTTCTCCTTGGGAACCTCAGGACCCAAGTATCGAGTAATAGGACCAAGATCACGGTGGAGCAACTTGAACCAAGCCTTGCGAAACGCATCGCCCATCTCCTCAGGGTTCTTGAGCCAGCGCTTGCAGATCTTGAGATAAGCTTCATCGTGAATGAGGGCGAGATCGGAAGTGAGCATGGTAGGACGGCGGAACTTGGTCTTGTCGAAAGGATCGGGGTAGTCCTTTGTTCCGTTAAGGGCCTCCCATTGGTGTGCGCCGGCGGGGGACTCGACGAGGGTCCATTTGTTGCCGAGGAGGGATTCGAGGAAGTTGTTGCTCCACTTTGTGGGTGTCTTGGACCAGATTACTTCAAGACCGGAGGTCTGTTGGTTGGGGCCGTTGCCTTCGCCGACTTTGTTGTGCCAGCCGAGACCCATTTCTCCGAGGTCAGCAGCCGCGGGCTCAGGGCCGATGTTCTCTGCAGAAAAGTCAGTATTTACTCACTCACTCATAGAGGGTCAGGTTACTTACTGCCAGGGACGGCACCGTGGGTCTTTCCAAAGGTGTGACCACCAATGATGAGAGCAGCAGTCTCCTCATCATTCATACCCATACGATCAAACGCCACACGGATGTCAAGAGCAGAAGCCTTGGGGTCAGAGCTTCCATCAGGACCCTCAGGGTTAACGTAGATCAGACCGTGGTGAGTAGCACCAAGAGGCTTCTCAAGCTTATCGGCGCGATCGTAAATGTCAGTGCTACCATTGTAGCGCACATCGTTACCCTTGGGGACGAAAGTAGTCTCGGCACCCCAGTAGACGGACTCATCGGCCTGCCAAGTGTCGGGACGACCGCCGCCGAAACCGAGAGGTTCAAAGTCCATGCCCTCGAGGGCGACGTTGCCGGCGAGGAGGTAGAGATCGGCCCAAGAGATCTTGTTGCCGTACTTTTGCTTGATGGGCCCTGTGTTTCATTAGAACAAAGATCCATAGTGATATTGATGACACGTACATAGCAGACGTCGGGCCTTGTCGAGGTTCTGGTTGTCGGGCCAGCTGTTGAGGGGAGCAAAGCGCTGCTGACCCATTCCACCACCACCACGACCGTCCATGGCACGATAAGTACCAGCGCTGTGCCAAGCCATACGGATGAAGAGACCACCATAGTGACCAAAGTCAGCAGGCCACCAGTCCTGAGAATCAGTGAGAAGCTCATGAAGATCCTTCTTCAACGCCTCATCTACACATCATTAGCACACTTCCCTCCAGAGAAACAGTGGGGGGGTACTGACAATCCAAAGACTTGAACGCCTCAGCGTAGTCAAACTCCTGACCGAGGGGATTATACTGTGGCGAAAACTGTCGTAGAACATCGAGCCTCAACGCACAAGGCCAAAAGTCCTTGCTTCGAGAGCCGCCGCCGGCTTGGTTGCTCGCGACGGCGCATCGGCCGAAATCCTCAGAGATTTCGCGCTGGGGGATGAGAGGTTGCTCTGCGGTGTCACGCTTGGCGGCGAAGGGGCAGTCGGCTGCTACGAGAGGCACGAGGCCTGTGGCCAGCAGTAGTGATTGTACGTGCATGGCTGCGAATGTGTGATGAATGTGGTGATATGTTGGGTGAAGGAGTGGAAGTGGAGGTGGATTTGTGTTTGGTTTTGTACTCGGTGGATGAAACTTTATTGTGTTGATCAACAGGGGGTTGTTGGGTAGTACATGGAGACGTACTGCAACAAGTCAGATGCTGGGATTGATAATTACAAGGCTTGACAGGTGCAGTGCAGTTGCAGTGCCACTGGAAGAGCTTCCCCATGTGGGCGCAGGCGAAAAGCAAAATCAAAGATGCAGTGTCTGATACAGTGAACAGGGTCAAGGGAGTGTATCCGTAGCTTATGTGGATTTTGCCAAGTATGCAGCCTTTCTCTCCTAAGCACCAACCTTACCCTCTAACGTCATGCTGTATCTCTTAGATGGTGATAGGCGGTGTCGCATACCTTGTCTAGTTGTCTCTTCCGAACAAGCGGGTGTGGAGACGGAGGAATTTCAAGTGCTGATACTTGATGGGACCCTGATAAGCGGTACTAAGCCTAAGCCTAAGCCTCTGTCTCTGTCTTATTGCCCCAACTGCCGACAGGGATGTACATCGAATCAATCACGAGTCGAGCATTACCATCCGTTTACGTGAGATGTCTAGAGTAGAAGGTGGCATCCTCTAATAGAATTCGGGGCATGAAACCGTTGTAATAGAACTTTAATCCGGCATGCCGTTCATTAATTAGAGTTCTACTAGAGGCGCTTTCTTTGTCGATTTAGAGATGGACTCTCTAGCTCCAGGGCAGTGGATGGGGGGGCTTAATAATCTGATTACAGTGGGCTATCCCACTAATGTTCCGAAACTTGCACTCGCTTGGGAGGGTTCCACCGCTTGTACCCGTAGGTGATCCAATCGGATTTTAGTGAAACGAATTTAATCTGCCATACGCCATCAAGTTGCAGTTGCAATGCCGGAGGAAATGACCCTAAGAGAGACCAACAAATGCCGTGTCACTTTTCCGAGTTGAGTTTGTCTTTTTCTCAGACAAACAATCATTGTCTCAGCTTACAATGGACTTGTGATTCCTACTGCCTGCTGTGTTACCCCGTATTGAGACTCACTGCGTAGCCTGTACTACTGCGTAACAATCCGTGCGTTTTTCAGGCCCGCCATTTCTAGGTAGAGAGTCTGACCGCAGTGAGAATTCTGCACTGCCTTTTAATCTTGGCCTGAAGCTGGACGAACGAATAATATCGACTCAATTAATTGCTGACATTGACAGCAAACCGCACTCGTGACAAGGATAAGCTTGAAGGTTAGTGCCCGGCTCGTAGCTGAGCTTATTGTAAGACTGTATTTTACTGCTGCGGTCAGATGCGGGCATGGGCATGCATGGCCCATTACGCGACCTTGTCCGATCCACGCAAGTCCCAATAGACCCCCAAGAGACAAAATGGATTGGATTGGGGGAACGGGACTTTTCTCAACAAACAAACAAAACATCTGATAAAATTAAACTCATCACCGACAAAGCAAAGTGCATCCTTCAAGATCCCCCAACCCTCTCTTCTAATAATAGTCATTATTTCTGCACGTGAAGTCTTGGCTTTGTGATGCAGTTATTCTTGGCTGTGATAACAAACCTCAATCACATAAAATGGTCCGATTTTACTCCCCGTTGGCTAGCCAAGCATCAAAGCGGGCAGACTCTCAGTGGTAAAAACCATCCCATCACACTCGCCTATCCTGCAGCGGCAACTCTATCGACAATGTCACCGCATGCGACAGCAACAACCAACCGCCCGCTGTGGCAATCAATCACCGTCTCCCCCTCTCTCTTGACCCCTGTTCCGTGAGGATCTTATCACTGAACGGTATTGATGCACTAAAACAGAAGCTGCTCTGTGCAAGTTTCTGGCGCAGCACAGCTGTCATGAGCCACACACACATGTAATCACAATCCTGTGATTCGTGCGCGTTGCATTTATCGCTATAATTAGAGTTTTCTCTTGGTTGTGTAATGTACCTGCATTTATTAGCAAGCCACGATATAGGCAAGTGCTACTGTGAACTGCAAGTATGCGGCATAGTCAACAAACTTCCCATGGATTAACAATGAGGAGTCTGAGGAGTTCTTCGAAATAAGGCTTGTCCTGCCTGATCCAGAATTTCGTGATTTGGAATCAATCAATGCTTCGACGATCGGTGCGGGGAATCATCATGCGTGGGCAAAAATTGTTGCAGGGATGAGCTTTCTCGCTTGGAGTCTTCGCCACTTTCTTTACCTTGGAAACTTCCTTCTTTGGTCTTGGCGCTAGACCGTTTTGCAGTAACGAGGAGGAACTTTATTTTGTTCTAGGTAGATTGAGGGGACCGTAGAATGGGATATGTGGGATAAGGTAGTGTTTTAGGGTACGATATAGTTTTCGCATGCTTCATCGGTAATGAGCGAGACAAACGTGGCAGGAGACTGCCAAGATTTGTCGGATCGACATGGACGTCCTGATCAGATGATCTTGAAGGGCGACCGGGGGTTGGGGATACCCTACAGTGAAAATCATAAATGGTAATAGCATAACGGCTATGATACCGGATGTCATCTCAGAACGTCAAATCCGGGTCTAAAGCCGTGCCAAGTGAGACTTCCGATTATGGCGGTTCATAGAATCTTGGTTATGATCTTGGTACACAATATAAATCTCAAAGCATGATTGTTGTGACAATAAAGTGGTCAGTCAATTATCGGTAGAGCCAATACCCGAGAAAGATGTTACCGGTTAGAGTACCGATTAGGGTAGCCAAGGTATATTAAACATTACGTATTCTAGCAGCGGCCGTTAAGCTCTAGGGTATATCCCATTCTCATCTCATGATCGATCCATCATTAAGATATCCTCTGCTTGCAACCGATACGATCGAAAAAGCCCATATCATTTGAAATCCCGAGTCCACCTGCCGCAAAGGATGAAGTCCTTCCCTTGGAAGGTTGTAGCGGTAATTTCAGATCCTTAGCATCAACAGTCTCAATGGACTCAAGCTCCACCTCCACTTCCTCCTCATCATCGCTGCGCGTATCCTCTGCGTTTCCACCACGTAGGACTCGCACGACTAGCTTGAGGATCATGACAAGCCAGAAGATCATCAGTGCTTCCAAAAACAATAGTCCACCGACAAACATCCAGTTGATCGTGAGATCGTAGCAAATCCTTCCAGAGTTGTAGATCAACGGCTCGAGTATGTAGGAGTATCCCTTGCGAGGCACGGGTTCTGGACCACTGATGGTATTGCCAGAGCCGATATAGCAGGCCTTCCCATGGGTAGGTAAGCTATGCGCGTAACCAGACCAACAAAGCATGGGAAAAGCAACATGTCGGCACCAAACCCAACTTATGACAAAAAACCCAAACATGATATCGCAAGCCGTCTGAAGACCCAAGTACTTCAAACACTTGGCAACCGAAAACACCAAATCATTGAAATCCATCAGTATCAGCGTCACATTACTGATTCGCGTAAGTCCATAGCGGTAAGAGCTGTAGCACAAAGCGATAGTAACAAGATGATGAGAAATCATCTGCCAATAATCCTTTCGACGCTTCTCAATGTTGATAGTAACCAGCTGCTGCAACCAGAACGCTGTTTGGGCAAGCATGTACCACTTCATCGTCCCCGAAACTTCGCGGTTGGGCCATTTCGTCCACATGGATTTCAAATCGAGGAAGTATACGGATGTAACGTAAATATACTAGACGCTGTCAATAAAGTTCAACTACCGCGAGGGCCGGAACGTACCATGCCGACGGTCCAACAGGTCGTGTAGTAGATGAACAACCAAGCCTGTTCATTGAATCTGGCCTTTTTGTTCTTGCTTAGGCCCCATGATTCTGCGATTGGATTGGTGATGCAGCGCATGGTTGCATCGCGAAGAGCGGTAAGGAGTACGATGAGGAAGAGGACCAGGTAATTGTCGTCAAAGCCGACGCCGTACTCCCCTGTTTCGGGATTGTAATAAGACAGCGATGTGAATTTCTCCGTACGCGTCATTCCGGTGCATCGAGCGAGGGCTAACGGGGCTAGCAAAGCAAGGCATATCCCTAATCAAAGTAAAGTCAGTATTGTGGGAACAAGAGTCTCATGATGCTTCATACCGATTTGGTTATCGATAAGCCATTGCTTCAGCGAGGCCTCTTCGCTGCCGCGATGGATTTGTGAATCCAATTTTATACCCATGATGAATGCGCAGCAGCAATGTTGAATGTTGAAGAATGCAAAGATGCCGAGAATAAAATGGATTCAAGGGTCTTTTTAATAGGATATTCTGTCGTGTGGTGATAGGCTGACCATCAGCTCAGGCGTGGAATGATGTCGGTCTTCCGCGGGCGCGCGCGGGGTTCGAGCTCAATTCATTTGCGTGATGCGAAAAAGGAGAAAAAAGACCGAAAATTAAAACGTGTTCGTGTTCGGTGTATGTCAATGGGTCGATATTAGTGGTTGGATGATGTGAGTTTATTTGATTGTAGGTTTGTTAATAGGTGAGATATCAGTGGCTGTTCATAATCGGATCATGGTGAGTGAAACCTTCAAATCATGATATCATGATATTTTTATTCAATGAATTAAAATACAATGACGTTCTTCCCACTTTGTTTACCAATTAAATACTCCTGCCTCATCTTCTCCGCCTCCTCAGGCTTCCACTCCTTAACCTTGACGCGAATATCATGCTCAACCACCAACGCCAATAACTCCACCAACTGATCCCGATCAGCCAGCAGAGAGCCCACAAGCTTAATATCTCTGAAAATGATGTTTTGATAGGATAAGGTGATGCCTTTCTCGGGCTGACCTAGAAGAACCATCGTGCCGTGCTTGCGCGTGAGTTGGGCGGCCAAATCAAATGCTGCGGGGACGTCAGTTGCTATCACGGTGGCGTCGAGGCCTGGGTAGGAGCCTTGCACGACGTCGGTGATTTTTTTCATGGAGGTTGAGGGGGAGTCGGTGGCGAGAATCGTCATGTCGGGTTTTAGGGCGTAGGATGAGACGAGATCTAGCGTATCTTGCTTTGCATCGATGGCTGCGACTTTGTAGCCCTGTCATGATATCAGCGTTAATTCTTCATCGATAAATCAGACGTACCATTGCTTTGGCCAATTGAGTTCCGATGTGACCTAATCCACCGATACCGACGATACCAATTGAGCCTCCGGGTGGGACTTGGGCTCTCTTGATTCCTCCGTATATGGTTATGCCGGCGCACATCATGCAGGCTGCCTGTGGGAAGTCGAGTTCATTTGGTAGCTTAGCTGTGAAGCGAGCGTCGCTGCATATGGTCAGCCGCCTGAACTATCAGAATAAGATGGACTGACTTACGCGACCATGTAATCTGCCCAAGCTCCATCTGCGGTAATGCCCTTCATCTTCGGAGCATCGCAGTATATGGGCTTTCCAGCCTTGCAATCCGGGCACTTCCCTATACCACCATTAGTATCACCACCCTTACCTGTACCAGAATTAAGACTTACCACAGCAGCTGTCAAAGTTCAGACACCCAACCCGATCACCCACCTCAAAGCCCTCAGCTTCAGACCCAACTTCAACGACAATGCCAGCGGGCTCATGAGACCCAATGAACGGTAACTCAGTGTTAAACTCTCCATTGAGAGCCATGCAGTCCGTATGACAGAACCCGCCCGCTTTTATCTGGACTAGGAGTTGATGAGGTTTGGGTCTGGGCTTGTCTACTTCTGAGACGGAGTAAGGAGCGTTGAACTCTTTGATCTGGATGGCCCTCATTGTGATGTGTGCTCGAAAGTTTCATTCGGTTGGGTATGTCTCTGCGAGTATTTACCGATGTGTTGTCAAAATCAAGACAATAGGTTGGTTTAAAGGTTTTAATAGCGCGAAGGTGAGTGAGTCTTGCTTAGAAATATGAGATGTAGTCGATGGAGTTCATCACGTCATAGAGAGGCTGCCAATGAGGGGCGCTCCACTAGCCTAGTTCGGTAATTGGTAACCTTACGAAGACTGGCAACGGCGATATCTTATATCCGAAGACACTGAAAGAGGCCAGGTCGGTAGGGATTCTGTGTTCGTATTTAGAAAAAGGATGAAAAACACGCGGATCTCTTGACTGTCCCTACGTAACATTCAACCAGCAGGAAAGCAGACACAGGGCCGCAGGGTCTTAATAAAAGATGGCACAGGACCATTATCAGAGACACCATACAGGTTGAGATCCCTCTGCCTATTCTGATGTAGCATCGAGAGTACAAACTTTATGGCCGCCGTTTCAGCGTTTGCTGGTGAGCTTTGAGTTAGTCCCTACTTAGATACTGTTCCTTTAGATTGAACTTCATGCGATAAATGTAAAAGGAGTTCGCAATGAAGTCCTAATAACACTGATTCGAAGTATGAATAGGCGTTTTATCACTAAGCCATCCACTGAATGCAGTTCTGCCACTGAAGTAACTCTGGGTTGGGTGTACACACGACTGTGGGAAGCTTCTGTCAGGACCAAGTTGGTCTCTACATAGCCACGATCCTGTCTGTTCAATTTCCTCTTCTTAAGCGCCCGGTTTACCACGACGTACAGTTCAAATCAACACAACAACCACGATGCTAAACTACATGCGCAACAAGAGACTTCATATCGGCCCTAGAGATGTCTTGAGAACTGACAAGCAGATTCTTCAGGCTTCTCCTTTTTCAGGTTGACAATCTCCCCAAAAGTCTAATTCAATACCAATACTACATCTCCCATCCGATCCTCCATAAAAGACTGCCCAAAACCCACTTCCACCAACATCCTGCAAACTGCGCCTTTCACCCCTCTTATTGTTGGTTCTGCCAACAATCCTGACACGGATAATCGATAATCCAGTCCCTCTCCACACTTGATTGGTTGAAGCTGACGGTGAGAAATCACGCCCCTCGATCCGTATAAGACGCAGCCTTGCTTTTCACCCCGACGCACAAATCTCTCTTTCCTGAATATTTCTCCCCTTAAAAACTGTTTCCCCCTATTCTAAATACCCCTTTTTACCTTGTGATCATCATGTCTTCTTCCACAAACACTGTCTACGTCGTCACTGGCGGCAACAGAGGCATCGGCCTCGGCTTCGTCAGAGCCCTCCTTGCCCGTCCCAACACCACTGTCGTCGCGACTGTTCGTAATGACAAGTCCCAGTCGTCTCTCGAGTCCGACCTTGTGGGCGCTGCCAAGGGTGATGGCAGTATTGTCTCCATTGTACAGCTGGACTTTTCCACTGCCCTCTCCCCCGACACCATCCGCGCTGCCTTCGATGTTGATCACATCGACGTCTTGATCAACAACGCTGCAGTCAGCTTCCCAAGCTACCCAGCTCTCGAAATACCTGTCGCCGACCTCCGATCAGCCTTCGAGGTGAACACCATCGGTCCCCTGACCGTCGTCCAAGGCCTGTGGCCACTCCTCCAGAAGTCCACTGCACCAAAGGTCGTCAACATTTCATCCTCTGTTGGTTGCATTACCTACCACGAGGTCGTCTCCGGCGCATATGGACCGAGCAAGGCGGCGTTGAACTGGCTTACTAAAGCCTTACATGAACAGAATCAGGGGTTGATCGCCTTTGCGCTTCATCCGGGATTTGTTAAGACAGATATGGGCGATACAGCGGCGGGAGAGTGGGGGTTTCCTCTGGAGATGCTTGAGAGCGTTGAGAGTTCTGTCGATGGGATGTTGGAGGTCATTGATGGGGCTACGAGGGAGGAGACGTCTGGTAAGTTTGTTAGGAGCAAGAACCGGGAGCTTCCTTGGTAAGTACTCATTGGCAGACGTGTGTAAGTGAGAGAGACGTGTATATACGTATACAGAGATACGGCAGTGCATTTGGGGGTGGGAACTCCGTTGTGGTATGCAGTTAGCCAGTGGGATTATACAAACAGTTATGAGAATGCATTTGAGAAGTGACAAGCCACATCCTTAGACGCTTTACAATAAGTCAATCATCGTAGATTAGAGCGCTAATATGACTCAAAATTCCCCTCTCAAATCTTCATCCATTTGTACACGCCGCGTCACATGAGCTGGCACTAGACACGCAGTGATCCAACAGCCGTCGCAATCGCGTCTGTTGAGTTCCAACCTGCGCGCTACGTGATTGTTCTGATGGTTCGGCCCGTGACCCTCAGCCAACCACAACGACAATGACAGCGGGGTCGCCCTACAAGAAAAGTGATAAAGTCAATGGATCCAATCAACAGAGACTCCGGTGGCTATGAACGTTCAAAATGTAAAGTATAAAAACCGTGTGGCGTTGGTATCAAGCATAGGGGATGAACTAGCCAGTCGATGCTTCTGTACCCCACCTCAGCGACCGATGGCATTGGGCATGCTTTCACATGACCCTGGACACAGTTTGATCCCTGTGTACAGCAGGAATGCCGTGGAATGTTAAAGCGAGAGTGTCTCCGACTTATGGCGACCCAAGATCAGACCTCGTCTTCAGGAAACACGATCACGGCCACCTACACCAAACACACGTTCCTTCAAGAATATCAACCACAAACTCAGAAACCACCATCAAACCCATCAGCAAGATCGCTGTCATAACCACCAGATCCCCAGATCTACAGCTTCTTGAACCACTTTAATCTTCAAACCCCGATCTCCCACAAACAACCCACCACCAGCACTCACAATGGTTCTCCACGACACAAAATCCTACCTCTTCCTCCTCGGTTTCTTAATCATCATCTGCCTCCCATTGGCCGCTCTCTGCGGGAAGCGCGACAAAGTCATCGCGGACAAAGAACTGGAAGTTGAACGTAATGGCCAGCATATGCCATTGGAAGACTGGTATAAACCACGGTATAGTCCCTATCCCAAGGGCGCAAGGGGCTTCAAACATATTGAAGCCTATGCGCGCACTGGGGAGACGAATGTTGGTCAAGCGCCCGAAGACCGGCGCGAACTCCGGGATCGGATGTCTATGGAGGGCTAGAGGACATAACACGTGAACGGTCAGCATTTATGCAGGGCTAGACATCAGCAAGGGAAGAAGTCATGTGGTGAAAAAGGATGCTCTGTCACGTATGGGAATCTATCATCTTAGAACCTTGGATAGTGGCTGTGGCTGGGAAGGGGAGGATTGGTGGAAGTCAACAGAATGTACTTTAGTGTTCAGCCATAAGGGGCACCTTGGCCTTCTTAACTACAATCTCCTGTTAAACCCATCTACGTGGCATCTCGATCTTTAAGCTTGTGTATTTAGGTTTTACTGGTGATACATCTGAAGATGCCCATATTGCTTACTTAACATAACAACACTCTTGCTCACGCCGCTCCTCAAACTTCCACCCTCCCAAAGCTCATCTCTTCACATCACCACAAGAGTCCTCACCCAACCCATCAAGATGCATTGGAAACAACAGGCCATTTACGCGGGCATTATCTTAGCCGGCCTTATCTTCATCGGCATCGTCGTCGCATCAGGCCACCGCAAAACACCCGACCCAGACGCAGATTTCGAAATCGACGAACACTTCAGAACCCAACACCTGCGTCTACCCAAGATTCCGAAAGAGCAGCGGGTGAGAAGAGAAGGCGAGGGATGGTATGTATAACAATCATTTTTGAAGAACATTCCTAATGAGTATGCAGGTGGGTTGAAGCTGACCAGTATCCTGGCCGAGATGCATTTACGAGTGAGGATACTGAGTGTCGAAGTCAATATTGTACGAAGCACAACAAGAAGGAGGATGTGTGATGTGTGACTTTGGTTAGCGAAAAGTTTATTCAACAAAAAGGGTGCAGGGCTTGGATGTAAAGTAACTACGAGAACCTTCCATAAATTACAATTCTATGTGGAAAGTCAACGTCTATAACAAATTTCCAAGTAACGCTGAGGCCACATTATCTTCTCACATAAACTCAACAACTCCGTCTCTACCCAATCCATTAAGCCACATTCCCACATCCTCCGACACACCTTCTGCCAACTCATCCTTTACAACCCCAGCTTGCCAACTGCACGACACGTGAAGACCGCCACCCTTGACAGAAATAACACTGAATGCCAAGGCTGAACCAGTAACAGAAGCACTTTGAGTAAACGTAGCATCTTCAACCATCCACTCCTTCGATGACTGACCGTCCATAACACCTAGGTTGCTGACTTCCCATGAATGTTCACGTTTTGTAGAATGGTCCATTAGATACGCGTTCCAGTCGGTGATGAATTTTGCCAGACCGATGGAGTCGTTTTTCGTTCCGAGTTTTAGCTTTGCGGTGAGACCTTCTCTTATGGACTTTGCTATTGACCAGACTGTCTCTTCGAGGGGCCTGTTCATTTCCCGGTCTTCTTTGGCGTCGTAGATCTGTTTTCGGAGAATCTTGACGATGTTTTCTTTAAAGACGTAGGGCCAGTAGACTACCCCGTTTATAGCTGTTTTGTTCAAGTTAAACTTCGACGTTCCCGGTTGTTGGAACTGTCTTAGACAGATCGGTGTACCGGTTGAGAATGCGGGCGCCTTTTCTTTAGATAATCGTGTTGCCATTGATACTGAGATGAGGGCGTGTAGTAGTCCAGTCAAGGTGGTATCGTGTTGACGGCAAGCATCCAGCACAGGCTTGAGCGCGTCTTTACTGACGGTGATCGATTTGAGACGTGATTCGTATGGTTCCAATTTTATCGGTGCCCATTTTGCTGTTTGAGGCGGTGCCTTTTTGTCTGTCATTAACTCCTTTCCCAACACCGTGACGGCGTAGTTGAGTGAGATTGGAAACTTGATCATCTGGTGTAGCGGAGGGGTGAAGTCAGTGACTGGCACCTTGAAAGACCCGTGCTCCAAGGTGACAGAGTCAGAATCCGAGTTTAGACAAGCGAGTAGACTGTTGTGAAATATCCTGCCACTTTTCCCATCGGCAACCGTATGATCCCAAGCAAATATGACATCAACAAAGTCATTCATGGCGGGCACCACTGCAGTAACCCTCCATTGAGGCCGAGTCTCGAGGTTGGTATATCGTTCATTGACCTGCCATAAAAATGCATCATTCAGAGCAGTCGGATAGTCCTCGTCTTCGGCAACATTCCTCCATTTTACATGGTTATTTAAGTCGATGGTATCCAGTCGAACCCAGTATTGCTTCTTTTTACCCTCATTGATGCGACCCGCCGTAAAGAGAGGATGTTGAATAATAGACGCAGCAATTGCTTGTTCAATCTTTTCCTCAAGGGTTAAATCAGTACCTGAGGTTTGGATTGAGTTGAGGATGCGGTAGCGACATGATACGGCACATCCAACATAAATCTTCAGCGAATGACCCGCCGACTGAAAAGTTTCACTGTACAAGTCAGTTCCTCCCCCATTACTTACACACTGGTTGATACAAACATCGGACTAAGTCTCCTCAGGACACGATCGTCCTTGGGTTTACGAAAACGGTTCATGGTGGATAGATGATGTTGACCAAGAGATGCAACGCAGCCAGACTTAACATTACATTTATTCTACGAAAAAGGAGTCGAGTCATATGATGGACCCCTGTTTACATGTCAGATTTGACCCGGAGTAACTAACTGCCCGATCCAGGAAGGATTCGACCATGGTGGGATAGGACTAACATGGTCTTGTCGGTTTTAGGGTCTTTATGCGAGACTGGGGATGTGATTGGTTGGATTGGGTTTAGACTGGAGTTGGTCTGATGTTCAATCTCGAAGGTTACGACCATTTACAGACAGCATTTACTGCCTAGACGATGATTGATATCAATGATGACGATTAGAATGTAATTATTGAAGCCATCGCTTATGTGTATACCTTTTTCGCATTTGTGTCTGTTTTAGTGGACACTTTGTGCTCCACGCA
This sequence comes from Fusarium citri, assembly GCA_004367485.1. Classification (NCBI taxonomy): domain Eukaryota; kingdom Fungi; phylum Ascomycota; class Sordariomycetes; order Hypocreales; family Nectriaceae; genus Fusarium; species Fusarium citri. The sequence continues at coordinate 188,202 of QHHH01000093.1, forward strand.
AGCTGACGTTGGATGAACTGCCGGCAAGAAGATCCTGTAGTGTTGTCCGTTGTCCACTAATCAGCTAGTGGATGAGAAGATTTTCGTATAAACGACAATCCCAGGTCTGGAGAGAACTTACAAGATTGCAGTAAGTAAGAAGTCAAAGATCAACAACATTCTATGCATTGCGTTGAGAACTATAGCTGCCCCAATGCTTTGCAGCCAAGGCCACCGACGGAAAGCTAACAAGAGTCTTCCCATTCAAAATAGGGCTTTTTCAGTATCGGTTCTTACTATCTCGCTTATTGAGCTTATGTCGTTAGTGAGAATTCTTGTTTGAACGTCTGATGCCAGTTGACTGCAACGTTCATTTTATTCACGACAAGAGCCAAACACCAACTGGGAATGTCTCTCCATTTAACTACCTACTACTTCGAGAATAATTGAAATTATTTCTTCAGATACCCGACACTCCCCGGTCATTGTCCAAATCGTCTAGATGCAGGTTCTAAAGTCTGCTGTTGGAAATGAGCTCGCAACATGGCTCACCGGAGATTTTCACGGCACGCACGGGAATGGAACCGGTGAGCAAGAAACCGAAAAGGGAAATACCGAACGCCTTGCAGGGACATGGTTCTGTGCCGTACGCGAAATCTCTAGGCAAATTAGTGCTTCTTGGCTTGGAAGACGTACCCTAGAGACATCGTAATCGTTCTCGTCCTCCACTGGGACATCAGATGGTGCGTACATACTGGTAAGGTCACGAGACTAAACTCTCTTTCTCCAAAGTCTTCTTGTTTATACTGACATTCAGAAAGATTATTTACAGCGTTTGCAGATAAGAGAGTTGGCGGAGAATTCACATGTGATGTGGGCCAAGATCGGTATCCTTGGTACTGGTATCATGTACGATGATCTGCAGATGCCACGAGTTCACTGTGAGAGCATGGCAAGCGTTGATAATGCTTGTCAAAAATGGCTGTGCATAATATCCATTGTAATTTGTCATTATCAGTAGCATCATCAACCCGATTATTCCGGCTCTAACCGGCTTCCCTTCCGACAAGGCTTAGTCTCAACTGTTTCCACCCCAAACACAACATCAACAATCCGTTCATCACCCAGTAGTAAACGATCTTCTTGATCTTGAGCTTATCTTGTTTACGGAACTTTCAATCGACTGTCGGAAATAGTCGAATCCACGCGTCGCAACTGTGCCATCCGCTTACGACCCAATTAGACCACCCGATCTCTGTAGCTATCCCATCTAACCCGAAGGATCGTACCAAAAAGCTAAAAATAGTCGATCTCAAGGGTATCCCACCGGAACTTACCACGAGTCATTGGACGCGGAGGCGCCTCATTAATACCCCACCCACAGTCGCTGTCAAATTAAACGTTTGCATTCACTTTTTGTTTCTTTATTACATCACGATTCTACAGCACTTTGAGTCTGTTCAATTGAACAGCTGGCGCGAGCTGATAAGCACTTTATCTGTTGGTTCTTCACTGAATAGGTGTAACATACTGTACAGTATCCTTACTGGGACGCCCTGAACCTGTCGCGTGCCGATCCGGTACGTACGTACGTCAGACGAAAGGATCCAGGCCGAGCGGGCGGCCGCCTTAGGCCTGGGTCTGGTCTTATGAAGATTGAATCTGAGGGTGTGATTGATCGGCGAGCCTTATTGACATGAGTCTCTTAGCAAACGGTGACATAAGCGAGCATGCGCTCGCAGCACCACTCTTTCGTCAACATTCCCATCCCTCGCCATATCCCCCCAAAGCTCGTCCTCGACTACGTCCAAACCTACGAACCCATCCTCCGCCACAACCCGGGCATGGTATCATGGTCAGAATCGACATTAAATCACGAAACAGTTCTCCACGACACCTTCTTTGATGCATCAAATCAGAGTCTGCGCTGCTATGAAGCCTATGAGATCATCAAGCTTGGACCAGGAGTTGGACGGGATGTCAGATGGCCTATCGTTTTCCAAAAGGTGCCCAACGGAATTGTGTCGCGGACTGATGCACCCGCGAAAGTGATTAGTTGGACGCAGTGGTATGTGAGAATGAGACAGCAAAATGAGCAGGATGTCAGTACGCCGAGTACGGCGACGCCAGGTAGCAGTGCGGATGATGAGTGGGAATTGTATGGGATTGTTACGCTTGAGGCGCATAGGATGTTGATACCTTGGTGTACACGCAAGACGAAACTGTATCAGGAGGCGATTGGACAGGGAATTGTTGATGATATATGTTCAAAGTATAGCAGCGGACTGAGTATGGAGTCATGATGAAACACGAGAAATGACATTGTATTCATATATGGAACAATTTGGATGGTGATTGTGAGCTGCTGGGCAATTTAATAGACATAGCGGAAGTTTGGGTTCTTCCTATCAGTGATATCGGAGATCTCGAGATGATCTCCCTCATCCTGGACGACAGGGCTGTTCTGCTGAAGTTTATCGCGAAGCTTGTTCTCACGGATAATGGTGAAGCGCAGGGCGAGCATGGTCAGTGTCGAAATGCCAAAGCAAATAGTCGTTGCCAAGAAGCCACTCTGTAAATATGTCAGTAGTGCTCTCATAACACGCGTTTAAGATGGTGTGACTTACCGAGTATTCAGGCGCCTCAGATGGAAAGAACAAGAACGGGCCGATGATGTTACCAGCAGTATAAGCCATAAACATCATGGCTGACGCAACACTCTTCTTAGTAAAGCCAGCGACATTCGAAGCGATCATGGATAAAGCAATTGGGAAACCAGCTGCAAAAGCGACGAATACCCAAAGTCCGAAGAGTTGACTTCCTTGGTTGGGACCGTAGCGGACGAGAAGTGAGCCAGTCAAACTGAGATGGTCAGATGATGATGGCATAGAGGAAGGATATTGCTTACCTGATCAGACTGAGGCATGCACCGATGATGGTTCTATAGCCATCGAAGCGACTGCACAGATACGTCGATCCAAGTGCGAAGAAAGCAAGGATGGCACCCATAGGCATATTAAGAAGATAAACCTCAAGTCTATTGAATCCGAAACCAGCCATGACAAGACTGCTGAACTATGCACCTGTTAGCACCATCAAAAGCATCATCAAAATATACTCACTGTCGTATGAGCACCATTGGGAATACTAAACGTGATTTGAAACAACATAAGAAGCAAAACATTAGGATCAGTAACGACTTCTCGCACTTGATCCCACTTCCAGTTATTGCTCTTCATACCGGTCTGGTTACTTCGGATACGGTCCACTGCGTCGATACGTTGTTGTTCGGAGAGGAAGCGGGCGCTGTTGGGTGTGTCGGGGAGGAAGATCAGTAGGACGATTGCCCAGATAAGAGTGATGAGACCGAAGATGATAAAGAGCCACTGGAGCATGTTAGGTATGTTACTGGTGATGGAGTTGGGAGACTTACCCTCCAAGCAGCGAAAGGCCCACCAATCTGCGCAATCCCATACGCCAACAAACCCCCCATCATAGTAGCAATAGCATTTCCCAAAAACCAAATACCATGTCTAAACGGCTGTTCCTCCCTCGTATACCACATGCCCGTGATCAACGAGAAACCAGGCGAAATCGAAGCTTCAGCTACGCCAAGAAAGAAACGCGCGACAAGAAGACCTGGAAAATTCTGAACAGCCGCATGACAGCAGAGAACAATGGCCCATGCGAGACTTGAACCAGCGAGGTACTTTCCTAGTGGGAGTCGGACCATTAGGAAGGAGGCTGGGTAGCTGAAGGCTAGGTAGCCGAAGTAGAAGGCGCTGCTGCACCAGCTGTATCGTGAGCCGACGAGGTCTAGGTCATCGATTATGCCCATGATGGAGGCAAAGTTGAGGGATTGCTTGTCGAGGAATTGCAGTGTATACGAGACGAGGAGGAGTGGCATAAGACTGGAGTTCTTGTCAGTTGGTTGATGTAAGGTTGGTCTGAGGAACTTACCAAAAGTCGATTCTTCGTAATAGCTTTCGTTTAGCTACTCTGTTGTCGACACCTTCTTCAGCGACTTGCATTGAGCCTTGGAGACTCAATGTCTCGCCCATCTTGGCGTCGGGGTCCTGAGAGGGAAGGTTGGTCTGGTCTGCCTTTTCCGTTGTCATGTTTGATAATGTTGTGTAGATGGAATTGTGATGAAGAGATGTTGTTCTCGAGAATCTGGGGAAAGGAGGCTGTTAAGTAGACATCGACGAGGAACAGACCGTCGATCTAGACCAGGTAGTTCAGTCTTCTCCTCAAGCTTATCTCCACCCCCGCATAAACAGTTCAATAGTCCGGGGATATCGATATCAATGTTTCATCATTACAGATATCACAGCAGCAAGGAGAGTAAAATTTCAACATCCGTCTAGAAAAGCCGTTCTTCAGCTCGGATATCATGACGGTCTGATTGGATGATTCGGCAAGTGTATCGCTGGGGATGCCGATTGGTTCACTCGGCTAATCAGATCCTTCCCCGATCTTGATAAGAGGCGGTGGAAATTGTGGTAAACTCCGTCTGCCGGACCCGACGGATTGGGAATGCGGTCCGTGATGCGGGGAGGTCAGTTCAGTTTGTGGTCTGGACCTCGGGAGATGGGGACTTGTTTGATGACGATGGTTGTGATAGCGTCATCAGTTACGTCGACAGCACTCAGTGTTGAGGGACAACTTTTGTGGTTTTGAACGGTAACATATCTTGAGATATCCGCAAACTTGAGGGACAATGGGTGAAGGATCGTCACGGAGCGGGTCAAAATTGCAGTGAAAGGTGTGGTCGGCCTCCTGCATCCCAGATATCCATTACTGATAATCTGCCTGTTTCTGTATTACTCAACGCTGGATTCGGAGAATGCGAACCAGATTGTATACGAGGCAACCTTGGCTGATACAGGATGAGGGAGCCAAGCAGAATGAGGATAGGATACTGGCAAATAACACGCTTTTATTATCTATTCGCGACACTAAAGTCTATACCCAATAGGTTCAACATCCCTCTTAAACTCCTCCCTCGCCTTGTCAAGCAACTCAGGCTGCAAAAACATCTCGCAAGCAGTCGCAGCCAATCCCTTTCCACAATCCAATGCTCTAATCAATGCTTGCTTTGTACCTGCTGCTTCAGCGAATTTTGGTGTGTGAGGTTGGATGAGAGGATCTTCGGTTCCGATGGAGAACATGGGATGGATTCCGGGCAGACAGTATGATACGTTGCCTGAAGATGAACTGTTAGTGGTTATGGGGAAGGCATTGGGGAGGGAGGGACTTGCCCATGTCTGTTGATGCACCCATTGGTGGTTGATTCGCATCATCGATGAAATCTCGTCCGAAAGCTCTCATGTGTTTTGTGAATTCGGAGGTCATGCATGTATTTGGACGAAGTTCCATGTAATCTTGATCTCTGCACATCATTAGCCTAGTCACTCCCCACCCCCAGGATTGCTTCACTTACCCTTCGCATGTACACTTGACCTTACACCCCGTCGCAATAGCACCAGCCTCAAAACAAGCCTCAGCCTTCTTTGACAAACTCTTAACCTCATCAACACCCGCAGCTCGGATATAATACTCCAGATCGGTAGAATCAGGAACAATATTCGGTTCAGCACCACCATTGCGAATAACGCCGTGTATCCGTTCGGTAGGCTGTATCTGTTGGCGCAGAAGAGAAATGTTGACGTAGGACGATACCACAGCATCAAGAGCATTCTTTCCATGCCAAGGTGTATTCCCCGCATGTGCACTCTCTCCTGTGAACGACACCTTCATTTGTCGTCTTGCACTCGTCTTGGCAGCTGAGACACCATCGATATTATCCGAGCTTGGTGGCGAAAGACGACCTGTGGGATGAGCCATCAAACAAGCATCGACCCCCTCGTAAGCACCAGCTTTCATGAGATGAACCTTTCCACCGCCACCTTCTTCAGCAGGTGTTCCAAGAAGGCGCACACGTCCTTGTATTTTACTCTCGCGTATTAATTCGGCCGTGGCAATAAATGCAGCGATCGAGCTCGTTGCGATGAGGTTATGCCCACAAGCATGACCTAGACCGGGAAGAGCATCATATTCCGCGTTAAAGACGATGAGTTTTCCACCCTTGCCGCATTCGACTTCGAAGGAGGTTTGGATGCCGTATGCGCTGCGTTTAACGTTGTAACCGAGTTTTTGCATGAGATTGCAGATGTTATCGTGGGCTTTGAACTCTTTGTAATTGAGCTCTGGGTTTTCGTGGATCTGACAGTATGTGAGCTTGCGTGTGATAAATGATATTGTAATTGGATGATACCTTTTTGCAAATCTCTGTCAAGTCACGCTCATGGTGCGCAACAGAGCTTGAGATTCTCTCATGAAGCTTCTCTGTAGAACAAGACATAATGATGTAGTTGATAGTGAATACCGGCCGTAGTCAACTCTGGGAATAACAAAGGGCTTGGCTTTTCTTATATGAGCTCCGAGCTTTCCTTAGCTTCCGTTTCCCTCGGTTCTCCGCTTGCTCCTCCTCCCTTGGTTCCGCTCTTTTTAGCTTCTCTTCTGGGTCCTTGTCTTCTGACTACGGATTCCATGACACAATTCCCCGACCGAGCACTTCCATTTCATGACAAGCCAATCTCCGCCTAAAAGTTCATCCCATGTAGGAAACTCCGGTTCAAGGTGTGCATCTTATTTTCTTCTTTTGGCTAGAATTCTTGGCAAGGGAGGGAAGAGGGGGTCTGTGCCAAATAGCCGAGCGAACCAATTAGAGCTCGGGGGTCTGAGGTTTGCGGCTGAGATATCGCTGTGAATTACTGAGTCGAGAAACAAGCTGCAGAGAGGCTTGCTTGCAGGCTGTCATTTTCCGAAGGATATAACCAACTGAGTCGCTGACATGTTATGATGACAACTGCCGATGGGTAATTATTCTTGTAAGGGAAGTTTTCTTGCCAACGCTTTGTTCTCTTTTCTTTCAGGTACCAGAAAACCTGTCATGGGGAACTAAGCTATCCCCGTACTAACCCCAAACTTAATGCATCGGGTATGTTTTCCGGTAATTGTAAATCCCCACGTCTGTCTCTCTTCTCTTGGAGAAACCAGGGCAGCCGAGAAATCAAGTCAAATCCCATATTTTCTTTTTTCTTTTTCCACATTACCAACCTAGACTCACGGACTTGTCCCTGCGGGCCTAGACTCCCCAAAAAAACGCCCGTCAGAAAAATTAATAGCTTACCATTCCCCTTCCCCCTCAAACATTACGACTCAATGATATAATCCTTGAGCCAGGCCGCATATTACCCCCGTGTTTCTCACGAGTCGGAGGCATGAGCTCAAGCTCCCCTGTCGCCGATCGGCGAAAAGCGAGGTCCAAGAACGGTACGTTTCGGGATGTCTATTTCCGGAAAGCCCACAACTAATCTTTTGGGGGGACAGGGTGTTTGACGTGTCGCATTCGAAAGGTCAAGTGTGATGAGCGAAGACCGGTTTGTAAACGATGTGAGAATAGTCCTAATAAGTGTGAATGGCTTGAGCCGGGACAGCCGTTGAGTGCGAGGGGAGGGAAAGGGCTTTCGAGTCCGGTTGGGTATGGAAGTCCGCGGCTTCTTGCGTCGAGTGAATCGCCTCGTACAGAGACAGATTCTGCGAGTCCGGTTGACTTTATTTCGCCGGGGAGTAGTCTTGGTTCGCCACGACCTTCACTATCAACAGCGCATATCGCGTTGGCCAACTCACTTCATCTCAGCTCGGAGGATAAAGCGGCGTTTGCATACATTCCACAATCTATAATGGTACTGAGTTACGGCAAGCTCTGGCCATGGAGTAACTTCTCCTATATCTACACACACATCGCAAGTCAATATTCCGGCGTGATGAGAAGTTTCATCGCAATCGCCAACATGGAACTTCGCGCCAAAGACCTTCTCATCGCACAAGACGCTATCGACCCTGCTGGTGCTTTGGAAAGAGCGAGTCGACTAGGCTCAGCTGCAACAGTGCATTATTCCCAAGCTCTGCAAGACTTGTCGTCTTTGTTAAGTCATATTTGTTCAACGGCGGAGCAGAGCTGCGATGTTGATGCGTTGTTTACTATGTGGTTTCTGATATTGCGGTATGAAGCTTATGATTCGGAAACTACTGGTGCAAGTTTGTTGCATTTGGAGGGGATTAGATCGTTCTTGAGACCTTATTTGCAGGGAGAGGGAAAGAAGCTACCTTGTGTGGCTCAAGGAATGCTTTTATACACGCTGTAAGCCAACCCAAAGCTGTTCATAACTATACTGACGATTGTAGATATCTCGATGCCGATTCAGCAACAGGAAACACAAGCAGCGGCCAATTCTGTCTCGACTTTCTATCCCGCGACGCCCACGATTACATATCCCACGAACATCTCTTCCTCAGCGTCCGATCCGCCCTTCCTAAAATCTGGGGCGAGCAATATCCCGTCTCCGAACTCGTGGATGATTTGGAGAATTACCGTCCGTTACGTTTGTACCATTTATGTCAAGGAGCCAAGCTGGAGCTTCTAAGATTAGCGAGATCTACGACGCGTGAGGAGGGGAGTTTGAAGAAACTCTGGGGTCATGTTGAAAGTTTTGGTGATGTGAGTAACTCGTGGTATGGTGCAGGGGATAGAGCTGACGATTACAGGAATTCGCAGATATTTTACTCCTCGCAAAGAAAGTTCCCAACTCAAGCGGCAAACGCCTAATATGGACGGTCTACTCCGCAGCTCTCGACTTCCACGCCTTGCAAATTTTATGCTCCAGCCTAGACACACACCAAGAAACACCCTTCGATCCCTCGCTTTCACTTACTTACATCTTTACCGTCGCGACAAAAGCCCTAGGCGAAGATCCACGCCAGACATATCGCTTCATGTGGTCCCTTTCCGTAGCACTAGGAAAGTCGACGGGGCATGCTTGGTTATCTACACAACTTGCTCGAGCGAGGGTTTTGTTACCGAGATTTGGTGTGCCGGGGTTGGTTTTGGAGCACTGTAGTGGTTTGCAGATTGGCAATGAAGGATAGACATAACGGCATCTGTGTGGATAAGAGTGTTGCTGGGGACTTTAAGATAGAGGGATAACTGGACCTTGTTAAAACTGTATTTATGTACTATAGACTATAGACCTATTCGATCTTGAATGACTCCTCCAGTGGGAGATCTCGACTGCTTGCGCCGACGAAGATTGTGTAGTTGCCAGACTGAAGAACCCAATCTTGCTTAACCACATCCCAAACGCTGAGATCTCGTCTTGTAATCTCGAAGGGAACCTCGACGGAGTCACCCTTGTCAAGTTTCACCTTCTCGAAACCTCGGAGTTGCTTGGGTGGACTGTCAGGAATAGCAACATAAAGCTGCACAACTTCCTCACCACTTCGTTCACCAACATTAGCAACTGTCGCTTGAACAGTAGCATAAGTATCCCAAAGATCAGCCTCAGCAGAAGATTGAGTCTCCATCTTGACAGAAAGAGAAGAATACTCAAACTGAGTATAACTCAACCCATACCCAAACTCAAACCTCGGCTCAACACCCCTCTCATCAAAAGACCGATAATCCAAATAAACACCCTCCTCAAAATCACACTGCGGATCCGTACCACCCTCCTCCACACCACAAGGTTCATACACGTTATAATCGCTCTCGTTCTTGGCAATAGTATACGGCAACTTTCCCGAAAAGTCTGCCTCACCATACAAGAGCTTGACGAGCGCCTCACCGCTATCTTGGCCGGGGAGATGGGCGATGATGGTTGCTGTGATGTTGGGATGTTCGATCCATTGGTCTACTAGACGAATTCCGGCGGCGTGGATGGCAACGATGGTGTTGGGGCACTGGCGTGCTACGTTGAGGATTAGGGCGTCGCTGAAGTCGTCGTGGAGACCGTCGCGATCCCAGCCTTCTGTTGCCATGGCGTTGATGAAGACTAGACAGACGTCGCTTGCGCCGTTGACGGAGGGGTTGGGGGAGGTGAGATCCCAGTTTATCCAGCTGCCGTCCTTAGCGGCTCTTTGCTGGATAGCACTCAGAGGCTGACAAACATTAGAACACATTCCAACAATCAGGTAGGGTGACTTACATCGCTGATGTACGGAGGTGAGTTAGCAGCTGCTCTTCCACCAGAAACAATAGTTCCTCCCCTGGCAGCCTGATCAAAATGGTGTTCATCGCCAAGAACAGCCTGACCCATTTCTTGCGAAGAAGTGTATCCCAACTCAAACAGTTTATCAGTGTTCTTGGTCGGTGCGACAGTTGCGTCGTAGCCAAAGACGGAGATCATCTTGGGGTTCTTTTTGAAAGGAAGGGTTTTGTTCTCATTCTTGACGAGTACGTGGCCTGCGATGGCTCCTTCGAGAAGAATGGGACGCGATTCGGGAATGCGAGCTTCGATTTGTTCGTGGGGGAGGGAGAGGTTCTGCATGCCGATTCCTGGTGTTGGGAAGTCGTTGTCTTGACCGACGAGATACCAAGCTGCAAGAATTCTACATTCCGTTAGTTTGCGTGAAGAACGGGTTTGTGAGGGACATACCTGGTAGCCATATCAGTAACCCTCTCCTCCTTAACACTCCCATTCCCAACAGCCATCGTCAAATTCTCACCCCAGTTTCCACCCATGGGCATAACCATATCAAGACCCGCATTCGCGCTGTCCAGATTATGCACCGCATTCCAATCCAGCAACACAAACCCATCAAACTCAAGTTCAGATTTGAGAATGCCGTTCATCAAGTGACTGTTCTCACAAGCATATGTTCCGTTGACGCGATTGTAGGCGCACATAACTGATGCGACGCCTGCTTTGACGGAATCTACGAAGGGCCAGAGATAGTACTCGTGGAGGGTCTTGTCGTCGATGTTGGATGATACGGCTTCGATGCCATGGTAGGGACGACGGTAGGTTTCTTGTTCATTTGCGATGAAGTGCTGTCTTGTCAGTCAAGTCTTTAAGCAGAAACGGGTTGCTTACCTTGACATTAGCGATGACACCAGCTTCTTGATGCCCAATAATAGATTCCGCACTTAACTTTCCAGTCAAATAAGGATCAACCGAAAAACCCTCCCAATTCCTCCCACCCAGCGGTGTTCTTCCCAAAGGTCCAACATTCGGCCCAAGCAGGACATTAACACCCTTAGCCTTGAACTCCTTACCCATATAATACCCTCTCTGGTAGGTCAAATTCTTATTCCAGCTTGCACCAACATGCAGCGCAGAAGGATAAGAATTCACAAAGTCCGTTGCTCGGACTCCATTGCCTGCATCCATGAGACACAGACCTGGCCATCCTAGACGCGGTATCGTGCCTGTGTTTCCGGCGCAGGTGTTGTCTGCTGCGAAACCGCGTGTCACGTTGGCCTTTTCTTCAAGGGTTAATTGGGCGACGAAAGCTTCGGCTTTTGTGTATGCGGTTTTCCAGATTCCTCTACCTTGGCCTTGGGCTGTTTTGGTGATTAGCTTCAGGGGTGTTCGTATTTGGTGGGGAGGGCTTACGCGATGGGAGTTCATCTTGGGGAGATTCAGCTGGGCGCGATAAAACGCCTGTCGCTTGCAGCGCAAGACATAAGAGCTGAGACGGCCACATTGTGTCTGTCAATGTGTTCACTCAATTGTCAAATCTCATGACACGACAGTGAGTTGTCAATGCCCTGTGCATTTATTTATCACAGCTCCCTCAGCGCATTATCAGCCGAAGGTTAACCGTTGCTCCACTGGCACAACGTCACAGACAGGGGCTGCGGAAGCTCCGTCAGGTTTTCGAGCTCACCGCCAAGTAAACTGGCGAATCGGAGTAGCTTCCGGTGGTACAGGGTAGCATTTCGCGAAGTGATCTTCGTGGAGGAATGAGCTTCCCCGCGATTGACCATGTATTATCGTGTTGTTTTGTACAGAATCAGGTTATTAAGAGATGGTTTGGGAAAGTTTCCAGACATTGCGGCTTTTTTTGTGAGGAATGATGGGTTTTATGATGAATTACTGGAACTATTGTCGGGAAGTCGGCATCTGCCTCCGAAAACACTATCATATGGCACAAAGCTATTTGTAAAACAATTGCGAACATCATGTACGCCGGTCCGTCGGGATCACTCAAGCTGTGCGAGTCGAAGACGAACCGAGATATTTGCAATCACTAGCCGCCCACGTTAATTCGAGCAATGACACGCTCTTCGGTAGGACTCAAGCGTCCCGATTCCTTTACTTAGTGACACCTCGATGATATTACACTCAGCCCAGCCCATCCCGAGTCGCGAATCAAGTGGATTTGATTGTCCATTTACAATTTACTCGCAATACGCGGTATTCCGACATAAGATACAATAAGGCCTCGGTTACCGCCCGGTCATCGACATCGCTAAGACCAAACGGCGAGCAAATGCTGACATTCACCATGTCTTTTACAAATGCGGGGGGCTCGAGTTACACAAAGTCGAATTCGGTTGCTTCATTTTGGCCAGACGATGCGTTGTCTTTTGACCGTCAAGCATTCAGACCTCTTCAATGGAAGCTCGCTTGGCTCGCCTCGCTTTCATGTTGCTTTGGAGGGTTGTTGTCCATCACCCGTATGAGCATCTAACGTTTGTACGACGCTTGTACGTGGCAGTCTCCAACGACAAGAAACTACAGTTCGGCTCTCGATCGATCACCTAGCTGCGACCCGACCAGTCCTTTCTTAAGGGCGTGGGGGTCAAGGTTGCAGAGGCCTGTTCAATTTCGGTGAGAAGAAGACCTACGACTGGATAAAAGGTTATGCCAACTTTAACCGAGGCATCATGTTCAGGACTGCGGTTCTGTCCGCCTTACCATCATGAACGCAAGTCGCCTTTGTCAATTATTGGTCAGAATCGCAAGGCGGACGATGCGACCGGTGACTTGCCCGCATCAGGAAGCCTTTCAACCCGTGTCAAGATCTTGTTTGTTCAATGGCGTCTCGTGATAAATATCGGTTATTTTGAGGCCTTCCATGATGCGAACGATTGGACGCCATTCTGTGGGATGAAGCAGGCTCTGCTGACCACCTTTGTAGAGAGTCGGACTTCAGCATCGCTATGATGAACAGTTGATGGCAGAGGCTCTGCAGAATATCTCTGCAGAATATCTGAGCAGCGTCTGTTATATAAGGAATGCGAAATCACAGGACGAACTAGGGAGGAGACTACATACAGGCAGTCCGAAACCGAAATGGCGCAACGCACACCGTCAACTTCCCTCGCCGGCCAAGCTTCTCGCAAAGAAAGGCCGGGGAGGATCTCTCTCCAGAGCCGGCACTCCTCCACTGTCTCATCAGTCTCTTCTCAAGAGTCAGATAGTCCATCGAGATTTGGCACACCCCTAGGCACTCCAACTACACCAGCAACTAGATTGCCGACCCCTACTTTTGAATCCGGAGAGGATCGAACCCACAAAGCTTTCCCAGGTTACATATTATCTTACAATACTGGCAGGAGTATATCATCTAGTGATGATGAGGCAGGACCAAGTAGGGACAGAAGAACTCCCAACCATAAGGGCAAGGAACCTGAAGTCTATGAAGACTCTGAAGATTTTGCAAGCATTGCGACGCGTCTCAGTCGGATGGAACACAAACTAGACGAACTGCTGAGTCGTGAGAGGGAACCACATCACGAAGAAACGCTGGAAACGACGACGGATGAGCAGATACAATCATCTCAGATTTACCGAGATCTCGAGGCCCAAAACGCGAGCCTGGAGGGAGATCTAGAAACAGTACGAATGGAGTTGGCCGACAGCAAACAGGCTCAAAGCCAGACGCAGAGTTTGTTTCAAGACCTCGAAGTTGCCAAAGAACGCTCAGAGAATGAAGCAAGCGAATGTATGGCTCAAAGCATGAACGAATATGAGACTCTGAAAGCTGAGTACCAATGGGTGAAAGAGAATTGGAACAGGACCTCTGAGGAGAGGGAAGAGGCTTGGGACAAAGCGAAGGAGTATGAGAGAGAAAATGAAACGCTGAAGCAGAAGATCTCCGATCTCGAAGATGCCAACGAGAGCTTAGCGGGAAAGATCAGAGCCCGCGATCTTGAAGATATCAGAGGGAAGGAGTCGCAGAGCGATGGCAAGTCTCAGACCGAGCCAGAGGTCGACACAGAGGTCGAACCTAACAGCATGGAGTTTCATGGGGCCGACACAACCTTCATTGCCAGGGATGTCATTGAACTTCATGAACAAGGCGAACTAGAGACAGAGATTCAGGATGGCGAACAGGTGCGGCAAGACGGTCGACAAGAGAACCAACAGCAGCAACAACATGAGGTGCCACAAGACGAGTCAGAGGTTCAAAATGAAGAACCACTAGAGGGCCAACAACAAGATACACAGCAAGAGGTTACCCCGGAAAGACCACAGGGCGAACCACATATCCAACAAGCGGGTGAACAGGAAGAACCACAGAAAGAGGTATGCGACAGTCAGGACGAAGATCGGCAGGATGGAACAACAAATAATTCACAGGTTGACCCCAAGGAAATCGAGGACGACATTTCGCATAATGAGATGTTAGCACGTGGTGAAAGACAACTGGAAAAGCTCATGAGTATCACACAGGAACCTGTTATCGGAGGACATACAGAGCCGGATAACATTGAACAACAAGAAATGGTTGAGACAAGTGTCGGAAACGATCAACCCATGTTCGAAGCACCAGCGGAACACAGCCCACTGGAGGTTCAAGAGGTTCCTCTAGTTGGTATCACTCGTCAGCCAACCACTGCGGAGCCAGGCGTCATACCAGAGCCAGCTCATGTTACATCTGCAGAGCCGCCACGAAACAGAGACCGTCACAGTCAGGAGAAACATAGAAGACGTAGACACAGACGAAAGGAAGCCGGAGACCATCACAGAGACAGGGATCATCACCGGGACAGAGAACATCACCATCGGCCAAGCAATCGCAGCGACAGACCAAGAAACCCGGAGCAACAAATTATGAGAAGACAGCGAGAGATGCGCGCTACACAATGGATATGGTCGCGGAGCTGGATGAAGAGACATTTCGGCGTTAGACTTCGGCGCCTTATCCCGATGCCGGATATCAGGCTGTGGTAGTAAGATTGCTTGGTAGGTTTTCTCATCGTTGTCACAGGCGTTCTTGATGTTCAACAGCACCAAACTGGATTTGTACCGGCTACTTCGACTGAACAGTCTTTTCTGGTAATAACACTCCTACACTTACACTCCTTGTATCATCTTTCCTATCTTTTCCTACAACATCTATCACAGTTTGGAAACTCTTGATAGTAATTTTTAAATCTAATTGCAACATCTACATATTCTCAACTTTGATCATACATGAGACTGTGTGGGATTTATTCTGACGTAGGGACTTCATGTAACTTCCATGTCATCCTATTAAGGGAAATCGCCGTTGCTGCCGGCGAAGTCAGCTTACCTCAGACGGTGACAACCCATGTCGCAGATCACCAAAAGAATAACAAGATTCACTCCAGATGCACGATCTAAGATGTGACCTATCTTGTCAGTGACATTATCAGCAGTGTCTTCTTTGTTTTGATTCATTTCGATCACTACATGACCTATGTGGAGACAGATGTCATCAAATTGATCACAGGTAGTGACCGTTCTTCGGGAAGTTGAATAATATTGATGACGGAAGAAGGAAATTTTGCTGTGTAAGTTTCTTGGGGTATTGACTCTCAGATGAAGCTTGAAGCTTCTATTGTATCAAGTTTCAATCTGACGAGTTATTACGGTAATACCGTGCGCTCTGCTATCATGACAAGCTGACGGGCGTTATGTCACCGCTTACTACCCCGCCACTAAGAAGGATCTGGCTTAACTTCATGATCAGGGCCAATGAGAAACATGGGAACTCTATGTTAATAATGCAAAAGTGCACTGTGGCTACAGGCAGTATCCATTGTTCTGGTACATATAAAGAACGGGCGCTGTCTCTTCTCACTCACGCAAACAAACATTCTTCACTTCTATCCGTGATCATGTCGTCCGTCCTCGTTGATTTGTATGAGCAAGCTTCCAAGAGCTTTCCTATAACACTCATCCTCTCAATCATAACCACACTCTACCTCGTCCGTCGCGCCCTCCTCCCAAAGCCAATCCCAGGAATCCCCTACAACAAAAATGCCACCAACTCCATCTTCGGCGACCTCCTCGAATTCCGACGCGCCAAAAACCGGCATACATGGTGGGCTCTCCAGGCCGTAAAGCACCAATACCCTCTCGTCCAAATCTTTATGAAACCATTCGGTCTTCCCTGGGTATTCGTAGCAGATCATTTCGAAGCATCAGATATCTGCATGCGACGACTCAAGGAATTCGATCGGGCGGATATGACGAGACAGCAATTTGATGCGCTGACGCCGGGTCATCAGATTTCGCTCAAAACAAGTGATCCTAGGTTTAAGAAGAATAGGGAGTTGGTTAGGGATTTGATGTCGACTAGTTTTTTGCAGCAGACTGCTGCGCCGCAGATTCATCATAAGTTTGAGAAGTTGATGGAGCTTTGGGAGAAGAAGACGCAACTTTCTGGGGGCCGACCGTTTGATATCGCTCATGATATCCAAGAAGCAATTTTCGATATCATTCTTGGGGCTTCCTTTGGTGTTGACTCTGACGCAGGACAGATCGGCAAGGAGCTTGATGAACTTAAGGCCAAGACCACATCAGGCGGAGAAGACGATGCATTCGAGTTCGAGCCTGTGCCTCTTTATGATCCGGACCTCAGCTGCATGGGTACCCTCATCGAGAGCTTCAACATTTGCATCAGGTTTCCGTGGCCAATTGTAGCGCACTTCATTTATCGCAATCTTTCATCCAAGATGAGAAAGGCGACTGCGATGCGCGACCAGTTTCAGGAGCGTGAGATTGCTAAGAGTATTGAGAGAAAGGAGAAAGGTCATGCGCAGCGGTGTGCTTTGGATAGTATGCTGGAGCGCGAGGATGCTATTGCTGAGAAAGAAGGTCGTGGGCCTAACTACCGAAACCAATCTATCATCAGCGAGGTATGTCGCATATCATGGAGGATATGGTCGTGAGCTAATGTTTCGCAGCTGCTTGGATACCTAGTCGCAGGACACGACACAACCTCAGCCGTTGTAAGATGGGGAATGAAATACCTAACAAAAGATCAACGTGTCCAGCAGCGTCTTCGCGAGGCTCTCCAAGAAGCCCACCCAGAAGCCGTCGCACAAAAGCGCATTCCAACAATGGACGAGATTCTCAAAGGCCACATCCCCTACCTCGATGCCGTCATCGAAGAAACCCTTCGAAACGCCCGCGTCGCCCCCGTAACACTCCGCGAAGCCGTAACCGATACCCAAATCCTGGGCCATCACATCCCCAAAGGCACAACAATCGCCTTCCTAGGAAACGGTCCAGGCGTAATGATGCCCAGCATCCCACTCGACCCCTCCAAACGATCCGAAGCTTCACGTGCACACATGGACAGGATCCATCAATTCGGAGAAGAGAACATTGAACAATATGTTCCTGAGCGATGGCTTAGTACGGATGAAGAAGGGAACACTGTGTTTGATGCTAGTCAAGGTCCTCAGCAGGCTTTTGGTTTGGGACCGAGGGCTTGTTTTGGGAAGAAGTTGGTGTTTATGGAGTTGAAAGCGTTTTTTACGTTTGTCTTTTGGAATTTTAGGTTGGAGAGTGTTAAGGCTGAGTTGGCTACTGATGAGGAGATGCTTGCTTTGACGAGGGCGCCTAAGAATGTCTATGTCAAGCTGACCAAGGTTGAATGTTGTGGGTGATGTGGGACATAAAGGATGTTACTTTTGTCTTATGATTGATGAAGAATGCTGTTTATTTATTCGTGTTTGCCTTTCGCTTCTTCTTGGGATTTAATAAGTCCAATCAGCATCTATTGCCAGCAACCTGTTCGAGTTGTAGTTGCATTGATTGGTGCTTGAACGAAGTGAGCTCTAAGCCGATCTGGACATACTACCTTGCTGGATCAGAGTGATGATTAATGGACAGGGTTATCCAAGCGGCACAGGAAATTCCCTGCAGATTGACCGTTTTCCCATCGGCTTCCCGAGGCTGAGAGGTCTCGACTCGTCTCTTATAACAAGTCTAATCCAGATCTGTGGTTTCAGCTTTGTTGATGCCCTGTAGGATCCTTGGGTTACATTGTATTATCGTAGATTCGCGAATCAGCTCGTCGCAACAGACGCATGTTGTCACGGGTTTATCTCAACCCGCTGCTACTCCGTTCCTGCAATTGTACATGTAGGGATTCTCACTTAAGATTGTAGTCTATGCATGAGACTATTCCCACAACACATTCGTTGTCCAGAAGCTAAAGTAGACTATCGATTTTCGACGAAGTGCTAACTTCGTAGGGCTGAGGTGTGGCACAGTCTCTGGCTCGCTATTGGACATATTGCTCGTTACACCCAGCCCTACCATGGGTTTGACGTTGCAGCAACTATAAGCTCAACGGCGTAGGCTTACCGCCCATGTCCTCCGGTAGCTATATCGAGACGATACAACGTTTCGACAGATCCATTCCATATAAGAATCCATCCATCTCATCTCATCGTCAAACTTCTTTACATGCCTCAGGCTCTCTTTACGCTTATCAAGATGAGGTTCCAATTGGTCTTGGTCGTTCTTCTTGGAGTGGCTTCCGCTCACAAGGCCGCCGTCACCAATCAGCTCTGCAGCACCTCACTCGGTCTCAAGTCCGTCAAAAACGTCAAGACCTCTACCAAGACAGTCAACATCAACTTGACTGCCTACAAAAAGGTCTGCCCTACCGTTATCAAGACCATCACACCCAAGCCCAAGACGACGATTAGAACCAATACCGTTACTTCGACAGTCATCTCAACACTTCCTAAAGGGACTGACACTGTCACTGTGACCAGTACCGGTAGGTCGCGTCTTCTGGATTAATTATTCGCATTTACTGACGTTTTTTAGATACCTACGCAAGCACCGTATCGGAGTCAACAACAATTACAAACACAGCCTTCTCTACCGTCTTCTTCACCGAAACACCTACTTCGACTGTCCCTACGTCCGCAGGGTTTATTCCTGTCGCGTCCGATGTGACATACGTTCCAAAAAAGCGCGACATGACTGGTCGTTTTGCTGTAGAGATGCGTGGCAACTTTCCTCAGCAGATCACCTGTGGCAAGGGCAAGCCGCCTAGCTACCATCCAGCTGTTTACCCTCAGTCTGTGACTTGTCGCAAGGTCATCAAGACCGTCACTACCAAGATTGTTACTCTCAAGTACTGCCTACGCAAGCCTACGAGAACCACATATCTTCCACGCAAGACTTTGACTAGATATGCTACTGTTACGACAACTACTACACGTGTTGTCGGCCAGCCTGCTGAGACTCTTACGGTTTCCGCGAAGGAGACTGCAGCTGAGACCACAACCACTATTTCCACGCAGACAGATAGCACTACTCTCACTGGTAAGTCATATTCCTCTGACTCACAACCGGTCCCTCATTGATTTCTTAGAAACCCAAACCTCTGTTGCCCCGACTGCCACAGTCTATGCAGCCTGCGCAAGCAATAACATCATCGGCACAGCAAACGGCAATCACGGTATTGTCGTTTTCACCTATAACCAAGGGGGCTCAAATAATCAAGTGGTTAGTTCATCTGCCCGATCTGCCTATGATTGCTGTGTGGCTTGCCAGACGACCAAAAACTGCATCGGAACCGAGTTTTACCCGCCATTCAATAGCTGCTACCTGGTCATTGCGACAAGTTGTAGTCCTGGATCGACTTTTTCGACTGGTTATCAAACCGGCTCATCTGTCAATCCTGGCAGTGGCTTCATTGTCAGCAACGGTCCCTGTGGCCGCATTCCCAATGCGGGTGTTTATAATTGATTCTCGGTGGAATAAAAAGATGGCTCCCCATTTAGTTACTTATGTATGGCACAAACCCTGTCTCAAGCGTCGTGAATTTGACACATGGATCGACCAGACACCTAACAGTCTGGAGCTTAATACTGTTAATCGGTTACATGAGCCTTTCAACTGCACGACTAACTCTACAATAAATAATGTTTCCCGCCTGGGAGTGTACTTTTACTCGACCCAACAGCAGCGAGTACCCTGTTGCCGATATCCGCTCTAGCGAGGTGGCAGTTGGGATCTGGATCATTCGAGATGTCAATTATGAGACGACACTCGATCTAGACTTCTTCATGTATAGTGTTTGCAAGGATATCCCATCATCTTTTAAAGTTTGCAAGGTTACGATTGGGGGTCTTCCATATCAGGTGTTCAGTTCGTTCAGATTACGAAAAATGCAACGGCATGTTGGTCCGAAAAACGACGTTGGGGGAATTTGGATCATGCAGAATTTAGGTTCCCGCTAATGAGGTCGGTAAATTGCATTCATTCTGGGGTCTCTCGCATGATTCGTGGTGGGGATTTGAGATGAGAGGCTAAGTGTCCTCAGCTGCCGAGAAAATGGAAGACAAAATTCCTTAGTCAGCTGCTGTCTGAGTTTGGACTAGTTTATTCTGGCGGCCGAGGGTGGATCCCGATGTGGGGCCAGTCCGAATGGAGTCAAAACCGGCAGAGAACCAAGTCCCGGACGCCACAAAACAATCAACAATTAAAGACAGTCACTGAATCAAAAGCAATTGAGAACAAAGATGGAAATAGTAATCATAAACATTAAATTCTGGATCTCGTAGTGCGTCTGAGCACTATGCATCTATCGTGAAAAGCCATCTATCTCTAGAGATTGCTGTATTAATCCTGGTATCATTTTATCTTCCCATTTAAGCCATGTCGTTGGCCTTCTTCTCGCGCTGCTCAACAGTGATGTCGTTCTTCTCGTCAGTGATCTCATCGACGTGAGACTCCTCGGTAGCCTTGTCGGCGAGGACCTTCATGCCGCCACGGACCCAAGCCTGGGCGACGTAGCCGAGGACGTAGACGAAGCCAACAACGGGAACAACGTAAGAGATACGAGTTCCAGCGGCATCAGCAATGGCTCCCTGCACAGGGGGGAACACAGCACCTCCGGAAACACCCATGACGAGGATACCAGCAGCTCGGCGAGTGTGGCGGCCAAGGTTGGCGGTACCAAGGGCGAAGATGGTGGGGTACATGGGAGCCTCAAAGAAGAAGATGGCAATCAGAGCACCAATGGAAGGCATTCCAGTACCAGCACTGCAGTAGGCAGTGAGAGCAATGGCGCAGCAAGAGTAGACAACCATGATGAACTCGGCCTTGAGGAAGACAGCCAGACCAGTAGCGACGAATCGACCAACAGTGAAGGTGATGAGAGCGTAGCTAAGCATGTTGGAAGCATTGGCAGTAGTAACACCACCGTTCTCGTGAGCGTAGTTGATGAAGAAGGTAGCAATGGTAACCTGGGCACCGACGTAGCAGAACTGAGCACCGAAGGCGAACCACATGTTGTACTGCTTCCAGATGGAGCCATCAGTGTCGTGTCCAGCCTCATCCTCGATGACAGCCTCAGAGATTTCGGGAAGCTTGGCGAAGAAGAAGAGAACACCGACGGCGGCACCAGCACAGGCGACAGCGAGGTATACAAACTGGACGTTGGTAAGACTGTTCTGGTTCTCGCCAGAGAAGAAGAACTTGGAGGCGATCAAGGGTCCAATGAAAGAGGCGACACCGTTCCAAGATTGACAGAATTGGAGACGAGCGTTGGCAGAGGCAGGGTTACCGATGACGACAGCGTAAGAGTTGGCAGAAGTCTCAAGAGTAGCAAGACCACAAGCAATAACAAGGGTGCAAGCGCAGAAACCACCAAAGACAGCGCGGCCGTTAGCGTTGGAGTCGGCAGACTTGGCAACAGGCCAGAACAGGATAGCGCCAAGAGAGTACAGGGAAAGACCCATCAGGATAGTCTGCTTGTAACCGCGTCGCTTAAGGACCTCGGCGGCAATGGGAGAGAAGAGAAGGTAACCACCGCCAAAGTACATGACCTGAAGACCAGTGGACTCGAGACGGCTGATGCCGAGAACGGTTTGGAAATGCTTGTTGAGGACATCGAGAAGACCGTAGGAGAAACCCCAGAGGAAGAAGAGGGAGATGACGAGGGCGAGGGGAAAGATGAGGGCGCGACCTTTGAGGTAGCCGCCAGTCAATTGAGGAGCAGCAGTGGGAATTCCGCCAGCCATGATGAAAGATGTAAGACAGAAAAGTCTTTGAAGATCTAAAAAGCTGGATGAAGATGTAGATGAGATGAGATGAGCTGATGAACAAAAAGATGTTTGGTGGTGATACCAGCAGATCTTTATACAAATCTCCTCCCCCAGACAATTGACCTAGAAAAGCCCAGATTTTATCGCGCCGACACTAAATAAGAGTGTGTGAGTGTCCACTTTCCCCAACACTCCTCATTTTCTTAATCCCCCAGACTTGGGGTTGCTCTGGTCCCAGTGTGGAGAGAAAGCAACAAGCTTCCCCATGACCCCAACTTACAAGGTCGAGTGCGAAAAAATTCTTGTTGGACCATCGCCTAAGCCGGGTCCATGAATCGAGACCTGTCTGGGGAAGAACCATAAAACAAGCTACGAGTGGGGGAGGCCCGACTTCAACCACTCACGAAATAGTTAGGTTGACCATCTCCGTGAGTTAAGCTACTTGCGGTATAACTGAGTGGAGAGCTGGTGGAGGTCGGACCGACAACACGGCCGTTGATGGCTTTCACCTGTTAAGCTTAGCATGCCAAGAGGTCTCTGCGTAGATCTCCCGGGCAGACACTCAATTCGCTGCACAACGCGTAGCATGCTGGCGCCGGGCTATCTAGGCTTTGGGGCTATTCGGGCCTTTAGACACCGTTCTGGGGCACGCTATCGACCGGCATCGGCGTTATGAGCCTAGTTGAGGAGGGAGTCGCAAGGCTGATGGTACATTGTGTGAGTGGCCGGATCGTACCATTGGATCTTGAGGTTCAAGTTTACGCGTTACTGCTGCAGCTTGAATATGTGTAGGTTTGATGTCAACCTGCTATCGTTTGTTGAGCTTGTGCGTGGTTTCCAACTCTATCACTGCATGGATGCCATGTGGGCAAGGATATCTCCCTGCTTAACATGTTTGAAGTACATCTTGGCACCATCCCATTGTAAGAAATAAGTCAAGCTAGACTGACTCAAAAGCCACAAGATCTGTCACAAACGGCCCTTTTCAGATGCACATCTTCACTGACAATTCCCTAAAACATGCCATCGCGTCAATTAATATCGCGCAATTGCCAGCTTAATTGTAAAGGGGTAAGTACGAGCCAACAAGCCAAGTAAATGGGAATCCATCCCCAAGGACGAAAGGAAGTACGCTGCATGCAATCCTACCTTATGTTGGTCAGAGCTCTCTCCCCTGGTTCATTTTGTCGCAGCGACATCAGCTTATGAGGGGTCAAGTCGGGCTTGGCGAACAAAATTTGGAGAAAATCCTCCGGCATGCAATTCTTGGTGAAATTACTTCGTCGACGTAATTTCAGATCTGGACCAAAGGCGACCCCAACTACAGGAAAGGTGTTTCCAAGGAGCTTCTAGTGGATACGTAAGGTCCGATAATTAACCTCTTTTAACCTTAGTCCCTCAAGCAAGTGCATCAGTAGCTTTACCAGGCCGGGCGTAACCGACACGTGAGGGTTGCAGAAATCGTTTTATGGCTAACCGTTTTTATCATCGTCAAGCCACTACCGATCGCAGCAAATTTTACTCAGATCGTTGGCTTTGGATTATGATGATCGCTACATATGTGGTTACTGCAGGCGGCTTTGCCCGGTTTTTTGAGATAAAGTGTTGCCATCCTAATGTTGAGGATTTGATAGGTGGATTTGGGTCCGTAGAGAATTAAGCTTGTATGGAGACTGGAGTAAATTGACAAGGTACGGAGGACTGGTAACGTGACTTGACGAGAATTATATCGTCAATGCTTCCAATAGTTCAGTCTTGCCGCTGCCCTACAAGCCGCGTCCGGCGCGTCTCTGAGCTAATGCAATCACTTTGATTTGTTATTCCCGACGCTGACCGAGCTTTCGGTCAGGGATAGTACCCGAGATCTTGATGGTCTTTGGGAAGCTGCATGGGTTTGTTGAACAGAGGTGCTCACGTGGGTTGGTGTGGGATGGAACAGGAAACAGGAAAAATCTGGAGTCACATGTATCCGGGGTAGGGTACGAACCGAGTTCCTCATGTGGTAGTAATCAGTGTAGCCTTGATCTCCATGATTTTCATGTTGCGGATCCGCGAACTAAAGTATGTGCAGTAAAATATGTTGTTAGGTGCACCATCATTCATCGCGGTGTTTTCTCCATATTCACGAGTAAACCAGGAATTAGTGACTTGGAACATTTCGTGAGACGTAGTCCATTTTTTAATCACGACACATTATCTGAAATGTATCCAAGCGTGATTTGAACCCATTTTCCATCCCGTAAACATTTTACTGAGGCCAGAATAATAAAAATACTCGTGATATGTACCAGATCCAGGGTAGTGTCAATACAGTCAAGAAGTGCCGATAAGACGATTAGATAGCCCTTATCTAATCTAAAATCTAATCTGACCAACGCCTCACAAGATAAGCGAGACACAGCCACAGCCCAACCGTTTCAGCAGTCCGTTTTGCTAACGGAGCAGTAACGTCTAGCTGAGCGAAATGGGAATAGTGTACGAGAGACTGAGCTCCATCTTTACGACCGAACTTCACAATGAATTCCCCGAGCCCGAGTATTCCGTCAATAATATCCCGACATTTAAGAATGTGTATAAGACGGTACTGCGTGTTTCCTCACTCGCAATAATGATTGTCTTCAACATCCGAAACTATGACTGAACAATTACTTCTCAAGAGTGGCACTGTTCTCCAACATGAAGAGAATGACAATGTTGTTGTTCTTAGAAACACCGACATCTTGATCACGGACGGGCGTATCACCGAGATTGGCAAGAATATCGACGCACGCAAAGATGTCTCTATCATCGACTGCAAAGATAAAATCATTTCTCCAGGATTCATTAATGCGCATCACCACATGTGGCAGACGCAACTCAAAGGTCTTCTCGGAGATTGCACAATGCTAGACTACATGCTCCAAGGTAAACATCCCCCACAACCCCAAGACAAAACAAAATACTAATACTCTTAGCCAACCTTCAAAGCTTCAATTTCACCCCCGAAGACATATTGTGGGGCCAGTTAGGCGGCTGTCTCGAAGCCCTCGACTCAGGAACAACATGCGTAGTCGACAACGCTCACATGACCTCTCAACCCGAAGACGGCACGGCAGCTATAAGCGCGACTATCGCATCCGGTATACGGTCTATCTTTTGCTATGGAGTTATGCCACTTCGTGCGAAGGAGTGGACGGAGGATTCATTTGAACTTGATCGTGTGCCTCAGCCTGAGTGGTTGTTGCCGCAGATGGATGACTTTGCTGCTAAGGCACCGTTTGGAGATGGGCGAGTGCAGCTGGGGTTCTTCTTTGACTCGTATTTTCTGCCTGAGAGGGTTATTGCTGAGACGTTGAATCATGTTAAGAAGGCTGGCGTGAAGTTGATTACGAGTCACTATAGGCATTGGCCTATCTCGAAAGGTATGTCTGGCAGGTCATTTTGAGGACAAAACTGACATCAGCGAAGGTCAATCCAAGGTTCCAGAGCAACTAGACGCCTGCGGTTTGCTTGGACCAGATATTCTTCTCACCCACGGCAATGGAACAACACCTGAACAAGCAAAACTCCTCACATCAGCGGGGACATACATCGTTTCTACTCCCGATGCAGAGATCTTCATGTCCTCAGGCGCCGTCCCGGTAGCTTTCCGTCGAGACCTCCCTTTGACATGTCTCGGTGCAGATTGTCACTCGTGTGGTCCAGTCAACATGATGCATCAGATGCAAATGGCTCTAGCAGCTGATCGAGCTACACAAAACACGAAGACTTTTGCGCAGGGGAAATATCCCAAGAAACCTCGCGCTACGGTACAGGAGGCGTTCAATTTAGCGACTATCAAAGCCGCACGTGCGGTGAAGATGGAGAAGGATATTGGATCTATTGCTGTGGGCAAGATGGCGGATCTGGTTATCTTTGATACGAGTTCTCCTTCTATTGGTTGTGCGGCTGAGAATGATCCTTTGACTGCTATCGTTCGTCAGGCTGGTGTGAGAGAAGTTGAGATTGTTATTGTTGGTGGGAAGGTGAGGAAGCACAAGGGAGTTTTGAACGAGGTGAGCTTGGATGGGGCCTGTCGCGAAGGGGGTTTCGAGTTAAAGCATGAGTTTGAAGGAGGCTATTCATGGAAACAGGTGGCAGAAAAGTTGTCGGCAAGTAGGAGGGAGATACAGGAGAGGATTGGGAAGACGAATAAAGAGCTGGCCAAGACCAAGTTACTAGGAATGTTGGGAGGTTTAGACGACATCTTGATAGATTAAAGAACGGTAGCTCAAAATTTCGGAACTTTTCCATGTCAATTACAGTTTTACAAGGGCTCACTGTGAGAATATAGCTTCATCTGGCAGTCAGCCAAGTTCAGGGTCTGGCATCGGGAGTTCGGCATAGCGTCATAACCAAGACGTCACAAATCCACTTTGACCCGAACGACCCAGAAACCCAAGTATAAGACAAGACTCCGTTATCTGCCAGATCAAAACATCAATTGAACCTCAAACCACCTTCAAAATGTCAAGCTCACTAAAGTCGTACCGCATCCCTCAATTAGAAGGCGGCAACCGTCCAGGCTCCGACGCAATCTTCAACTCCCGCAGCAAAGACGACATCCTCTCAGCCCTCCAACAATGGGATTCCAAGCGCATTCTTCTCGTGCACAGCAAAGCTCTTGCGAAGAATACTTCTACCATAAATGATCTTAAAGAAGCACTGGGCGAAAGACTCATCACCGCCAAAGAAGGCGTCGGTTCACACTCTCCATACGAAGATGTAATCGACATAGCGCACACGATCACAGAGAACAAGATTGACTGTGTCATCTGCGTCGGCAGCGGCTCTTACTCCGACGCTTGTAAAGTTGCACGGTTAATGTCCGCCACTCTACCAAAGGGTTTTGAAGAGAAAGACATGGAAGCTCTGCTCGATCAAGAGAAAGGTGTCGCACCGCAGGACAAAATGAAGAAAGCAGAAGGCGTGAAGCTCATCTTGGTACCGACGAGTTTATCAGCTGGAGAATGGAACCATACAGCAAGCTGCACCAACAGCGCGGGCAAAAAACAGCATTTCTCGCTCAAAGATGGTGGTGCGCCGGATTTGATCCTTATGGATCCCTGGATTGCGAGAACAGCGCCTGAACGATTGTGGTTGAGCTCTGGTATTCGCGCAGTGGACCATTGCATCGAGACGTTGTGCAATCCTGAGTGCGCCAAGTACCCTGATGTGCAAGAGTGGTGCTCACAAGCACTGCGCGATCTTGCGAAGGGATTGGTTGAGTACAAAGAAGGACTGCACACGAACTCAGAGGAGCTTATACATGGTGTAAACAAATGCCAGGCAGGAAGTCGCATGGCACTCATGGGCTTCATAATCTACGGCGTAAACATGGGCGCCAGCCACGCAATCGGACATCAACTCGGCAGCGTAGGAAAAGTGATGCACGGAATCACGAGCTGTATCATGCTCCCGCCCGTACTGCGCTACACGAAAAGCAAGAATCCTGAAGCGCAGGCGAGGATTGTCAAGATCTTTAATGAGACGTCGGGCTGGGAGGAGAAGGAGGCGGGGGATTGTGTTGCGAGGTTGGTTGATGTTGTGGGCTTGCCGAGGACGTTGAAGGAGGTGGGTGTTATGGAGGATGAGAGGATTGAACAGATTGTTGATAAGACTATGACTGATGTCATGTTTTCTTATGGCAAGGTTTTGACGAGGGAGCAGGTTTCGGAGATTTTATATTCTGCTAAATAGATCTATAGCTTCACAGTAGAACTTGAGCAGCAGTACAACTGGGCATCGTTGCAGTCCCTGACGTCTACGAGCAGATAGGGCACCACCCTCTACTATCCGTCAATTGTTTTTTATCAAGCATCATTTCAATACGAATTGGGACACATCGTCACGGTCGGAACTACGGATACAGCCATGGGCCAGAGTCAGGGTATCTACGTGCTGCACATCGGACAGCAGTCGTTGTTGAGCCAGCTGCGATCTCAAAACAAGTCCTGTCTCGATCCTGACGGATAGCGACGAGATACCACTGATGGATTTGACCGTAGAGGACAATAACCCTACGTCTAGAAGCTGGTTCATTGCTCGGACGGGTTCTAAATGGCCTCTCCTATCTTTCGTGCACTCTGCCAACCCTTGTAATGCGCTGTCGCATCGTCAACCAGCAGGAATGATCCCCCTGTGTCATGCTAGAGGCGCGATGATAGAGGCAGTTTATTGGGATCGAGGTGTTCGATACTTTCGAGCGTGCTTTGAGTCGTGTCGTGTCGCAAGCTGTTGGGAGGATCGCGCTTGGGTGCTTAGGTCGCATGTTCGTTCAATAGACAGGACAGTCGTCGGATCGGGCATGGAAATAGCTGTTGTTCTGAAGACTCAGTGTAGTAGCTACTACGCAAGCAGGATAGTCTGTAAGGTCGACGAATTGCTCACGCCGAGTACAGCTTTCCATCATCTGTCGCGCGCCCTTCAGCGCCGTGCGGGCAGAGCCTCATTCTCGCCCAGTTCTCCATCCATATAGCTCGTGGTATAACGCGCGGGGATGTTGCACATATTCTATCTGGTCGTTGTATGAATCGCGTGTCGAGGTATTCGTGCTCAAGAGAAGGGTCAAGGAGAGAAGTAGGGGTGTCGAGCTGCGCGGGCAGCAAAACGAAACAAAATTGACGTCACATTTCGAAGGAGTCGTAAGCCATCATGCGCTCCGATTCAAGCTCAAAAGACTGTCGGAAACGGCGCAGCTAAAGTATTAATACCCAATAGAGGAATAAAACGTCGGTCGCTGGTCATGGTTGGTGATGAAAGGGTGTCGTTGTCTTGGTTAATTAGGTCGTGGCCTTGATTCTGCGCGTCAGCTCAATTGCGTAGTGCAGGTGTTCGGGTCAGCGTATCTCCGGTCTGCGGGGTGCTGACAGCCCTGGAATGCAACCTCTACCCCGCTACAGCACCAATCACCAGCCGAGGCACTCTGGACATCAATAACAGTAGATCGGACTACGCAATGAAATAGATAGTATTTATTTCTTTATGGCTCCAATACTCCGCTCCAAAAGCTTGTCTATTCTTCATTGTATAGTAACCCCAGTCAACGCGTATAAGCAGACGTGCATTGTAGGTCCGACGAGATGCAGAGGTGAGCAGTTAGCGGCCGATCCCTAGAAGCTTCAGTAATTCCTTCAATTACAGCACTTGACGGCCCTCCATCAAGACGTAATTTAGCCTGTTGGCTGTGTAAGCTTAAACGCGGCTGTCAGCAATGCATCTACATACATACTCGGAGTAACATCGTAATTGACTGAGTATAAATACTTGGTTCGTCTTCCATCGTAGTCAAGGTTCTTGGACTTCACGTAACAGTGGCAAGCAACAATGGCGTCAGAAACACTAACACAGAGACCTCTCGACACCGCAACGGTGTCAATCAACACTGCAACTGTGCCTATCAGTACAGATGCAGCGAGTCCACCCAGACCCATAGAGGCATTACAGATCGAAGAACCTCACAATGAAGAAGATGACATCGTCTTTCCTACCGGCCCCAAACTCTGGTCAACCGTGGTATCAATGTGCATCGCTCTATATCTCAGCGGTCTTGTAAGTCACCAATCCCACCCCCACAACCTTTACTCACCATGTCAGGACATCACCATCGTCGCAGTAGCAGTACCAAGTATAACCGACGAATTCCAAACTATAGCAGATATCGGCTGGTACTCAGCAGCCTACGGCATGTCTCTCAGCGCATTCGTCTTCTTGTAAGTCCCGTCACCACCAGCTATCAACACCACCGCTATCAACACAAACTAACACCCTCAGCTTCGGCCAAATCTACACTCTATTCTCCACAAAAGCAATCTTCCTAATCGGCATCGCAACATTCGAAATCGGCGCTCTAATCTGTACTCTCGCACCCTCATCAGCAATCTTCATTCTCGGCCGCGCGATAAGCGGTTTAGGCCGCGGCGCCATAAACGGCGGCTTATTCAAACTTCTCAAACAATGCTTCCCTCTTTCCAAACAAGCTATAATGAACAGTTTGCTTAGTGGCATTGGAAGTTTAGGTCTTATTACTGCGCCTACTATCGGTGGTGCTTTGGTTGATGCGTTTTCGTGGAGAGCCTGTTTTGGGATCAATATCCCCCTTGGGGTTTTGTGTTTTATTTTGACTTCTTATGGTGTGCATGAAGCGCCGCAGTTGAGGGAGAATGCGCCGCAGCTTACGTTTAAGGAGAAGATTAAGAAGGTGGATTATTTGGGGACGCTCCTTGCTGTGCCGGCTGTTACGTGTCTTCTCATGGCTTTGCAATGGGGAGGTACAAAGTTTGGCTGGGGGAGTTGGCAGATTATCGTGCCTTTGGTGGTTTGCGCGGTGTTATTCGCTGGCTTTGGGTATTTGCAGTATCGTCAAGGTGAAAAGGCTTTGATTCCCCCGAGAATCTTGAAGCAGAGGAGTATTATCGCGGGTATGTGGTTTGGAGCTTGTTGTGAGGGAGTTTTGGCTGTTACGGAGTACTACATGTCGATTTACTTCCAAGGTGTTCGCGGATACTCACCTACGAAAGCTGGATTACTTGCTCTTCCTATGGTGGGCGGTTTGTCTATCGCTTTTGTTGTATCTGGTCTCGGAACGACCTGGCTTGGATACTACTACCGTAAGTCCCCCACTCACATATTGAACAAAAACTAACATTCACAGCATTCATGATCGCTACAAGTATCCTCACACCCATTATCTCTGGCCTTCTCACAACAATCGATCTCGACGAACAAATAACCAAAGCAGTCATCCTCCTCGCCTTCCTAGGCTTAACAGTCGGCCTCGGTCTCAACAGCCCCGTGATAGCTCTCCAAGCCGTCCTCCCCACCGAAGACGTTTCTCTCGGCGGAGCAGTTCTTACGTTCGGGGCAGGAATGGGTTCCGCGCTGTGGATATGCGCCTCGGCAACGCTATTCCAAGACCGTCTCGCCAACGAGATAAAAGCGTCCGCGCCAGGGACGAATGTAGACGCGCTTCAAAAAGCGGGCTTGTCAAAAATGAGAGAATCAATCGGACCAGAAAAATTGAAGAGCGTGCTTATGGGATATGAGAATGCCGTTGTACAGACTTTGTATATTCCTTTAGCGCTGGCTGTGCTTACTATCGTTGGATCAGTTGCTATGGAGCGCAAGTCCATCAAGAAGAAACAGTCCTAGACAGACAACAGAGTAAACAAACCCTTCTAGAATAGGTAAAAACAACTGCCGAGAAAAGAATTGCCTTTTTCGTGCAATTTCCTCCTGAATCGTTGCTTTTGGCACAATATCCTGCATGTCTCTCACAAAAACATGTCATAACCTCAAAGCCATTTAGTGATTATGACGGAATGGCGGCTGACATTCCGACTAATTATGGCTGTTCGCCACTAAAATGTCTAGGATGCAAGGGAGTAGCGTTGCCATGATATCATACCGTTGAGAGCAGAAGCTGAACCCCTGTTTTGAACATCTTCATCAATTTTTAAGCTTGTCAACCCTCGTGTCGATTGTTTGTTGTTTTTCCCTTATCTTTACGTAACGGCGCGGACTTATGGCGTCGTCGTCTAGATCTATCAAGCCTGCCCCGGCTCGGGATGGCACCTTTCGAAGGGCGCCGCAGGATCGCGTCGTGCCGAAACGGACGGGTATGATTAAATCGGCGTGCTGGGAGTGTCGGAAACGAAAAGCAAAGGTATTGAATGTCAAAGTGAGTGATAACGGTGGCATGCTGACGTGGGAGACAGTGCAATGGACTTAAGCCGGTTTGTGCGAATTGTGCGAAATTGGATACGGAATGCATATACGACGCGGATGTACGGGAACTAAGAGTGAGAAACTTGCAGAACGCGAATGAACGACTTGAGGCCGAATTGGAAGCCGCGAAGGCGCTTTTGAGACAGGTTGCTTCTGGACCTGACAATGTCAGAAATCTAGTCTTGGGGTTGCTGGAAAATGCCAAGGAGCCATTGGAGATGCTGCAAGTGTTGAGAGACACGGAAGGGTTGGATTTTGTAATACCGAAAATTGAGAGAGGTGAGAATAGTAAGTTTTACGCGTCAAAACCCTGAGGAAATAAGGCTAATTGAGCGAGTTGGTGGAAGTGCTCTGCCTTCGGTTCCGATGGTTCCGACACAAGAGCCGTACGGGACAAGCCTGCAACCAGAAGCACTTTTACCGGATACAGAGTACTATAATATGTCGGATTCGAGAACGGCGGACAGTGCCTTTGGACATCCCTCGATGCTCTATGCACCTTTGTACAGCTCTTCCAACAATTCTGGAGACGTTCCAAGATATACTGCGGTAAGCAAACACGGGACTGAAGAGACTATCAGATACTGATATATAGATAGTCATCCGCTGAAGGCTTCAACCAGGTTCCCCTCCAAAACTCACAAGTTCTCGAGTCCCTGGTGCCAACAGTTGTACCAAGCAGTACCGATCCGTATACTGCAACTCTACCAATTCATGACCAAAGGACTATCGTGCGTCAACCGGAGAACAGAAGTCTCTTCTTTGAACCGCTATTCAACCATACAGACTTTTACCTCGCAACAGCAGCCGGGACATCTGGTCAGAGTTCGCAGTCCATACCACCGCAAGACGAATCCTTCGAGTCGGTTTCGAGTTTCGATGAAGCCAAGTCCACTTACCAAGGTCCCTCATCACTACGCGTCCATCCTAATGTCAGAAACCACTTCAACAACCTCTCCCTCTCCAGCAGCATTCGCGTAAACGGGTATCCCCGTAACATCCAAGACGCACAAATCCGCAACATATTCGTACCCAACTGGGCCGCCACATCTCTAAACACAGTACCAGACCCAGGCGGTCTTGACGATGCATTTGCCGATATTTACCAACAAGCTACGAATCTTTTGAAAGATGGGGAGTCGTTGACTAAGATCTTTGGGCATCATCCTAATGTTGCGGCGCTGTATGATCAACAGGAGTTTGATCGTTCGTGCCTTTTGTCGCAGTGGGCGGCTAGGATGGTGCATAGTGTTAAACGACAAGGTGAGTTACAGCTGTTCTGGGTTAGTGAAGATGGTTGCTGATGATTTAGGATATGATTTTACTTGTTTTGCGTCCATGAATGTCTTTTGGTATGTTATGAGATGGATGATTCAACCATCACCAGAGACATACGCCGCCATGCCAGAATGGATTCGACCGACGTAAGCCACCACCAGTCCCCAAACACATGGAAACACTAATATTTGTCAGTCCTAATCAACTCTTCACACCTCATATCAGCATGGCCGACTTCGTCCTCTGGCCAGGCTTCCGTGAACTCGTGGTACAACTCCCCCAACTCCAAGAACGCATGGCATGGCTGGCAGACATGTCGATGTTTATCAACTGCGAGTGGCCCTACCCGCTCGAACAAGCGCTTCATAGAAATCCTATTTCTGGGGATGTCGATCTTGTAGATCTAGCAAAGGTAAGTACACTTGTCTGGCAAAAGATGGTGGGTGAGTAATATTGACTGTGACAGCAACATGTCTGGACTTTACGGTGTTGGTCCGTTGGACCGTCTTTCAGAAGATTTGTTAATAATGCGGATTTTTATCTTTTAATAAGACCGGACGAGGAAGCGGGTGATGCATAGAAAGGGAAAAGGTATACAGGCATTGGTAATACATAATCATAGTAGATCAACGTAATAACTTTTGGGATGACATGACTCTAGGCTGTATAGATAGTAATAGCGTACCGACCAGCATCGAACTTCACTACACCAGATCCAATCTGGAAATCTTCCGTAGTATAGTGGTCAGTATGCAAGCTTGTCACGCTTGAGACCCGGGTTCAATTCCCGGCGGGAGAGTCGCCACCTGGAACATCCAGGACTTCTTTTTTTCTTTTTCTTGTTCTACTGATTGTCTGTCTATGTCTTCTTTTTAGTGGTAGATATTGTGTCGGCGAGTCGTAGGCGTCGTGTGACCCGGCGAAATGGTCGTAAACTCTATTGCCAGTGGCGTGAACCTCTGCCGCTAAACGGGCAATTAACCGGATGGGTCATCTGATATAGTGATTGCATGAATCATACACCGCTGGTATTTTCCAGGAACAAAGAAAAATCGAGTTTTGGTAGGAACTTCTTCCTTTCATTGCTAAAAAGATGCCGATGTAGCCCTCTGCCGCCATGGACTTTCACGATACCAGAACACGGATAGCCAAGTACGTAGTTCTAATCCATAGGCCGCTAGGTTTACTAACTCGATAGAGCTCGAGAAAAGGGCGAATTCACAGATTTCACGTTCATTTGTGAAGCTGGGAACATAGAGGTTCATAGAATTATTATTTGCAGCCAGTCTCCAGTATTTCGGGCAGCATGTTCTGGCCCATTCAAGGTAAGGAGACTGGTCAATAGTCATTCTTCCAATTTCTAGCTAACGGAAGTTCAGGAAGCGAAGTCTGCAACATATGACTTGACGTCTGATCAACATGATATGGTTCAGCTCATGGTTGACTATCTCTACAGAGGCGACTACTTAGTTGATACGGACGAAGATGTTGAAGAGAACACAAAGTGCGAGTCTCCAGCTCTATCCACACACGCTGTCATGCACTCACTAGGCGACAAATACGACATCGAAGGCCTGAGAAACCTAGCAACACAAAAGTACTGTTCAGAATTACAAGGTAGTCTGAGCGTCACCGACTTCTTCTCATCAATCCCATACGTCTACACCTTGACACCTGAAAGCTCAAGGGATCTTCGAGATCCAGTCTTGGCATTTGCAAGAAATCTGCTTGGCGGTGAAGGACCGACGACCTTGGGCTTTGTTCGAGACGCGATCGATGAGTTATATGTTGAGTGTCCGGAATTCGTGAAGGAGCTTCTTTACTCTTTGTTGCAAAATCCTTTGTTGGGCTACTGCCCTTGCACGGGACCGAGGGATATGGTGCCTGTCGAGGCGAGGGAATGCCGGTGTAGAAAGTGTGGGAAAAGCGGTGCTGGTCTTAGACGACCATAGAAGATGGAGGCTGAAGAGAGAACTGGGCGAGCATTTTGCTTTCTTGGATGTGTACTTCGTATGAGAGAGATCGTCCTCTAAGATTTAGAGCAACAGGAATAAGCAACCTAAGACTTGGTGTAGATAAAATAAATTTAAATAAATTAGCACATCCTTTCATAAACATTAGATCATTCTATCCTAAGCCCATCTGAACCATGTCATAATGGGCTGTGGTCTCGTTGCTTGTTCAGACGAAGCTGCCGGTTCTCAGAACTGGCTTGGCTTCACGGGCTATGCCAGCCTGAATTGTGTTGACATTGTTTGTGAAGTTCGCATCGGAAAAGAGTTCAGCATAGCGCTCAGCATCCAACCCAATTGGCATTTTTGTTGCTGTACCGCGACGGGCGCAATTCCAGAAAGTTCGGAGATACCGCTTCAACTTGGTGCTTCCACATTGCAGCGAGCTGCCAGACGGTAAGGTGACCACAATTGGCTGTTGATCTTGTTGCTTGTGAAGAAGAGGACGGAACTCAGTTCCATTGACCATAATGCGCAGGGGCAATAAAACTGTTGAAGCAATTGGTTAGATTACAGGCAAGTCCTCTTGATGAGAAAGAAACCTACGATGAAGGTATGAACTACGCCTACAAGACTTGCCTTGGACCCGAGGAAACCAGCGACGCGGTTGTCTTTGGATACTCGGATCCTCAGAAGCTGGTAGAGGAGAACGCGCCCGTCCTTGGTCATAATGGTCAAGAGGCAGGCCTCAAGATTCGTCCTACTGATGAAGAGGTTTCAGCTTTGGGACCAGAATTCCAGAAGGTTTGGGACCTTCATTTTAAAGAGAAGGTTGACAAGCCACTTGCTTTGATGGCTTTCATTACCTGGTACGTGGATCAACCATGCCCTTTCCTATGAACCACTGGCTTATGGCTCCTTGTAGCTTTCCGGGATACGATCCTGAAATGCAGCGAGAACAATACCTCGGCATGTCTGTCTTTACCTCTTACCCCTTTTCACGCGGGTATGTTCATATCGGTGGCAAATCCCCTTCTGATCCCGTTGACTTCGACGCTGGTTTCCTGGCAGACGAAAACTCAATTGATGTTAAGAAGCATATCTGGGGCTACAAGAAACAAAGGGAAGTAATGCGCCGAATGGATTGTTACAGAGGCGAGTTTGCATCATGGCACCCACCCTTTCCAGCTGCGTCCGAAGCAGCATGTGTCGAAGTGAGCGAACCGTTGACCAAGGACATTCCTCCAATTCGGTACAGCAGTGAAGATGATGCTATCATTGAACAATTTGTGCGAGAGAAGGTAGGTTCTTTGTGGCATAGCATGGGGACGTGCAAGATGGCTCACAGGGACAAGAATGGAGTGGTCGATGAGAGGCTTGGGGTTCATGGATTGAAGAGACTGAAGATTGCTGATATGAGTATCACACCTGGTAATGTCGGTGCGAATACTGCCAGTACGGCGTTTGCGATTGGCGAGAAGGCTGCCGATTTGTTTATTGATGAGCTTGGACTGCTTTAAACATGGTCTATTCGTGCCGTCCTGAAAGCCTAAGAGACGCATTGATTTGGTTACCTTAGGCTACCTTAGACTAATTCCTAGGTCATTTTGTTCTAACGCCCTAATTCTTAGAGTATAATCTTTCTTCTCCTGCCACTTCAACTCTAACTTCTTCTCGAAGACAACCGAGATATCCTTATCTGGTGCCAAGGGCTCGCTGTCAGAGTTCTCAACAGAGTCTGGCAACTCCAGCCAGAAGGGATACTTCAGAGAACGCCAAAGTCCCAGCCACGACCGTGCGCATGTCAAGAGATAATTAGACAAAAGATTCAAGACTCATAAGAGGACTCGGACAATGAGGTGCTTGCAGAGTTTAACCAAGATTAATGGGAGTTCGTAGTTAAGTGATTGGGGAGGGGTGTTAATGGAACTCTGCTGGAACTACTGGAAGACTTAGAGTGAAAGAAAGCAAGTGACAGTGTTGAGAAGACAGCCGTTGGACAGACCCAGAATCTGAAAATGAACTTCTGCCTTTTGCGATGTGAAACATAATTCAGATTCTAGATAGTGGGGCAGAAAACTCAAGTTTTTGTCACGAACTTGCCTCCTTTACTAAGCGCCTTTTTAGTATACGGCATGTCCCAAACTCAATTCAATAATTATTTTTGAGCTCTTTATATCAGTTTCTATTGAATTCATCTTTTTCCGACCGTAAAAGTGCTCTCCCCGTTGGAGTTGAGGCGGGCTGGAATTGACTTCGCGTTAGCCTCAGTCGTGGGGATCTCAACCACAGAATGAAACTCATGTTTGACACACTACAAGATCTCTCCCATCTAAAGACCTTTCCCCATCTAAAGTTCTTTCCCATTTTCAAGATCTTTCCCATTCTGATTTCAACTCAATAGAGCATACTGTTAACACTTGGCGCAACCTGAGACTTAATGTCAATCGTCGCTGAGATTACTCGCTGGAGGTAGTTAGAGTACCCGCACCAATTTAACTAACAACAAGCCCAGAGTTCTAAATGTTCCCTTCTGTCATGGTTAGATATGTAACGTTGATAATGAAGCGGTCCTTCACTGTCGGTAATTCAATTTGGCATTGTCGTACCACTCCCGCAATCAATCAAGATAGAGACAATGGAATAAGACAGGTCAACGCTCGCTCGAGTTCCTTATGCAAGTTCTTCTCCAGAGAGGCAGATACTTCAAGTCTTCTAACCTTATTGAGAGTTACGTCTAGCCAAGCTTCTTCAGAGTCACATCTCTCAACGCGTAGGCTAGAGTTTAAATCAGCAAACATCATGTCGACGAAGGTCATGTCCATCCCCTTTCCCTGACATGTATCAGGAAACCATTTATGTGATCTGGGAGCAGGTCTTGATAGCGAAGTACAATGTTCACTACCCTGATGTCTTAGTTACTGATTTATTATTTTAATAATAGCTGTTTAGTAATAACGATACAGGAGCTTGTCTACGTTAACTGTAACTCAATCCAGGATAGCCAATTGACTTTGTTCTGCTTTCCAAGATCAAGATATTTATCGCCACATCTTCCCCATTCTCAGAAGTATACTCCCACAATGGAGTCCTTCCATCTGGGAGAACTTGAAAGTATCTCATGTTATATCACCAGCTTCTCAACCATTAATGCAGGTGGGTAGATTTCCCCTGCCACCTTCAGTCACGACATCGTTGCCATAAGAAACATTCAGGGTCAGGATTATAGCACAGCGGCTACAACTTCTGACCCAATTGTCTATCATCGTTTATTGAACAGTCTAGAACTCAAAGGTTGAAACACCAGCTCCTTAGAACGAGAATAAGTTCTCACGTTGTTTCACAACGAGAATAACCTTTCCTAACGGTGGTATCTTTGGAACGGAAGTCAAGGAACAGAGTATTCTTCAACGTGAATATACTATGCAGACCTCCCACTACTGTGCATGGCAGTCAATACTAAGAACGACCGAATTGCCATAAGTTTAAAGTCCGTGGTACGATTGAACCATCACCATATGTAACCAAGTCCAAGCAGTTGTATCAGCGCAAATCATTTGCTCTAGTGTCGATTTGTTCGAAACCCTACGGATGTAGCAACATTCCCATTATGAACCTGATATCTCAACGATAAAGGAAACGAAGAAGGGTATCACCAAGGCCGAGGGATGGACAATGTATAATCTCAGCAAAAACTCCATATCAGAACAAATACATAGGAAACCCTAAATCTTGCAGTGTTTTATCTTGCCCTTCATCCAACACAACTACCAGAGAAGAGAACAAACAATCCTGTTGCACCAGATACATTGCTACCTTCATTCCTTAACATCAACCATACAAAAGCCAGCCCGATCAACCATCCTTCGCAATAGTCGCTGAAGGCTCACGTCACATAGGACAGAGTCACATGGGTTCATATTTCCTTACCCATGTTAT
This sequence comes from Fusarium citri, assembly GCA_004367485.1. Classification (NCBI taxonomy): domain Eukaryota; kingdom Fungi; phylum Ascomycota; class Sordariomycetes; order Hypocreales; family Nectriaceae; genus Fusarium; species Fusarium citri. Next base: position 227,220 of record QHHH01000093.1, read on the forward strand.
GTTACCAGTCTCTATCCTACTCAAAGGTAGGAAAGTCTTCGAGGTTGGTGACAGTAGGAATGGCATAAGTAGTTGTTGGGTCGGCGGTGGCAGTGGTTTCGGTAACAGCTGGTAAGCCAGGAGCTACCGGAGCAGCAGGACCACCCAGACCACCGAGAAGTGGACCAAGAAGACCAGTGACGGCTTCAAGCTGTCTTTTGTTCATTTGCTCGGGCTTAAGACCGAGAAGTCCAGTGACGGTTTCGAGTTGTCGCTTGTTCAAGTGTTCAGGCTTCAAACTCTCAAGGTCTCGCTTTCCAACCCCACCAAGGAGACCGCCAAGTAGGCCAGTAACGGCATCTGCTTGGCGTTTGACCAGGTCCTCAGGTTTCAGACCGGCAAGAAGACCTGTCACAGGCTCGAGCTGCCGTTTGTTGACCTGGACAGAATTGAGGGTCGCAACAAGGGACTTGACGCCTTCAAATTGTCGCTTGTTCAAGTGTTCGGCATACAACTTCTCAAAGTCTCGCTTCCCGACCCCGCCCAAAACACCACCAAGCAGGCCGGTGAGCGCATCTCCCTGCCGCTTTCCAAGTCCAGATCCAAGAGGATCGAATTGATCTGGGGTGGGGAAGGCAAGAGCGGTCGTGCTGGCACCCTCTGTGAAAGCAGTGGGCTCGGGTGCGGTGACATCAGCGGTCAAGGCCTCAGCTATGGCCTCGTTGATGAAGTTGTTGACTTGGTTGACTGATGGGGGAATAACCTGACGCTTCTCTGCGTAGTGACTCTGCTCGTCCGGAACGCTGCCAGCGTTCAAAGGGACAGCCACAGCGTTGCTCAAAAGCAATGAAATGATAAAGACAGACTGCATCTTGAAGTACTTCTGAAAACTTTGGTGATATAATAAATGAGTGTTACACAAAGCTACTGTGTTTAGTTGTGATGAGAATGGTTGTGTCTTCTTGGTAACCGTCCTCATGTTTTATATGTAGAGAGCCAACGTATCTCGAGTGGATGAAGCTCCTTGTGATCTGCAGAAGAAAAGGAGCTTTGCCAATAAGCAAGACGCGCGTCGGAAGTCTACTAGAATGTAAGATTACTGTGAATCATTCCAAATGCTGATATTCCTCTCCTTGACAAGACGAGCCATGTAACGAAATAAGGGGGCCGGAATGCAATTGGCTGCAGCAATAGTTTTTCACAGTGATGTAGCTATCACAGCCAGTATGTAAGGATTTATCGCTAGCGCAATGTAATCAGATTACGATAAACTGAAGATGTAGATCAAGGGAGAAGCACATATGCCTGTAGTTATAAACTATATCTAAAGGGCGAATATCAGCACACGCGGATCTTTCTGAAAATGATGAATTGGCATTGAAAAAGTGAAAAGGTGTTTGGTTTTATGCAATTTGCGAAGAAGGAGCATATACAGTTAAATTATCTCAAATCCATCCAGCGCCTAGGAGGAGGCTGCAGTAGACCGGGCAACACGACAAAGTGAATTCAACTAATCAAGGGATCTCTGGAATGCCGATTGCTGAGAATACCTGATGACATAGCGCATTTAATTAAGTGCCTAATAGAAATTCATACTGGAACAATGCTCTAAAGTGAAAGTTGGCGGAAAGAGACACGGCAGGTAATCGGTCCGACCTGAGCACCGAGTTCAAGGGGGGTCTTAGACATCGAATTTATTTGGACCACCTACTCCAAGTTCTTGGTTCCGAGTCAGACACGGCAGATAGAACGCCTCCCTTGCTAAAGAGCCGTTTATTCGTTTTAGTAAGTCTAACTACCGTGCGCAAAGCTTTTCTACACCATAGCACATGATACTACCAGTTGAGCCTTGCAATTCGTGTGATTACCTTACCTCTGGTAATGCCGTCATTTAAATGTCGAAAGTTGATGGATACGTGGTTACTCAGCCAACTATTGTGTAATTGTTCGTCATGGATGCTTTGTTAGTTGACAATTACAAGTCAGCCCTGTACCGGCTATCAGGTTTGTCAATACAGAGTGCGTCACAACGGTGAGCTATGCTAAAAGCTATTGTAATCTTCAACAATACAAATACTCCCTTCTTCGTCAAGCCTTTTATGTAAGGTTGTAGAACAGGCTTGACATCACCATTACAATCTTGCTTCAAGTGGATCGGCTAGTACAAGTTTCACTGTAAGTACAGAACCATAAGCTGTTGTGAAGCATGCCCTTTTATGCAAAGCGACCGTCCAAATCGGTTAATTTATCCCATACATTAATCTGGAAATGCTTGTCCCTTCCCCCACATTCATATGCTATCAAGAGGCTGTCACTGACTAATTACTCCAGATCCTTCAAGGGTATGGCATCCAACGCAACAGTCTCCCGATGCCAGGGTGTAGGTCGGCAATTGACAGATACCTTTGTTGATAGTTACTTCATGAACTACATCGTCGCCCTCGCTGCCAGAGCCGTCCCCTATATCCAGAAGAGCCCGGATTGTTCCAACTCTCGCAATATATTGATTCCGACCAGGAACCCTCTGCCTCCCTTGGACTTATTCGTTCGCATTCTGGTGCTGGAACTCAGATTGCCCCGAGTTGTTCTGATTGCGTCTGCGGTATATCTTGGTCGTTGGGGGCTCCGATATCCTGGGGCATCTGGAATCATCCACAGCGCTCCACATCGTTTGGTACTTACCTCTATGGTGATTGCAGTCAAGCATCTATACGATGACCCGCCGTCGAACACGCGATGGGTGAGGTATTTACAAAAAATCAATATCCACTACTTTACGATAAAACATATCAATTGTATGGAAAGGGAGATGCTATCTGACCTTAAATGGGACATCCAGATCTCCCCTGCGGACGTCCGCAAGGTCTCAGAGCCTGTACTATTTGTACTCGGGAGGGAGCTTCTTGACTTTGCTCAACTGTAGATGTTTTACGGGGTTGTTCATTGAAAGGAGAGTGTTAAGGTGGCTGAGAATATGTTTTTATTACAATCAATATAGCTTTATGTATTAATATACTTGGAATGCGACAGATATTCATGGCTTAAAAGATTGCTTGTCAGTTTCATCGTTTCACTCCACCCCTCAGCATTGCTCAGGCCAGAGCCGTATGACTTGCCGATCTGGCGATATTAGTCATGCAACTTGAAAGGACTCTAATAACTTCCTTGGGCTAAGTTATTCAAGCTAAGCAGAGTAGTATAGCCATCCATAGATTACTGTATACCTATTGTCAAGTCATCACTTATTACGTTTCACTTTCGAGATTTTATCTGTTCCGTTTCAAGATTGTATGAGAGGCTGTGAGAGATCCAACTTCAGTAGTGCTAGGGCCTAGATTGTTCAAGAAGTGGGTGAATAAAGGACCGACAACAATCACATGAGACACATTAAAATATCGCATAACAATATCATGAAGTTCTAATTCTAAAGCCTAAAGCGTGTTTGTGAATGGAGAACCTGACAAGCTGTGTAAGTCTGTCGAGTGATGCATATCGTTAACGATTCATTTTCTCAACCCCCATAACCCCTCTCCACCCGATAAGATGATAACACAATTAGTTTCCCGCGATGACTGTTGAAAGACACCCGATAACAAGAAGGTAAAGACTGGAAGGCCGCCAAACAGGCTTGACCGAAACTCGATGCAGAGCCACAATTATGCTACAATGCCGCAGTATCTTGAAGTATGCATAGCCATTGAAAGCGAGACGCCTAAAGAAGGCTGCTGAGAGCAATGCAAGGAAGGCCGACGTTGACAAGGCCTCCCTGGGCCTAGATTGAAATTGTTAGTACGGCTGAGTCAGATGTGCTGAGGAAACATACGGTGGAGCCACTGTTTTGGCAGCAGGCCGCGTTAGCTTGACACTCCTTGTTAAGGAGGCCATTGGCAATACCAATAACGTTGATGTCGAGCTTGGAGCACTGATCGAACAGACTCAGGTCGTTGAGGAGACCAGCACCGTTGCCAACGGCGTTACCAGCTGGGGCGTTGGTAACCTTGTTGCAGCAATTGACCGACATGTTGTTACCGCAAGCATTGTTAGCCTGGGCGACGGTGATCTGTTCGATGGAAGGGTTGTTTCGGACATTGTGGGAAGGAGGAGCAGCGGCCACAGTGGCGGCGAGGAAAGCGATGATGGTCATGTACTGCATCTTGAAGGTATTGACTTGTCGTAGACGAAAAAGTACTAAAAGATTGAAGGGTTATTAAAGCGAATGATGAGCTGAGTAATGCTAGAATGAAGTAATGCTGAGTGATGATGGGAAGAGATTATGATTTCGTGGGTTGTATCGCCCTTCTTATACGTGATCTACGGTTGTTTCTTGGCAAGGGAGAAATGAACTGATGCAGGAACTGGCTGCGTGCATTCCCCTGCATGATCCAGATACCAAGTTTAGTTAGAATAAGGATAGTGCAGCTAGACTCAGACATCTCTTGTTGAGATAGACTTTGGCTAGCATCATCCAAATGAAAGAGTGCGTTGCCTTGGTTGGGTTGGAATTCCTCCCTGAATCTTCCCTACACATCGTGGCATAAGGGAGGTTGGAGTAAAATTACAATTGGGGACCACACCAGGTCAGAGCATGGCCGGCACATTTTACATCAATTGATTAGACTTGTGATACTTCATTGGTATTATTCACTTCCTTGAGGACTACTAATTTTCTAGTTATTATTTTCAACCAGTAAGTTAATTATCTACTTGCTGCTACCCTGCTAGCTATCCCAGCCTCTAGCAATCTAGCAAATAGACCCAATATAATGCTGACTAACCCACTGTAATTAGCTGATGCGTCTGGTATCACCACGTTATTACCATGTACCCGGCTCTGAGCCACAACGCAAGGGAGAACCACATGCGGAATCCAGGTTCCCAGCTCGCCTTTCAAGAACGGTATTCGGTCCGATCATTGTCCCAGACACGGCACACTAGTGAGTCACGGCACAGTGGTGAGACAAGGCACAATGGTGAGACCTTCAGCCCAGAACTGACATTTTAAGTGGTCGATTCAATTCTCCGCGGACTGAGTACCGACGATCTTGCCAATTCAGCCTTGACCGGCACTTGAAAATTGAAACATCCTGTGTCCCGTGGTAAAGTGATGTCCCTCCTCCTGCCTTAGCCTGGCACTCCATAAGACATAATCATCATGATTGGTCATTCCAGTGCAATTATCAATAGCACGGAAATCACTTCGTGGACAAGGTATGAAGCTGATAGGATTGATGAATTGGTCAGTCTCCTATGTAAGGAATGGATATCCTGCAAACGTCCCTTGCAGTTCTCTTGTCCTTAGAGAGTCGAAGTCGAAGGGCGAAGTTGACGGGCAAATTCCAATAATGCGTCTAACTATCAGGGTCATTGAGGTTCCCGCAACGCTTCCTCAATAATTGACACTCTTTCTCAGGTCTCCAAGACGACGCCTCGAAACAAACGGATTTACAGCTACATCTATAGTTATTATAATCATAGATAACTTTAAATAATAAAGTAAAACCGTATCTCATAGTCTTTCAGTCAAAATCTGTTAGTTAGGAGGAAGCCTTTATGCTTTAAGTTTTATACTACCCTAAAGGAGTATTTATCTCCTTTTATACACACTGAAGGAACCAGTTTGATGGGAGACCAAGAGACATACTTCTGATAAGAGTATATAGTTTTAGGGAGTAATTGATTATAGGTACTTTTAATAATTGTAATAAGCCTATGTATCATCCATTGTCAATCCTCCTCTTCTGCCGTTGCACTAGAGGTAGATCAGTCCAAGCAACGCATCTTACTTGAACAGACATATTAAAGCATCGAGCATCGGAGAATTACTAAACAACTTGTTTCGGGAAAGAGAGAGCATGCCAATTGATGACAGCTTGTTCATTCCAGCCATTCTCAGAATTGAGTTTTGTGTCACCAGCCGCCTTTCCAAATTTGGTCCGGCACATGTGACACGGGACAGCCATCAGCGTAAGGCTAGTGCGTCCTTACCTGTTTTCAACGTCTTAGACATACATGAGATCGAGGAAACCTCATGAAAGCATAGAGATCGATATCGCCATCTGACTTGGTGGTTAAGGCCCTGACCTATGACGATTGAGATGTAATCCAGAGAGACATATCCTTCCAACACTGCCGCTTGATCCACATTCCAGTATGCCCATTTCTCCTGAACATAAGCCAAGAAAGTACGTTTGGTGCGAATCATATCGGCCATCCCGCTGAAAACGGAAATAATGGCGTCTAGATGTGTTGAGATCAGTCGATGAAGATTTCAGCTCGTAAAGTCAAGGTGAAAGCATCTTGAAAACACCACTATGGGTTTCAATCTTCATCTTCTGACTTACTCTATAAGAATACCAGGATCCAACACATAAACCCTTGTTTCAGTGTCTTCACAAACCAGCAATGCATCACATTCGTTCCTAGAACATCCAGAGCCACCTTTGAGACGGTGGACTTACTTTCATTTAGTTCTATTTTGGCTCAGGAATTCCCCAAACTTCCATTCATTTCTCAAGACCTTTATCAAGACCTAGCCAAGCGTTGTTGGCGGTATTAATCTCGGCATCACTCTCGGTATCATTCTCAGAACACTACAATTCTTAATCCTTCAATATGGCAATGCCAGTTCAGTCACACAAGACATCGCATTCTCTACCCACCACAGATCTACGTGCCCCGCTGCATGGACGTCAAAGGCCTCGTTACCCTCACAATTCCTCTATCCGTGGACCCTCTGTTGATGATCATCATACACGATCATCATCATCTCTTTCGTGTTATTCCGCGCCAGAGAGGTTTCAAAGACGCATTCTCAAGGCTGAAGCTGCCTGCCAGCTTCGGTCCTTTTCTGCCTGCTCAGGTCGCATAATACGGCCTCCACTTCAGCTCTCTCAACGACGTTTCCTCTCTGAGGGGCAAATCTCACAAGCCGGGCCTGCATTTATCTCGACATCTCATTTCGATCCCCGCAGTGATGGAGACGTTGAGTCCTCCTCTTCTCCTTCTCAGGAAGGGTATCTCACGACTGCTCTCCCCCAGAGGCAAAAACCTGGTATCACATTTGAAAGCGACACCGAACTAGATAAGCGTTACACGTTCGGGCCTTCGAAACCTCTCCCAAAGCCTTCTTCGCGTTGGTCTGATTCTAGCTATAGTGAGGGAGAAACCGTCACACAAGATGAAGAAGAGTTTACGGACAATGAATCGAGTCACATCGAAATTTCTGGTATTGATGATACCTTGTCACACTTCTCCATCATCCAGGCGCACCGTGTTTCAATTCATACCTGGGTTTTGAAGCCAACGACAATTGATATCGACCCCGACTCTCAATCAAAACTCTGTGGATGGAATCCAGAAAGTATCGTTGGACCTCCCTGTCCAAAGGAAGCTAAACGTTGGGGTATAATATTCTAGTACATTCTCCCATACATTTATCCCGAAATAAAAAGACTCTATTGCCTGTATATAAATACGAATCTACAGTGATATCCGGATGTGGTAGTTTGTGAAATTGGTGGTATTAATGCTACGAAAAACAAGGGGGTATCTCTGATCAGCAAGGCTAGGATAAGTTTTCTCTCTAAAGTATTATCAATAGCGACCCCCAGTAGATCAAGTCTTAGTAAGGTTAGGTGTGCAAGTTACATCAGCCACTGAACCCTAACGACAATGAACACATGACTTCTTCCTCCTTCAGTATTAATGCTACACGTGTAGCTCATGATCTCCCGAGGTAATGCTAGGTCAAAAAAGGCATCAGTCCCATTTAGAAGAACTAAATTTTCATCAAGCCTAAACCCACAAGCGTCGAGCCATAACACCCAGCATCCAATGTACGACGATCCATCTCTCCCAAAGCGTCTGCGGTGGCTGACTGTACGACTTGATGATTGACCTTCGAAAACCTTAAATTGATCTGCAGTAGCTGGATTCCGAGCATACATATATGATATATGACTATTGTTCAGCCAGTAGTTCTCACTTCACAAGTGAAGAATCAATTTTGTAGTCAAAGAAGGTCTGTGTCAAAAACATAGCCTCTCCGATACCTTAAGAAAGAATTTAGCTAGCTAGAATCATGGCTCTGGCCTATATGCCCTTGCTGTAGAGATGGTCCGCGTTGATACAAGTATTCGTTCCTGGCGGTCAAACGATCTGGGTTTCAGCTCGGGTGACCACGTCTTAAAATCCTCCTGGTTTCCTTCCTTGGGCGGAGAAACTCGCAAGCCGGACATAGGGTCTCTTTCCTGTACTCCCAAGGCGGGGATGTGTGAACATTATTCTTTTTGCAGACGTAACATCGCTTCGGGCGGATACCGGACTGTTGGTTGTTAGATATGTACTTGTCTGCGAGATAATAACTCACAACATTTGGTCCTGTAAGTCTTTCCAATACATTCTGTGGCCTCACCAAAGAATCAGACGTATCGATGATACCTTGGACAGTTCCAGGGCCGGATTGAGTATCAGGAGAAGGTACAGGAGCATGAAACTGCTGTAGTAACTGCTTGACTATTTCTATATTTTTCAGCATGAAGCTAACTTCATGCTGCCTTGGTAGCCTTGCTGGAGAAGGTCTCCCTTGCGCTTCTGCAAATTCACAGAGTGTCCGGGACAGTGATTTGATCTGTCAAGTATTAATCCATCTGTACATGATTATAGAATATTGCTCTAACTTACTTGATTAAGTGACTCTTCATAGCTCCGATGACTTGTGTATTGGTTATGGATAGCCTTGTGCCTTGCCTTCGTACCTACGCTGTTAGAGACGGTATCAAACGGAGCTCTAGAAGTTGTCGATTTCGGCGAAGTATGTCGAGTCCTATGGTCTACCACCTTGTTTGACGCTGGTCGATTTGCCTGAGCCATGGACATGGGATCTGAGTTCAAGAAAGTATAAGACGAGTTGGGTAGAAGCTGATGGCTCAAAGATCGCTTCAGCTTCGCATGAGGAACCCCATCTTTAGCAGGACTGATCTGGTGATGAACGACCCCAATAGAGGTGCATGGGCTGGAGGAGGGGAGAGCTGTCAAAAAGGCATCTTGACGTTGATGGAACATCAAGTTGTTATGAGCTAGCAGGGGAGAATGGATGTTATCTGCCACATTTGGTGGTTGGGCATGAGGTAAAGTGACTGATGGGGAGCTGGAACTGCAGCGAAGGCGGAGCAGATCATGGTGAAGAACCTCTGCTAACGGGGGCAGTGTCGGCAGTATCGACTGATCCGAGCCCTCTGACGGTCGATTTAGCTGCATCGCACAGACTGTGTAAAATCTGATGAAGTGGTGGGAAGCTACAGGGACAGGATCGATGGAAAGGTCTGCTAATGCGCGATCGCAGTGTTGCTCGCTTCTTAAATTAACCCTGTAGAGCACATTTAAACTCGTTGGTGGCTTGATTGAGCTGATGGTATCCATACATTAGCCAAAGTTCCGTCAAGAGATCTAAACGACGATCAGAGTCACTTGGCTGCATAAGAGGGACACGGCACAGAATCTGACAGCCAAGGAATCTTTGTAAATTTCCCCTTGAGGCTATCAATGAAGAGGAGGGGCGAGG
>QHHH01000094.1:0-153568 GCA_004367485.1 Fusarium citri
TTTTTTTTTTCTTTTTCTTTTAGTCTTTCTCTATACAATATCCTCTTTTCCTTTGCTCGCAACATCACCCTTATAAGGATCAAGACATCCTTAGAGCAATAAACCATGCAAGACGCTACCGATACTGGTCCTGCAGTAAGTCCCTCCCCTCTCAAACCACCTGACGACTCACTAATCTCTGTGCTTGCAGGGCCATGCGGAGTATCTCGATGCCCGCCGCGATGCGACCGATCATTTGATCCTCCCAGCAGCCCAAGTCGACAACTCGATATCTGCCAATATTCGCGACATCAGCGACCGAAGGCGTATTGAGGCAATCAGTGCTATCAGCCAACTTCGACCCCAACGCCTGCGATGTTCCCTTGCCAATCCTGGCCATGGAACAAGCACCACCGGACCTCACCATGTTACCCCTCTGGCACCCTTCATTTTGCGCAGGCCGTGCTCGCCTTCATGACTGCAATAGTGCAGGGGATGGATCATTACATCCTTCCTCTTTTCCGCATGCTCATGGTCGTCACCGACTATTACATCAAAGCGCTGGCAACCATCCAGCATTTCCTGCAGCTTCTCCCTCCCAACGTGGCCCTCTCTATCATTGTTTGCTTCTCGGTCTTCTTCCTGGTTCGACTCCTCCGCTTCGCCTGCCGGGTCTGGTGGGTTATCACCAAGACCGAAATCGAGATTTCTTTGTGGCCGTTCATCATTATCACCATCGGCATCGCTTGCGAATACGTCGCAAGAGAGTGGACTTCTATTTCCAGGTCCATCGAGCAGTTGCCCTATCATGTGCATTAGGCTTCGGAAGTGTGAATAAAAACTTCTCATACCACGCAAAATTCTCGCATGACATCCAGAGATTGTCCTCTAAGTTTCTTCCTGGATCTGTGCCTTCAGTAACTAAAAATGAAAGGCTACACTGCGCTCTTCCTCTTGCAGTTCTCAGCTGCCAATGCTGCTAATGCTCATATCTACGACACTCTTTTCCCGACAGCGAAGCCAACTACCTCAGACAACGACATCGATTGCATGTTCGAAGACTTTTACCCGCTATTCTCAGCCTTGACACCCAATGGAAGTCTCTCAACAGCCCTTCTGTCCTACGGCGACGAGCTAATCAAAGACTGTCCCTTGACCGACGTGGACGTCATGGGCCTACCGACCTGCCCATATCCGGCGCTATCAGACTGGTGCGCCTTCAGCGACCACGCGCCTACAAATCTGCTCCCTGATTAGTCATCTTATGGAAGCTCAGCTTCGTCGTGGTGGGCAGAGCATAGTTCATATGCAGTCAAATATGCGCATGTTTGTAAGAAGAAGTGGTTCAATACTATGATCGGGGTTGTGTATGGTTCTGTTCGACTGTATAATACGATACAATGGGGTGAATGCTATGCCCAAGCCCAATCCGACGTTGCAACCACTACGAGCGACAAGGTCGAAGTAACATCAATATTCACCACAAAAGCAACAACCGGAATGAGAGCTACACAAACAGAACCGAAGGAGACACAACAAGCGTCGAATAGCACGGAAGGGAATACCGAAAAGGCACGAGAAACTACAACTGACGACCGTAGCGAGAAATCAAACGGTAGTCGGATTTTAGCCCGAGGAGCAAATGTCTGGCTCATGGTAGGACGCGGACTTGTCGCTGCTATCGCAAGGGCTGCTTTGTAGACTTAATCTAGAAGACTAATTGGTGAACATTAGATATCCTATAGTAGTACGGTATACCAACATGTGTCTCTAGAGTATTACCTTTGTGTCCAATGCTGTCATTCGATTCGGCCTTCGGGACCATTGGCCGAGCGACATATTAGATTGTGACAGGAGTCTAAAGTGTGTAAGATGCTCCTCAACTCAGAGAGTCAGGCCAACCCGATCATCCATAATTTGCTGCCAAGACATTGATCCACGTAGTATTCCTCCCTTCGCAACAGGGCTAAAGGATACTGAATCAACACAAATACAACTCTCAAGTTCAAAAACAACAACCGGCTGTTCTAAGATTTTCCACTGACATTAGAGACATGACCCCGAGTCAAACTGACCGGAAACCCTAATATAACCTCTAGGTATCAGATAGCGGCAACTCTATCAAGCATTTGACCAATCTTAAACATGTATCTGTAGAAGTGACAAGATAATGATACCAAGGACCATTGTATAAAAGAAAAAGGGCAGGCCGAACCAGAAGCCTTGTAGTTTTACACCTTTCCAAAACAGACTTGCCAAGATAGGACTTCCAAGCATTTGTCCTGCTGTATCAAACACACCAATAATGCTGTTTAATCGCGCAACTTCGTCTTTATGGACGAGGCCTGTCATCAGACTTCGAAGGAAAGAGAACAAGCCCCAGCCCAATGAGTTCAACGTGAGGAATACGACCACGGCCCATAATGTAGGAGACATAGCTATTCCTAGGAAGCTGCAAGCGAGAAAGACTGCACTTATACGGCACAATATGAGATCTGCTCGAGAAGATCCTAGTCGTTTTCGATAAAAGGTATTGATTCGGGGTAGTATGAAGAGTGAGAAGAGGACAATTAGTCCAGAGCGAACCGAGATGATTACAGTTGCTCTCGAAAGTGATGTTTTGTACCGAGTCGAGATGTACTGCAGGAGAATATCCCGGTTGAGAAACAGCATATGGACGATGAAGGACGATGCAGCTACTAAGACCCGCTTATCAGATGTCAGAATGGCAATTGAGCTTGAAATACCTCTGAGCAACTTGACATAGCGGGGAGGGGTTTCTTCTAGATTGGTATCGGCGCTAGATGTCGACCGTGGAGCTGTGGAATCCGAGTCCTGAAGCTCGAGAGTCTCGGGCAGAAAGTAAAGTATTAGAATACTTATGAATTCGACTACCAAGCCGAGTACCATCGGGTACCAAGGACTCCGGACCATTAATCCGGCGCTCAAAAGGGGACCAAAGAATTGTGTGATAATGGCAGCCGCTTGAACTCGGAAGAAGACGGCGATCCTGGTACGAAATGTTAGTGCTGTGACATTGGGATAATAAAGGTAACATGCCTTTTGTCCTCTGGAACTACGTCGGAAACTACCGTGTAAATAAGTGCTGTTGCAACAGTGACACTGCCTCCAAGGACAGTGTGGAACGCGGACAACCATGACCATTCCAGAGGTACGGCTCCATCGGAAAGGCAAACGAGTTGGACAAACGCGTATTTGGCAAACAAAGCACAAGTCAGGAGCAACAGAACTGGCTTTCGGCCACGGACATCTGCCACGTACGCCCAAGGCACTGAAAATGCAAGCACTGAGATGGTTGTTAGCAATGTCCAGTGCGAGGTCTAGAGCCGGTAGAGGATCTCACTGCCTATGCCGTCCAAAGCAAGCTGCCAGCCTTTGAGCATAGCTACTTCGCCTTGTATCACATCATTCTTGCATAGCTTCTCATCGATCTGACCATTCCCATGATCGCCGATCAATCTAGGATTATGCTTTTCATAATACGAGCGACAGTAAATCTGTTCAAAGACACGGGTCTGCGCCGGAACGATCAACTCGTATCCAAGATCTAAAAAGACCACATAAAGCAATAACAGAATGATTACACGCCTTTGGCGGGATATGCGTTGCGAATGACTCTGTGAGGCTGGATTAACGCTCAGGTCAGTATCGGAGGCGGGTAAAAGTAATTGAGTCTGCTCTGATTGTGGCATTGTTTGTTACTGAAGGGTTATGGTTACCCACGGTGTAGGACCTGCAGGAATTGACCTCCTGTGGCAGCCTGAATGCGCTAAGACAAGCTGACACTCACGTGATCATGCGAAACCTTAGAACGTAATTTTCCAAGAGGATTGCGAATGTACAGAGATGATGACAAGGCAGTTGAGATGTGGATTTCCAGACATAACTAAATCATACAGTGAGTTTATCAATACCGGGTCTTAGCGCAGTTGTTAATAATCTTGGATGCTGTTGAATTTACTAGCAGAGTACTTCCATCTGCGCAGACTGAAGTGCTGGTCTTTACCGAAATCAGCCAACCTAGACCGAGTTTGGATGCCACTTCGCGCCCCCGTCCCCGGGAGTATCCTCTTGTAATTCCACGTGAGACCCATGGTGAATATTAAGTCTAACCTCATTTTAGGTTATCCGCATGCGGCATTTCAACACATGCAGGTTGGAAAGACCGATACTATGAGGGAGAGTGTAGAGTGTGTTATCTTGTTAATTCATCCCGAGTCAGGATGTTGATGTACCCACAAGGGCCATGGTCTATTTCTTATCATACAATGTGCGAGTAAGTAAGACGGACAGAGAAAGCGTTGGACCAAAGGGAAAGAGAGTTGATCAGAATGAAGAAAGCATTCATCTCAAATCCAAGCAGCTGGAACCATGGGGCTGACTGGTTGACAGTGTTAGTCTCGGTTTCGGCACGGTAGCTTCCGAATAAGGGTCCGTGTTTTAGACTCTCATTCCGTGTTTTATCAATATGGAGTAGATCCGTGCCCAATAAGCTTCCTACCAAAGTACATTATCTACTTGGATCTAACCATTTTCTTCATATTTTGCGAATCACATATTTTAAAAAGAGATCTTACACTATTGTTGTCTGAAGTCTATTTGCCAAGTACGAAAATGCTTTTAATTTAAACTGAGCTGCGTTTTGCAATGTCTTGCCTTTCTGTAAGCTACGGCTTTTAACCTGAAACGCCTGATTCATCACCGCGCTATTCGCAACCATTTCCCCAATTGTTCCAATTTATCATATATCAGTGGTTTTGGTAGACCTGAGAGTTTAGTTTCACCTGGCAGGGGACTACTTGGAGTCTGGTAGTGACACATCTGGTGATAAGACGCCCGGCAATGCGTACTTGATAAAATAACACTTTTGGTCGCACAAACGCTTGGCAGAGAAATAACGAGAGATGTTTAAGAAGAAGCAAAATGGTGGGAACACGCTTATGAATAGCGAGCCGAGGCCCGTTTCAAAGAGATAACATTTAGAAATCCCCAGTTTTCAGTCACAGAAATGATGGAAACTGCCGAGGTAACCGCTATGATATCTTTTTTGTCATTTATGATCAATAAGCTTATTTTGCATATTCGTAAACCTTTCCATATTGGGACTAAATGCCAAAGCGGCAGACGTTGTGAATACTGTCAGCAGTCACTGCTATTTACATATATAAGGTGGTCCCCATATGCTGTTAAGTCTCGATATACAGACATCATTATCAGTTTACGTTTTCACTTCTACCTATATCGTCTGGCACGATATTTTTCATTCACTCTTTACTTTGTCATTCATTTTTCTTTCAGAGCAGGTCTCCTTTTACGGACTATTAGAACAACTTCCGGTTATTCGTCTCTACACTAACTAAGAACCACTCCTTCTCTATTACCACGATGAAGCATTTCCTCCAAGTTCTCACTCTTGCCTCTCTGGCCCTAGCCTTTGACCACTCTGTGAGGGAGAGTAAGCGCCAGCTCGGTGGCAGAGTCCGCAGCACGGCCAACGAGTTCAAGGACGACGGCTGCAACGACATCATTTTCGTCTGGGCTCGTGGCTCTACCGAGATCGGCAACATGGTATGTTCGATACTGGAGTCCCTGACATGGAATGTATTCGTCTCTTACAATAAAACAGGGAACTATCGTCGGTCCTGATGTCGCCAACAACCTAAAGGACGCATTCCCAGGCCAAGTAGCCGTCCAGGGTGTTGACTATGCTGCTCTGCTCTCGACCAACTTCGTCCCCGGAGGTGCTGATCCTGATGGTATCCGCGAGATGAAATCAATTCTCGACGACGCTATGAGCCAATGCCCTGACTCAGTAATTGTCACGGGTGGTTATTCGTAAGTCACTCTTCTTCGCCCGTTTGCACAGCTTTTACTAACCTTCCAAATAGCCAGGGAGCAGCCGTTAATCACCGTGTCATCGAGGATCTCCCTCAAGACCAGCAGGATCGCATCGCTGGCGTTATCATGTTCGGCGACACACAGGATCGCGCTGATGGGGGCCAGATCCCTAACTTCGACCCAGCTAAAACGGAGATTATCTGTGCCTCGGCACCCCGGGACACTGTATGCGACGGTGTTCTCACTGCCGCTGTCTTACCGCCTCATCTTTCCTACGGTCGAAATGCTGATGAGGGTGCTGATTCCATCATTGGTCAGGTCAGGGGCGTTTTAGGTGCTGGGGCAAAGTAAAGGGAGTCGCGATTGACACGAGGTTCTCCCATCGCTGGGCTATGACACTGTAGTTTCTTGTGAGCACTCAAACTATACTAGTCGTGTAGATAGAACACCCTGAATTAACCAATATCCGGCATGATACGAGCCTTCATGGGACATCTTTGTTTATGAAAAGTGAACTAGATTTGTTCTTTGAAAATCGCGATTGAGTTCCCTCCTCCCCAGGATTCTACATGCCTCAAAATTGCACCTGGCGAAATTCAGTACCAAAACGGTCAATAGTTCAAGTCGAAACTATTGACAGATACCGTAAATTATCGGGTTGTTCCTATGTTTAGACCGTTGCATTCGAATTAAAGCATGTCATGAAGGCAGTGTATCTTCCTACTCAGGAGCAGTGGGATAAGGTCTTTAAAGATGGTAGATCAACAGATTCGTTATTGATGATAGATTTATTGTTTTTTAAAGGTTTCACTGAGCGTGCTAGCCCGAAAGCAACGTGCTTCGCGTGATTATCGCTTGTCTGGAGCTTGGTTTTGTTCTCAAGGAACCCGTATCGAAGTTGCACTTTCCCTAGGTCTTTCCTTGCTGTATCAGCACCTACAGTTAGATCTTCCTTGATAACCATAGCATTTAGATCGGCATTTCGTGTTGTGCACATGAGGAAGAGAATGAGCTGTCGTGTGTAACCCCATTCCAGTGCATGGCTAGGAACCCCATCACAAGACATATGAGGGTGAAGACTGCAGCTAGCACGTAGGAAACGATGAGTCGCAATGGCAAGTAATTGTAGAGGACTACAGTAGCCCACACCGAGACTGATACGTTCGACTCGTCGCGATTTCTAAAATCAGGTGAGGAAATATTCGTCTTTGTATAAGGCGGAAATGGCTGACGTTAATTCTTGCAGTGTCAATAGGCTGATAGTTATGTTATTCGCCAAGTCTTCAATCGCTCGATCGAGTGTTTGGTTCCGGCAGAGCCATTCGTCCTGGGCGAACGGAGGCTGGACGATACTGTTGTTGTTGTATCTATTTGGTCTCATCCAGCTAGTATCGGTGAACTCCCGGCAAGATGAAAGTCCTGTCGATAGCACATTGCTCCGTCCTCCTTGTCGGAGTTCTTCAAGCGCTGTATCGTATTTTGCGGTAACGTTTCCATCTATCGTAGCCATGGACGAAAAGAAGGCAGAGGCGTATGCCCCCGTTACACCTGAAGTTGCGTTTAAAATCCCAGGATCAGGGATCTCGCGATCCGTTGTCCTGGAGTATACAACCGTCGGCTGCGAGTTGAGGTGGGAGTACTGCACCATGAAGCTGGAGTTGACTAAAGAGCATACTCTACTCTTGTCCGAGGTCTGTACCCAGAGCTGTTGTGTTCGGTTCTTCTCACGTTCTGGACGTGTCCAAACTCCACCAAAATCTATTTCATCATTGTCATTTGGCTTCAAAGCTGTGTAGATAAGTTAACGCGGATGGCACGAGTTGGGGAAGGCTTCATGCTTTGCTACCGCTATCTCTGAGTTGATAGCAAGTGAGCTGGAGAGGTATTGAAATGCTGGGATCTCATCTATCATAGGTTTTCGGCAAATAACCGATGGGCCGTGGAATTCATAGTGAAAGGTCGAGTTGGGAGAAGGAGCTGGAGCAGCTATGATTGCGCCTCTGCTTGCAACACGCCTTGCATACAGCAAAACTGAAGATGCCGGCAGAGGATAAAAAAACTTCGTTCGTTCTGTTTCCGATCGACCAACCATTTGGCAGTCCAGTTGAAGCTTGACATTGAGATATTGGTAGTAGATGAACTGTTACCAAAGCCAACAGGCAGTGTTGCTGGTGGCGCTATAGCTGCCAAGGGAAGAGACCTGAGAATAACAGTCAGTAACATGACGTATTATTTCCTTGAGATATCATACCAAGACATCAGGGCTGCAAATACGGCTAAAGAAGCAGTACGAAGAACGTTCGGATCGAGAAACGACAACGGATCTTATGTAAGCGTAAAGATCTTATCAATTGCGGAGATTTCGATGCCATGTCGCCTAAAAGTACGCCATATCATCTGTGTGTAAGCTGCCACAACACAGGCGCGGAAGTAAACAGTTGAGAGGAGGGCAAAAAGCGAGCCTATGCGAACCGCCCACTGATGCGATTCAGTAGATTGCACGATGGGGCCCGACATTGATTGATAAAAGACATGATGACCGATTGCCAAGCCAATGCCGGTTATGAACAAGACACACATGAGGATGGGCTGCCGAGGATTGATGCGCCATTTAGGAAGCCGTTGGTGCACAGCCTGATTTTCAAGTGATGGCTGCCGTGGGTCTGGGGGTAGAAGCTCTATCTCCGAGTCTTGTTGGTCAGCTTGCCAGTTGTTACATTCCTTGAACTAAGAACCCCCTCGCCTCCAAGTTTCATCTGTAATCCGCGTGATACTGGATGACGTTGTAAAGGCCGTGGAAGCCACATTTGGCTCGAAGTGATCTACTCCGGGCGCAATACGCGATCGTCATAGAGTCTCGAGCGGAGTTTGGACTGTTTAGGGATGTCACTCTTCTTGAAAGTTATATGCAATCTATGGATAATAGCATATCACCTCTAAATGTAAACATGTCTAACAGAGAAAGGCTTTAGTGAAAATAATATAATACATATACGTGGGTTGGTTCTAGATATCAAGGTAAGAAGCCCTATTGACGTGGGATTATAGAGGCGCTACATATGATAACAATGCAATGAGGCGCTGCAACGTATTGAGCTTGAGGAAGGAGCTTGGATAGGTAGAGGGCTCGGTATTCATACAGTCGTTCTAAGAGAGTAGGTGTCTTATCCTGCCACGAAATAATCTTCTCTTCGCAAGGGTATCGTGATAGCATCTAATAGCAAATCTAGGAAAAGAACGTATTTATTATTATTATCCATACTGTCCTCTTCTTTAATTTAGAGACGCAAAGCATAATTACATAAATAGATAGCAACGCTATTTGCAGCTAGCCGACAAGCTCTTCTTGCCAAAGTGAGGAAGGTTCATGCCCCTGGCACTACTGATCGCTGACAGGGATCATCATCAGCGCTATTTCCGACAAAAGCTTATCATAGGTCACCGTCCAATATGTTTTCGGAGCTAGGGTTGAGCACCTTATTTCTTCATCAGACTCATACCCTTCCGATATCCTATGGTAGCGATTTAGAGCGAAAGAATTAAATGATCGACGTAGACGCGAAATTGCTTTGAAGCAACACTAGGGAAAGAAGAACAAAAGCACCAATGGCCCAATTGATAGTCAGGAACGACTTCGCAAGAACCCTTCCCTTTGAGGTCAAACATCTGACAGGTCGAACGCCTTCATGTATAGTATGTCATAGCAGCCGCACACACGGATCCGGAAACAATGGACGCGGTCTTTAGCGAACGCCACTATTGAGTCGCTAACTCTTGCTCGGCGATAGCCATGCAAAGAGACCAGTCGGATTGAGAGGTCTATGCGCGTGGCGTAGCCGCCATGGGCTAGAACAAAGTCAGGCGAAATTTCCGCCCTGTTCCCCTACTAGCACTACCCCTATCTGCCGCCTAGTTGATGCTCTGTGCGTACAACAGCCTATCGGATTCAGGATTGGTGTCTCCCCACACAATTCCTGCCTTGGCACACTAAACCTTCTGGCTCATTTCCCCTGGGTGCTGCATGGTGAGACATACGAGGGTGTGATAAGCCCTTGGCTCAGCCATACCACCTTAGCTTTGTTCCTTCCAAGATTTAGACATGACTGGCAGGTACTGCAAAAGTTGTCGAGCAACAATTGTGACTCGGGAGAGTTTTGCTGCTATTCGATGCAGCTGCTCAGCGCCACCCACGCTCCTACATACGTAAGTACCTGGGCTTATTATCGAGTCATACGATGAGGCTTCTTATGAAACTGAGTGCTGGCTTAAATGATAACGCCTTCAAGTGAGCTCGTCGGTAAACCGGGGTCTGGGGATTAGATTTTGCAATGTGCAATTAAGCTTTCCGCTATTGTACTTACAGCCACTATCATTTGCGCGTCTAGTGTGATAGACTCAGGGTCGTCAGCCTAGATCAGTCGGCTAGAGGTGATGGTTGCGCCACATAAACTGTGTTTGCTTACCAGGCCGTCTTTGCGATCTTGACTTACTCGATCTAACAGGCGATGACAACCTGTAAGGATTGGGCTGGACTGTGCTTAAATTGTTCTTAAGCCGTTCTACACCCACGCCGCGAAGCACTGGTCAGTCATTCCCCAAGTTATATACAAACACTTTTGTCTCCAACATGGCGGACATCGACTATGACGAATCAAGGAAATCGACGATCATTGCGGTCGTCATCTCCGTTCTTAGCATCGCTTTCCTGATCCTGTCACTACGAGTATACACTCGAGCGATCCTGATAAGAAATCTTGGAATTGACGATTGGTGTTGTATAGTCGCTTTTGTGAGTCTTCCAGAAAGATGACGCATAACGCTACTAACACCAGAATTCAGGTTGTGACAGCAGCGTGTGGAACGGCCGTTCTGCTAGGTAGGACTCCGCACATAAAATGAACGATCTATTATTAACAGAATGAAGGTGCGCGACACGGGCTTGGAAAACATCAGGACACACTATCCAAGACAGATATCAAAGAATTTATGAAGGTGAGTCGATCACCTCGTCTGGCCACTACAACACTGACTTGATAGGCGTTCTATTTTTCTATTGTGCTCTACAACATTGCGCTAGCAGCCATCAAACTGACCCTCCTCTTCCAATACTTCCGGGCTATGACGGCCCATAAGCTGAAGAAGGTTTACATTGCTGCACTTGTGGTTGTTGGTGCATGGAGCATCTCTCAAATCTTTGTGTACGCCTTCGCCTGTAGACCCATCGCATTATTCTGGGACAAGACCCTGGAAGGGTCATGCATTCCTAATAATCCAAACTGGTATATCAACGCTGCTGGAAATATCCTCACCGATCTTCTCATCCTGGTCCTCCCACTTCCAATTATTCGAAAGTTGCAGCTCGGCCGCCGTCAGAAGTATATCCTCATGTCGATCTTCTGCCTAGGCTTCTTGTAAGGCCTTCTCCAACCTTGGAAACATTCGCTAACACAGGAAGCACATGCGCGATATCCGTAGTTCGCCTTTTCTTTCTTCATATCCGAGAAGACGTTACTTGGCATAACGTCGACCCAGCAGGTTGGTCTGTCGGCGAACTATGCTGCGGGATAATCTGCGCCTGTCTGCCAACTTTGCGCCCACTTGTGTCTCGTCATTTCCCAAAGTTTTCCAGCCACAATCGATCCTCTGCAAGAACCCATGCCACCAATGGAGGCCCAGGTGTCAGTCGAAGTTATCACGGTCAAAACATCGAGCTTGGCCACTTCTCCAATCGTTGCCCTAGTGTCCATTCATCGGAGAGCAAGGATGTTCTTTTCGTTGAGACCGAGTACAGCAAAAGCAAAGAGGCCCACACAGAAGTACATCTGGAAATTACCCCTGATAATGGAATCAGGAAAAAGGGAAACGACAGTGGCACTCATATCTCCGGGAAGAGTCAAACAATTGAAGCAGAGTCTATCAGCTCAATGGACCTTGTCAGAGAACCCCCACGGGCATATGTTTGACAGTCATGTATCAATGGTTTTTTAAGTAAGCGAGCCTTTGGGATTATTTCTGATATACTTTATACCTATTCCTAATGAATAATACAATACATTCTTGTTGGTTAGTTTGCTTCGTTTCTCATACTAGGTATGAGGAATGAATGTGTTAACAGTAGATTCTTTTACCTGTATATCAGATATCAGACTAGCTCTTCCATAAGATGGGGATACAATTCTTAACTCCTTAGCTTACAGCGAGAACCACCAATCATATTCCATCGCAACAGAACCTACAAATCACTGCCGCACATATGGTTCCTATACAGTTTCCTATACCTTGCCAACAAGCCGTCCAGAATTTGGAGCAGTTGTTATCGTGTCCACCACGCCGTGACAGGAAGGTTTCGTCTGGAGCTTCAATTTCTTGGATCACTGACTACCCAAACGTTAGTGTTCATGTCATCACAATAACAGGGCAGGGATAGAATATCTTACAGGTCGAGTGATTATAAAGCCGCCTTTTTGCCTAGGCTCTGCACGCATGCACGTTTGCCCCTCTGGTCTGTAGTCTGAATAGACCGGAACATCTTGGCTGATTTTTTCTGCTTGAAGATCGGTCATGAGTCGCTGTAGAATAAGTCGATATGCCTATGCGCGTAAAGTCTTGGAATTACAATGAAGCAATGTAACCTGCGAAAGGTCGGAGATTTCGCTTTTGTATGTTTGTGTGGTGTACGCTGTCAGTCTTACAAGTGATCTACATCGATATGATGTCTCGTTTGTCTTTGGAGAGGGGCATATGGCCCACTCCGACCAATAAGACAATTGCAAAGACCATTCACCTGCTTTCATCAGCCCACTTAGCAACGCCAGTCAGCCCCAGCTGTGAGAAATCCTGCACGCATTACCCTCGCTATGTTGGACTTACAGGACAATAATGGTCAAGTAATTCTCATTTGACAAAGCCACAGCCCTTGAGGTTCACGCGTTGTACAACCGAAGCTTTTCCATTTTGGTAATTCAAAACCCAGGTCCAATTTTATATTATGGTCATGATATCACTATCGCTGGTTTTACGCCTCATTGAAGAGAAGACATAGCAGAAATGTCAAGCGGGTATGGGCCGAGTAAGCATGGCAGTGCCGAAGCTGAGCTTGTGGCACGTAAAAAGGGCTCTTAAGCGTGTAGTATCAGAGTTACATTACAATGGGGTTACCTCTTGTCAGGAAGCAACTGCGAATTTACTATTGCTTAATGGTTTATACGACCTAGATATTAAGGGAGATCTTAAGATAGAATATGTAACCTATATTTTATATAAGAATAAGTAGCTATTTAGAGAAATACTAAAAGACCTGGATAAGCTTATTAAGACTTCTATAAAGTATTATAGTAAGTATATTAAAATGCACTTTGTTAAATTTATAATAGATAGTATATCTATTTTATCTATCTCTATATATGCTAGTTTAAATAGAGATAGAGAGCTTGATATATTGAAAATTCTTTAGCTTAATATTAAATAGCTTATTAAATGATAGGACTATAAAGGAATAACTTGTAAAATATACTGCATTAGATAGGGTACTACTAAGATAGCTTTAGATATAGTAACGAGAGTGTATACTAGAAATTAAGAGGGCCTTTAGTGTAAAATTACATATTATCTTAGTGTTAATTATAGTTAGTAAAAAATATTCTATATATAATATAATAGTACTAACTTAATATAAAGATAACTACCTTTGCTTCTAAGCTCTTAATATTATAGTAGATATATTACCTACTATATACTTTAATACTATATTTCTTAATAAGTTACTTAGCTGGAATCTTACCTAGATAGTTAAAAGTAATAACCTTATTACTATTAGAAGTAACTAGGTATTTAGTATATATCTTTTTCTATTTCCTTTAGTTATAAATATCTATAATTAGACTAGTGCTAAGGCAATGTTAGAAATGCCAATCCTAAATAGAGCAAAATCTACTGGTAGGCATTAAGTACGTTTAATTATTGATTATTATTATTATTTATATATGTATTCTAATATATTATAATAGAAAAGCGGCTTTATTACCCCTGGTAAAGTTGTAAACTTTATTACTGTTAATAGGGATCTGAGTAAGGGAGGCTTTGCTAACGTAAAAGTTCTGTAAACGTGATTTGGAGGAGAAATTGTTTTTGATGACCCTGGTACTTATCAGGGCTATCTTAAGCTGTAAATCAGTCATAAATATGCAGAGAATGGTTTATTGGCCTAGCTTGGGTATTAATCGCATTTATAAAGGAGGAACATCTGGATATTCATACGGGATTCCATTCGCTCTAACGCCCGTGATAGCCGGCCGTCACACAGACCCTTACCCATCAGAGATGAATCACAATAAAAACATCACAGATTATCTGATCGGTTGAAACTGGCTACTGTACTCTTCCTCTGAGATTTGAATACTTCCGTAATAGGTGCTACCATTATGTTCTCGCTTGCCGCATACCCCACCCTTGACGAAATATGCATACTTCAGCCTCCCATGCATTTTTCTTGTAAATCCCTTCGCAAAAGCCTTGCAAGCGTCTCTCTGGGGAGCCATTTTCACGCCTCCTCTCCTGTCTCTATCTGGAAGATCATGTTAACAAGACCTAAGTTTTCCGTTCTGTCTTA
The DNA here is from genome assembly GCA_004367485.1 of Fusarium citri. Lineage (NCBI taxonomy): Eukaryota > Fungi > Ascomycota > Sordariomycetes > Hypocreales > Nectriaceae > Fusarium > Fusarium citri. The sequence goes on from QHHH01000094.1 coordinate 14,447, forward strand.
AGCTTATAAGTTGTTGCGAAAGGCCGAGAAGAATTTGGTCTCGCGAATATGGAGTACAGACATTCCGATGAGAGGCGTTATCTACGCTACACGTCTGTCATAGCCGTCTGACAGATAGTTCTCGATGTTTCGGACCCGAATCGTGGTGCTTCCGCTTACCACTGTACCGGTAATTTAAGGACCGGAAGAGGGCCTATCGTAATGGTTTACCTCTCATTCCACAAGTACGCAGGAATATCTTTTGTGATCATTAAAGATACTCTCTAGTACGGGGAGTCTATCATCATAAAGAAAGGTTCGCAAATGGACAGGACTGAAATATGTGTTTGGAAAGTCAGCACGGCAGGTCAAGGGCACCTTCGGAGCGCATCGCGTTATTGGGTCAGGCTGATCGATCGGTCGTAAAGTCCAGTATGCGTCAATGAGATGTTCACGATGAGTGAAAAGCTAATAGTTGGAGGTCCGGATCCCGCCCATGTCGTTTCAATCAGTTGTGCGTAGTAGTGATCGGAAGGATGCAGGTGACGGATCCTGGGTATGCCGGAGATACTAGCAAGCAACTGGTGTTTTCCTTTGGTATTTGATCGGTCGGATATAATCAGTCTACGTCAGCAGTCGTTCAATGCAACATGATACGTAGTTAGTCCTCACACGGAATAAGACAGCCTAAGATCACTTTAACTCAAACGGCAAAAAGTCTATCATCTTTTCCTTCGTGGCGTGAGCAAGATCATCACGTTCGATGATAATCAATCAATTCACAAAATCCACTCCACGGAGGTTAGACATAAGTATCCCGACTCGAAGTTTATAAGCGGCCAGACGTGTGACGTAGATCCAGGTGGGCCATCAAAAAGCATCTGCTTTACAGTAGGTTTCATTGGCCTTTGGAGTCTGCAGACGTTGAATGACTGTTTCTGTCTTGTTACTATTCTCGATTGGCTCAGAACAGGTTCAATTCCGGGTGCTTTGTCAGTTATCTTGTCATGTGCACCTTATGCTTTGACTTTATAATTTACTAGCGCCGGGCCGCTACACGATTCGAGTCAAGCGGTTTATATAAGTCAATTCTCTAATGCAACAGCGACATCCTCGAGATAGCCGTAATGTAAGTGGTTTCGTCGTAAAGATGCATGTACGTTCAGCTGAGAGCTTACGCTAAGTCAATATATATAGCTCAAACCTTATGCCAAGGCGGTTATAATAGCATATTTGCCGGGCCATGCTGACTGCGTTGTCAATCTTTACGGCTTGAAAAGGTTCGGTGATTACTGAAAGCAGAGAGATTTACGGCGAGGATCTGCAGGTCCACAATGGTCCAGACTAGCCCCGGGTTATGCGGAAGTGCTCACGGGCGCTTCCGCCGCTACTCAGCCTCGGTAGATCCTGTTAGAACATCAGCTTGAAAATAATAACATGAGATGAGTAGGATTTCTTCTTTGCTTTCCAGATCCTTGAGAAGTAAGATTATTCTCTACTGTAAAGTCACTGGTCCAATCATGTGAGTTGCTGACGGACAGCTTCGACCCTCTTTTGACTGCGTAGCCCCACCGTGAATATGATATATTACGGTATCACTCAGCCCCGAAACAGAAGGACTTCCCAGAATTAACAGCACCCATAAAAACAATTCCCTTTTGTCTCGCAACCAAGAAAGTGGTCAAAGAAGAATCAAAATGTCTATCAGCGAAAGAGACCAGTTATTCAGGAGACTCTGTCCAGGTGATCGATCCGGGAGTTGGCACAAACATCTCGAGCGCGTACGCATCCCAGGATCAGGCCAATGGATTATCGGCAATCCAAAGACAAAGGAGTGGCTAAACGGCAACTCTCCGTCGCTTCTGTGGCTACATGGACCATGTGAGCGCATTTAGAAATTGACTAATTCCCTTGGCTAATGTATTTTCAGCCGCGACTGGCAAGACGTTTCTGTGGTCAGCATATCCTTCAGACGATGAAATTTCCCCGCTAATTTGAAGTGCAGCTCCCGTCTGACCAAACACATTCAAGAAACCAAGGAGGATGCAGTTGCTTTTATCGAATTCCAACAGAACCATAAACAGTACAACAAGGCCGATTTCAACCATGCGTTAACCTCTGTTTTGAGACAGCTTGTGTCGCAGCTCTCCAGCACGTCAGGCGTATGGAAGCAACTGGTAGCTCTAGATGACATTCCATATCCAGACGATGATGATTTTAGTCAGCTCCTTCATCTTGTTGCATCCGAGTTTGGCAAGGCGTTTATCGTCTTCGATGGTGTCAATAGTGTTACCGAGGCAGCTTTGAGGGATTTAATGCTTTCCTTGAATCCAAGTGAGTCTGATGCGGCCTTCCGGGTTCTGTTCGCAAGCCGCAATGCGTGCACCGCTGCATTCTCAATACGTCCTGAGGTTCTTGAAATAACCTCTAGAGCGAGTGATAAGGACCTGGAGATGTATATCATTGAAACACTTCGAGACGTGTCAGGCAAGGACTTGTCCTCGGGTCACGAGGAGTTGATCCAAAGCCTGGTCAAGGTCTTTGACGGCCGGTAAGTATATTATGTACGTGTCAAAATGGGGTACTGACGGTCAATAGGTTTCTCCCCATGCCGTCTTGGTCTACCGAAACACCTATGGCAGAGCTAGTAGCCAGTCTCGACCAACTTGTGACTTCCTCTAGGGAATCATCTATCTCAGATAAGATAGATGTCTTTTGTAGAGAAGCTGTAAAGCAAATCACAACCTCACAGTGGAAAGATATGATCTTTTGCATTCTCCACCACATCGTCAAAGCTTCCGAGGCAGGCTACACCTTCACTATGCCGATGGCACTCGAAGCATTGAGCGTTTGGCAAATCAGCCATGATGAGAAAGACTTCAACAGTTCTGAAGTTCTTCTAGGTTGCCGCGGCCTTATGTACTATAGCGAAGACGATGAGTCGATGCGAATCACATCACCGCTTCTTGGCGAGTACCTGAAGCGTGAGGTCTTCGGCATCGACTATGAGAAACGAAGCATCACCGGCTTCATGCGATATTTATCGTCTGAGGCGTTCTCGCAAGGTGCTTGCAAATCATCTGCCTCTCTCAAAGAACGACTACACAAGCACAGATATCTGTGGTTTGCTGCCAGACTGCTAAGCCCCAGTCTGGGAATGGCTACCCCAGACACCTTTGTCGATGATTTCATTCGCCTGTCGTCCCGAAGAGGCTCTATCGAGTCATACCTCCAAGCAGCTGAAGCATGGCCTTACGAGAGCCAAGCCAGCTATGAAGAGCTCGAAGAGGATCAAGAGCGATGGCAATGCTTCGTCACTGGCTACAGTCCCTTGCACCTCGCTGCTCATCTAGTAGCTCCGAAGATGCTTGTTGACGCACTAGTATCGCGTGGAGAAGATCTCGAAGCCCGGGACAACGACTGTCGCACAGCCTTGCATCTAGCTGCAGAGATCGACATGGAGAATCCGACACTGCAAGCTCTCGTCGATGCTGGTAGCAATATACTGGCTGAGGATGAAATGGGTAATACGCCTTTATCTAATGCTGTCGTGAACGGGACCGTTGAGTCTGTAAAGACACTGCTGGCTCATGGGGCTGATGCTACTGCGCTGGGTGAAGACATTCTGGAGCAATGCGGACAGGAGAAACAAGAGATTGCAGAATATCTGAGGGAGCTTGGCATCGATGTTCCAGTTGAGGATGATAGTGATATGGAGGACTGAGGTTATCATATTAAATTGCAAGATTACATGTTAAATACAGGTTCCTTCGTTCAAGTCGTTGAATATACACTTTATGAAGCTGATATCGTGGTGGCAGTACGTAGTTGTTTGCTTATCTCAAGATAATAACATGCCCACACCGGCAAGAACTCCCAAAGCCAACCCGAGTTTACTAACAGTATTTTGCTTTAATACAGTGGAAGCGGCACTCTCAGCAATTGTTGGGTCAGTGGTAGACTCGGTCCCAGTGGCAGACGCAGTCCCAGTAGCGGACGTGGTCTCAGTTTCACCATCGTCCTTTTTCTTATCCATATCCGACTTCTTGTAGATCAAAGGCACCGCTAGCACCCAAGTAGCAACCGCAATATCAGCAAAGTCATTCGAAGTGTTTCCCAGATATTCTCCCAAGTCCCTGGTTGAGGTAATCCCTTCCTCGGCCCTAGTGGGGCTTAGGTACGACCATACGCCGTGTGAATAGGATAGGCCGGAGACGGATGGAACTGAGGTGAAAACATTGCCATTAGTAAACAATACCGCACAGTGCTGAGAGTACGAGTAAGAAGAGACTGGGCCGAGCGGGGATACGCATGCTCCATTTGCATGGCCAACATAATCACTGTCTCTATTAGCTTGACCACTTTGCAGCTTGTGACAAAATGTAGGATAGCCATACCTAGGACAGCAATATGCAAGTGTCTCAGACTTATCCAACATGTTTCTCCAAGCGTCTGTAACCCAGACATCTCGTGGAAATTCAAGATCAGCATTAGGTGGCTCCTCTGCCAGTACACCTGAAGCACTCATTTTCCCACTCTCGGCATGTGCCAATGCTCCGACAGTTTTCCAACCCGCGGGACAAGCGAGGCCGGGAGAGAAGTAGACAGTGGTGGGTTGAAAGAGGGCAGGGGAAGTTTGACTGATCAAAGAGTCCAGTTCGCCGCCGCTGGGAAAGCAATCGCCATAAGTTACCAAACCACATTGAGGACGACCTTCAATAGAGTAAGGTGAAGTTGCGTTGACAAAGGCGACATTTTTATCGTTGATACTGGTTGCGCATGATGATGGAGCGGTGAAGGTGGTCGTTAAGGGACCGAGGTTGTGGGCATTGGTGCCAAAGAATTCCGTGGCGGTAGGCATAGTGCGGTTGGCGATTCTGTTAAACTTATGCGTTGATGGAACGAGCTTAGAGTGGATGGCATCGGAGACGCACCGGAGACGCACCGGACCTTTTTGTCAGTTCATCGTGAAAGACACAGCCCTGAACAATTACAGTTAGTGAGAGGCACAGCTCATTTCGCTACGAAAAGAGTGTGCTTGGCGAGCTTGGCGTCGCCTGTTGTCGTCTCGGCATTGTGACATGATTCGTCACAGCGCTTGGTCGGAAGACAAGACTGACCCTTTGCGCAGCACTGAGCGTCGGTGATTTCTAGAAGCGGATAAGCTTAACGGGATCCCTGTCATATTATTTAGATGGTAAGGATAAAGTGGACAGTTTAGGGTAACCTGGCTATGAGGCATATTTTCATCTCTGTGGGATAAGCAGCGAAGGAGATAAGCATCGGAATGTGTTATAGAGCATATCCTACGGTCTGCTCTAAGTATGGACTGTTTTTGCTTGCTATGAAAAATCACATTACCTGCAAACGCAAGTACGTCCGAATGTCCATTTCCATCGCAGGATTAAACTTTTTAATGCAGTATAAATTTCAAGGAACAATATTGAGAGGTAAAAGCAGAAGATTAAGTGTGTAAGTCTTAGTGGAAGTAGGTAGCTTGGCTGTAATTGAATTACACCTCCCACACGTCAAGTTCGCATTGCCAAGCATCTTATCACCAGATTTGTGATTAACTCTCCCCGAGTAATACGTCCTACAGATACCTATAGAAGACAATGGTATCTCTAAACAGTAAGGCTAAGATCAGTTTTCTCTTTAAAGTATTATCAATTGCAACCTTAGGTCAAGTCTTAGTAGATGAGGCGCGTAAGTTATATTAGACATACCTATTTTTACTAAGGCTCTGAACTCAACTTAGATGTAGTCTTATCAGTCTCGCTGTGCGCGGTCTGGGCGTTGATGTGGGCATACTCATCGTCAAGCTGGGACTGTGTGAGTCTTCGTCAGCCAGCTCAGCACCGTACACATCAGGATACTTCCTGAAACATGTCTGCATAGTCCTAATGGAACATTGTCAGTTAAAGCAAGCAAGGGTCTCGGTGATTCAACGCACTGGAACTTCTCAATGCACTCTATCCCTCTCGGCTCTTCAGTGGACAACATAAAACAGCTAAATGCGGCCTTGAACTCCTCTCCACAAGGACCGTGGGCCATACCTCCCAGACAAGAACAATCCCAATTGAACTCTCCCGTGTCGGGGTTGAACGCGCCCTGCTGGCTAGCATCTTTCTCATCTGAGACTGTTCTATCGTCCGTGGTCATGGCACTTTCGGCCTTCGCTTGCGATTTGGATGCTTCCACCTGTTTGGAGGTAGATATTACAGTTCCTGCCTGAGCCTTATCCCGGTTCGTGATAAGGTCATCGACTGCAGATCGGTTGTGATCGGACAGGGCGTAATCAGGAGCTGGTCACATGAAGTAAGTAAGTATATGTCTGTCTCCTCTGTCATCGATTAGCACATGCAGGGTGACTCGGCAAAGACAGAGCTAGTGCTGTAATGGTAGACAACACCAATTGCAAGCCCTAGCCGCATTACCGAGCCCTGCCATGAATGGGATCTGTGAAAAGCTGTGGTCCCGATCCATCGCCGGGCTGGTTTGAGGAACAAGTGGGCAACTGCAGGGCGCCGAAGCGGCCGCAAAGAGGTCGACAACATCATAGTATAGATTGAATGAACGAAGGCAAGTCAAAACTGCAAGCAAATACCGTACGAATGGAAGATAAAAAGGAAGCCACGGGGAATAGTGGAGAATCGGCCTCCGCATCAACAACGGCATAACTGAAAAAGCCGACCCCGAGAATTCAGCCGAACGAGCGGATGAAGATATTTTGCTAGTATGTCGATCAACAAGGCCCACAACTTAACTAGCCTCGGAACAAGCATGAAAAATCTTGGCTGGATTAAAGTACGTAGGCTACTGTGCTGATACAGCGGTTGACAGCTTCCACATAAGTCTCCAGTTCATCTTCCTGCCGGCCATGTTTACATCAGTAAGATCACATGTCATCTCATTCAACCCGAATAGCTGAACAAGCGTGTTAGAACCTCTTTGGAATGAATGCAAATGTACTCCAGAACAATCCTGACTGGCGCTGGTAGCTTCTTTTGTTAGGTATGCTGCTGATCCTGACTATTGCGGTATGGCTATTATTTGAATATGTCAAGGTATGTTTACTATCCTTGACAGCAGAAACAATCCCCTACGATGCGAGACTTCCTGACAGGATATCAGGTAGAGGCAAAAGTCAGGACATATTCCAATTAATAGAAGGCAGAACTTATCAAAAGAAAAGGGAAGCAAGGAAACACATTTACAGTAGAGCCTCCAGTTTGGGTAAAATAAATGCAAGTGATGCTAACGTGTGATGGAAAGGGCCCTGGCGATCGAATGTTTATTCCATGATGTCCTTTTTAGCCTCGTTGAAGTATACCACTGCGTATTAAAGTAGCCTGTAGTATGATATGTTGAGTCTCGTACAGACTTGCTCCCAATGAACTCTTCAGTCAACCAAGAATCGTAGCCACGGTGGAAGCAATTGGTGCAAGCCATAGCATCACCAGTGGCGAATACATCTTGAGCTTCCAGTAAGGCCATCCTGCGTAAAACCCAGCTACCATTGACAACCCCAGAATCATCTTGTCTTCGATCAATGTGGGTGGGCCGTACTTGGCCCATTTGTAGTTTAACAAACCTATTGCAAAATCAGACACTTCAGGGTACTGCACGAAAAGAGGAGCTTGAAGACATACCAAGGATAAGAACATCTGCATTTCCATGGTCCCAAGAGGCATACTCGTACAGACTAATGATACTATGGATGTAAACAAGCATTCACTCATACAGGCCATAGGATTTGAGTTTTAATTTTGTAAACGAAATTTGATTTCAACGTGCAAAATATCTCTAAATAGTACATGTCGATGATAATCTAAATAATCTGGACCTTTGAACCGGAAGTCAACCACTTGACCTTGTCAGAAATACCTCCAGCATCGAAAACCTCCTTCAGAGCTTTGCCATCCTGGGTGAAATGCGTCCATGACTCAAAATGCATGGGGACTACCAGATCAGCCTCCAAAATCTCACACATCCGAACAGCGTCAGTTCCGCCCATGGTGATCTGCGTGAACCCAGTTGGGCTCTCGGGATTAGGCGACATGGCCTGTCCAAGGTTGACCAGGGCGACCACGACGTGATACTTCTCTCGCAGCTTCTTGAACTCGTCTTCAAGAAGGACAGTGTCTCCAGAGAAGTAAAAGACATTAGGCCGTCCATCAGGGCTTATGCCGAATGATTCCTTGTGCAAGAGGAAACCTGTCACTTCTCCGCCGGGAACGTGGACACAGGGAACGCCAGTGATGCTCCATTCCTCGCCGGCCAGGCGGAACTTCAATGTCTGCCATGGCTGAAGGGCAGACACACCAGGATAATCGGAGAGATTCTTGGCTCCATCCGGCGTAGTGATCACTCGGCGGCCAAGAAGCAGTTGGCGACCAGTCTCATCGAGGTTATCGACATGATCCTCGTGACTGAGCAAGATGCAGTCAATGATGGGGAGATGTTTGATACTCAGGTGAGGGCCTTCCTTGACAGTCAAGACGACCTCTCCAGGTTCCATTCCAGCCAAGTGGGATAAGTCATAGTCGCGGGGGGCGTCGTCGAAAATGGGATCAGTGATGAATTTCACGTCATCGATTTCCACCACTGCAGTCGCCGTGGTGACATGAGTGATAGAGACTTTGCTCTTGAATTCTTTGGGGAGGGAAGGCATGTTGTGAGGGCTGTGTCTATTGAAAAGACAGGGTAGGTAATGTGAGGTGATTGGTTGAGTTTAAAGATGCTTGTTTTCTAACTGTCAAACAGAACAAGATTCCCCTGGAGCTGTTTAAATAACTTTGGAACGCAGCTAAATAACGCCTGATTTATCAGCAAGTCAAACTTGAGAGATCTTAAAAAGGCTTCAATCCAGTGAAAGGAATCCGTTTGTAATTGTTAGCGATTAATAAAGCAGTGGGATAGATCACAAAACTGTAGGTGGTAAGTCCCGATCAAGTGGAGCAGCCTGGCAGAGTTACAAAGTAGTCTAGTCAGAATTAGGAAGCATATTCCGCCAAGACGCTAGAGCGAGCTGTGTAAGCAAGGGATCGCGACGTAAAAATGATCCACGCCCATGTTTCTCAGAACCTTTCTATAAACAGCATTGTATTCCGCCAAGACTTCTGAACATCGTTGATCAACCTTTCTTTGACCAAGTTACTTGCCAATCATCTGAAAATGAAGCTGAGGCAAAGGAACGTTTGCCAGACTTGCCGGGAACACAAGATCGGTGTAGGTTACGACCCTTGCCATAGGTCGACTTAGTCATTCTGGCTTCTGACTGATGACGCCTAGTGTGATGGCAAGCGACCATCCTGTTCCCAGTGTGGACATACCGGTCGAAAATGCGCTGGATATTCATCCCATTACGAGTTTATCGTGACCAGCGGGAACGATCGGAAACGTCTCAAACTCAAACAAAGCCATCCAAACAACAGCCTGATGGCTGGCCAAGAGTTACGCTTAACAAGGACACCAGCACCGGCTGTCCAGGATGCAGCAAATATCATTATCCGTAGCTATGTCCCAGAAAATGAGATAGCCTGGTTGAGCCAAGTCCAAGACGTGCAACCTCGTGTTTGCGGCGGTTGGGTGGCAACACTTCCAGAGTTACTCACTTTTAGTGGCAGCAATCAGATTCTACCAGCTGCTGTCAAAACTCTCGCGTTGGCTATAGGTTCCAAGTATCCCTATCGGAGACCTACACACCCTGCAATATGGAAATCCTATGGATCCACCGTCAAACATCTTCGAAAAGGTCTTGGAGATTGTCTCCATGTTTGTAATGGCGATTATCTAGCATCTCTAATGTGCCTCACATTAACTGAAGTAAGTTCAACTATTCTTTACCCCAAGCCTCTTGCTATTATTGACCCGATGAGCGAAGTTGATTCTCAGTACGAGGAAGGATGACTGGATGGTTCATATCGATGGCATAAGCGCTATGTTTCAACATCTCAGCCCTGTATTCTTCAGTCGGGGTGTTCCACACAAGCTGTTCATTGGGTTTAGACCTCTATTGGTATGGTTCTATCACACGCAACCCCAGTCCATTATTTGAGGACATGCGCTGATACTTAGTTAGGTGTTCAAGGCCATTATCAGTAGAACCCCTTCCTTCCTTGCGGATGAACAGTGGATGATCAGACCTTTTCAAGATATTCCAGCTTCTCCGATGCAAGAGCTCCTAACCGAAGCCATCCCCATTCCCTCTATCCTACAGAGATTTGACCAGTTGCAGTCGCACGAATTCCCGCTTGAAGGTGAACGTAAAGCTCTGGAAGGTGCACTGAACAAAACCTTGCACCGGCTGAGGGTGTGGGAAGAAGGGTACGAGAGCAAGTTGACAAGACCGCTATACTGGGCCCATACAGTGGGCATCCCAGAGTGTCAACAGACTTGCCTGTGGTTCAGAGATGTGACGGTGGCCAATGCAGTTACACACTATTGGGCATTGACTGCTATCTGCATCATCCACATCCAGGAACTAAGATTGGGGACTGAGGACCATTACCTTGATGATACCCAGCGGCAGCAATATCTCGAACCCATCACCAAGGTATGCCAGAGCATTCCATATCTGTTTCAAGAAAGCCTGAACTTGTACGGGCCTTCTTCTGCGGCGTTTCTCCTGTCAACTGTTCGAGATATATCCAGATGGGATCAGCAGCATGGCGGTGCAGAAATTACTTTACACAAGGATATGGTGGATTTTGCTATATCCCAAGGATTTTGTTTCAGCTCTTGAGATAAATTAACTTTGTTAAATCCTAATGGCTGGTTGGGTTCTGCGAGCAAAGGTCCCATCGTGAGACATTGCAGCTTCTTAGCACTGAACTTGAGACAACTATTTTATTGTGGGCCTGCACAGGGAGAAGGATGCGCTTTTCGAACGCGGGGGATCTGTCATCTTCTGCGCAAAACATTCCAGTCAGAGAGGAATTACTGAATGGAGGGTACTGTTGTTTTCTCAAGGCGCAAGCTCTTCTGCGAGGCTATCTACAAGAAAAATATACACCCATGTCGAAGGACGACAGCTACTCAGAACAAACATCGCTCTACAACCATAATATGTCAGAAGAATCAGATAACAATGTTCAAGGTAACGACTTACCCCGAATCCATTGGGACACTTATATGGCATCCATTGATCATTGTATCCATCGCTTTCAATACATCCCCATTCGCAATCACAACCGTATGGATTACACAATGTACCACTTATGAGATAGGTACTGATCTTGTCGCAGCCTGCGGCTCTCGCATCCTTTATCGCATCGTATCGATCGTAACATGTGGCGGATTGTTGTCGGATCTTTGAGTTGCGAGCAGAGACCAGACCCGTAGAACAGGCGACGAGGATAGTTGTGAGTTTCATGGTTGGGAAGTAGATCGAGAATCAGATGGGAAGACAGGTTTTTGAGTTTTAAAGCGCAATTGTTTGTATGGGGATGGGAAATAGAAATACTACCATGATCAAGGGAGTGATATTACAGTGAGTCAACACGGCAAAAGCATTCCAACTCACGAGATCTTGAGACATATCGTGATTCTGATTGGCTTTGTACGAGTGATGTATTGTGCGCCACAATAACTGTCGTTTTGTTGGGTGACGAAGCTACCCTAAATCCCATGACCGATTTAATGGGAATGTCGCGGATCAGCATGCTGAGGTACTATCGGGTTTAATGTGGGAGGGAAAATGGGCAGAAAGAAAATTTACTTGACTAACATTATCACCGGCATCATCTGATAGGATCAGGGGAATTATCTCAAGTTTCCACTCTTAGTCGACAATCTCAAGCATCACTCAGTGCAACATAACGTTGAGAAAGTACAAACTCCTCCTTAGGTATCTTCCAGCCTGCTGCCTCTCAGCCAGTACAATCTGTCAGTGGAAACACAGCGAAGATGGAGAGCAGAATATTGATGCCGCATCTAGACCCAAATTGCTCAACTACTACTACATCTGATTAGAGCAAATCCGCTGGCCTTTCGCAAAATGAAGTTTATTAATCGCAAAATTACAAGTACGGAGCGTGAGCTTAATACTTACAAGCTCATGAGAGAATCCAATAGTCTGTGGCGCTTATACGCGCTATTGGCTTCCAGGCTCTTCTGAAGTTGTTAAAATCAGGGGTCAAGTGCTAGTGTCGTGCTGGAGCTAGCGCAATTGAGCACAGGGTCTTTTTCACATGTTGAATGCACTGAGTATCGATGAATGAGATGTCGTTCACTTTGAACAGAAAAATGAATATATGAGACATGGGAAAGTAGTCCTTGAAGGCGATTAAATAACTATCATGTGCAGGCCATTTAATAGATCAGAAAGATTAAGCATAGACTTTTCCTTTCTCTGTTAGTGTGAGCTGTAATTACATTCAGCTCGTAAAAAGACGAGGCGTTCACTAGTCAGGGCGATTTCAGTCTAAGGGTCCCACATCCGATAACGTGAAGCTTCATAAACACCAGGACATCGCTTCCCAGAAACTCGATCATTGCCTTCTTTCCCATCTTTCAGCGCCTCCCAGGCTACCGCACTCATTTGGCGCTTTCTGCTTCAAGTCATTACCATGCGTTCTGTTCTCGCCCTGGCGGCATTCGCCTTGGGTAACTTCAATGGTGTCCAAGCCAGTCGATGCAAGCCTCATCCCAACCTCACCACGACCACTGCGTCTCCATCTACTTCAGAGACAGAGGCACCACTCGCGGTCAAGAACGTACTCAGTAATGGGAACTTTGCTACCAGAGATCCTGACGTACCAGTTCCTGGCTTTATTGTCGAAGGTCAAGCACAAATCGTCACCAATAAGGGTTACACTGGCGACGGAAGTAAAGAGCAGGGCTGTGTTGAGATGTCAGCTCGCAACGACCCCTCCAAGCGCAAGCGAGGCATTGGAAATGTCGCCAAGATCTCGCAGCAGCTCCTGGATCTGGACACGAAGAAGAAGTATACCGTCCGATTCTTCTACGCAGTCGTCACCGCGAGCAGCGGCGCCAATGTCTGCACCCTCACTGCTTCCATCGGTGGCCTGCAGTTTTATACTTCGACTATCCTCAGCTTGGGACGGGGGATTGAGTGGGATACTGTTCTGACGCAGACAGACGTTCCCAACACGGAGGGTGCCTTTGCGGTGTCGATCAACTGTCCTATTGGCGGGGTAGCGGCTATCTATCTTGACTCGATCTTCATGTCCAACCAGGTCACTCCCGACACAATCGACGATTTCAAGCTGGATTTTGGCGGCGGGGATGATTTACCCCTTCCTACAACTACCAGTAAACTGCTGGTGGGAACGACATCCGACGCGCTGGACACCGCCGAGACCGCTCATGAACCATCAACACTTTCCGAGCGCCTCTCGAGCACTGAAGACGCGGCTACTATTGTCCCCACTACCTCCAACATTGCTACCCTCGATCCGTCAACAGCGTCTCGGCCCTCTGATGAGACTGTCACCCGCGAGTCCACGTCTACTCAGACATCGGAATACACTGGTGTACCGACGTTGTCGACCGCCTCAAGCGCTCACAGTCGTGATCCATCTACTGAATCAGAGGGCAAGACTGAGACCTTCACTTCAGAGCCAGCCACAAACACCAAGGACGCTCCTACGATCGAGACGCACGACCATGCCTCTACGGAAAGTTCCGCGTCTTCCGTGGACCTATCTACGAAATCCGAGAGCAGCACTGAAGTCCCTACTCTACACCCGGCCACAACCACCGCGGACACTCACACAACCTCCACATACGATCCCTCCTCTTCTGAAACTTCTTCATCTTCTGGCTCACGAGTCTGCCCTGTTGGAGCACCACCACCCGGATACTGCACACCAGTCCAGCCTCAAGTAACCCAAACCGTGTCCCTACCTGGAATCCCAATCTTCTCAGATAACGACCAGCCTAACGCACCAAGAGCATGCTGGGCCACCGGCGTCCCAAAGAGTGGTACATGGGGCCGTACAAAAGACAGCAATCCTCGACAGAACTCCATCGAAGACTGCGCCTTACTATGCAAAAAAGAAGGTTCAGCTTGCAAGGCCTTTGCGCTTAACACTCTTGGACAAGAGAAGTCTTGTTGGATGCTTGGGGATAGATTGGGTGTTACTGGTATCGATCTTGGCAAGCAATGGTCTTTGGTCTGGAATGACTTTGACTGTTTCGAGTGCCACAACTGTGACATCAAGAATCCGTTGGACATTGAGACTAGCACATCCGAGGTTGTGCCATCATCGACCATTGCTCCTTCAGAGTCTTCTGATGTCACGACTTCTGCTGTGCCCTCTACCACAGCGCCCAGCGACATAACTACCAGTCAGGCTCCTACCTCTGACGAATCCACTTCCGAACAAACGACCGAGCCTCCAACACGAACTGATCCTACTACCCTGTCCACCTCATACCTGCCAACAACAACCGAGTCCATCATGGCCCAGTGCACCCTCGCTCTCTCAGACGGATGTGTCATCGATCCAAACTCCGATTACTCCGACTGTAACAAATCCGGCAAGTTCAAAAACACATTCACACTTAGAGACGAAGAGTATCCTTGGCAAATTGACACTTGGAACTGTGCTGCCCTCTGCTACCACATGCCTAGTCGCTGCAAGGCATCCGCCTATGACAATGACCTGCGGAAATGCGTCTTCTCATCTCGCTCGACACGCGATTCCTCATTTACCCCCTCAAACGAGGAAGGAAGCAAATACTGGAGTGAACAGAGCTGCAATATGTGTTTCTGTCAGGACGCAGATCGAAATGACTACTATGCCTCACTTGCGACTGCGCTTCCTCAAGCTACCTGCACGCCTAGCATCGCAAGCGAAGAGGCAGTTTGTGAAATCAAGACAAGTCCTTCTAGCGACTTGGTCTGCCAACACACCGGCTACTTCCCCTGGGCATATGATACGGTACCGTCCAAGTTCCCCTACCAGGATTCTGAGGAGCGTTGTGCGGCGCTTTGCAATTCCAATCCTGATTGCGCTGCGTCGGCTTGGTCCGAAGAGTCTGGATGCGCTATAGGCTACCATCAACTCAAGTCCATTCAATGGAGCCAGTTCGGTAATACCATGATGAGTTGGAGTGATAAGGGTTGTTGGGATTGTTCTGATTGTATTAAGAGTCAGAGGTGGCGTATCATCAATGTTTGATATCAATGGGGATGCCTTACCAGTTTGAACTGGGCGATAAATATGGGTGTTTTAGAACAACTTGTTCTTTGTTCCAATGTATTTAGCTTCGAAAGTTACATAGCAGATCACCAATGCAAGCAATTAGCAAGATGGCTCGCGATCCTAGCGCTTATTCTTTGTACGCCGTGGCTTTCTCGTCACTGCAAACTTGCATTTTCATTGTTCTTTCAGCAATACATGGCGGGAAACTGTCTGTGAAGAAGAGCAAGCTGAACCATTCTGCCGAGGGCGATTCAGCGCAAAGCAACAAAGAGAGGAAGTTGCATAAAGATTGGGCAAGTCTCATTTCGTAAACTCACAAAAATCCAAGGTCTTTGGAACTAACGAGAGTCATGTCGCTACTACCAAAGGAGAGGGACTATAAGGTAAGCAAATTGCAGCTTGCCCTGGACTGACCTGACGTTTGCAAGGCCGCCGTCGACATCCTCAACGGTCGTCGCCGCGGAAAGAGGCCTACTGTACCCTCACAAAACGATCTGCCAGCACTCCAAGCATAGTTGGAATGAAAGAATGGCTTCAACAAATCGGCCACTCGGTATGACTCACCGAGCAATCTGATCTTGACTTGATAACTGCTAAATCCAGTAGACTGCTGATATTGATCGTCTGGACATCATCCATGTCGCGGGAACCAAAGGCAAAGGAAGCGCATGGGATACAAGTGTAGTTCGTTTCGCCTTTGTTATTATCTCGCTTTATATATAACTACTTTAATCTAGTTTGCTTGGTACACCTGAATCCCTTGCGACCATGTCTGCCAGATACTGGCTTCCAATAACCTTTCAGAACCCCAAGCAGCGTCCAAGACCAAGAAGTCAGCCTGGAGACCTGCTTTCAAACTGCCGACCCAGTCGTCAGCAAACCGTGAGTACGCAGCTCCCTTCGTGGCCGCTGTCATAGCGCTCGCCAGTGTCAGGGCTCCTGCCGGGTTGACACGGCCCTGGAACTCCCGGTCACTGACTGACTTACGCGTGGTTGCGGTGTAGAGATTCTTGAAAACATCGTGTGCTGCCGTCGGTGCGTCAGAGCCAATAGCCACACAAGCGTTGCCGTCGAGCATCTGGCGGTAAGGGAAAGCTCGCGCCATGGACTCCGGTCCTACAAGCTTGGCGTAGTCGATCAGGCGCGCTGGATCACTATGGATTGGCTGGACAGACGCTGTGATCCCTAGCTTGCCTAGCCTCCTAGCATCTTCGGCGCTCGCGATCTCAAGGTGCTCGATGCGGTGGCGGCCGTTTGGGTCGCCAGCCGCCTCGATACAATCAACGGCCTGTGTTATAGCGGCATCACCGATGGCATGGATGGCAACCTGTAATCCCTCCGCCGCGGCCTCCTTGACCACTTGCATCATGGCCTCGCGCGGCCACATGGGGTTCACGATCAGGTTAGTGCCACCGTACGGACGGCTCAGCGCTGCAGTGCACCCGTCAACAACGCCGTCATTGATTAGCTTGCAGCCGACAACGCAAAAGTCCCGGTTCTTCTGTGGGTGCCACTCGTGATGCATCTCAAGGGCCTGATTAAGACGCTGCTGTCTTACAGCGGGATCATCATCGTAACGAATAAACCAATGGGCCGCTACGTGCAAGGGAAGTCTCCCTTCAGGCTGGGTGCGGCGATAAGCCTGCATGGCGTCCCAGATCTGGGTGTCCATGGCCATGTCGATAATGCCCGTGTAGCCTGCGGCAATGTACTGATTGAAGCTGCTGCTGAGGGCTGCTTGGAGGTCTTCGGGGGTACACTGCCCCAGTAGGTATGGCCAGATGAATTCCATAGCCGCCGCTTCTGCGACAAGTCCAGTAGGCTTGCCGTCCTCATCACAGGGAAGGTACTGCGGGCATGTCTCCTTGATGCTGTCAATGGGCAGCTCGTTGAGAGCCGCCGTGTTGCACCAGGTCGAATGAAGATCTAAAGCTTCGACGAAGATCGGCCTAGTATCTAAGTCGTCTAGCATGGTTGCAAGCGCCTGTCCACCGGTGCTACATTGCTGCCATCCGCGACACAGGATGCGAGGTAGTTCCGGGTGCTCCTTTGCGTAGCAAGAAATGACGTCTCGGATCGCAGTGAGTGAGTTGCAATTTTCCAAGTCCAACTTGAGCAGCGAGAGTCCGAAGAAGAGAATATGGACGTGCGCGTCAATGAAGCCGGGCACCACTATACGCTTCTGGAGGTCAACCACATTGGTCACGGTGGCGTTCTCTTTGGCTTGTCGGACTTCTTCGTCAGTCTCGGCGCCTACATGGATAATCTGACTGCCTTTCACGACCATGGAGTCATGATGTTTGCTGGGCTTGTCCAGCTCATGGCCTGTGAAGAAGACACCGTTGGTGAAGACCTTGGTTGCCATCGTCGGGTGTCAGTCTTATCTGTCAAAGTGGGTAGAGTCTGGGTAAGTATGATTCTCAAACAAAACGGATGTTGCTCTCTTCAATTATCTTGGTTACTTCCATCCCCACCCGCTCCTTGAGGGAAAGTGGACAAGCCATCTTGGGCGATGCGATGGGAGTCGAGTCGTGGCCAGGCTATACGCGACCCGTTTTCGGGTCCACAGCATTGGAGTACAAGAGTGGATCACAGACAGTCCCTTGTCCCAGCGTCATGATCTCGTGGGGCAGACTACGCCTAGAACAGCAGGTTTTTACACCAGTCGGAGTCCCATATACTTCTACAACCGACAAGCTGCGGGGAAGCAGCCCCCTACTAGCATAGGCCCATAGCAAGCTGCACTATGATGGAATGAACGACAACAAAAATCCAATGTATGAGTCGTAGCCCACCCAGCGTGGTCGTGGCATGTTTTCCCCAACGTATACTTTCTGCCAAGATCTGCCCCCCCATGGTTCACTGTGCGGAGCGCCGTGGACTGCCGTAGTTCCGAAGGATACTTGACGTGTATGTTGGGGTACACCTGGGGAAAACCTTGATTTGACTTGCTCCGCTGTACTTGTCACATTTGGGTAATGTTCACTACGCAACCTGTAATCAGCCCGCTTCGACCACACCAACGACCTACCTCAACTTCCACTAAATCATAGCCGCATTCATTATTACGTCCGATGGCATTCAAAGTTTCGAAGGCTTTGTTATAGGAGCAAAGACATGCGATTTAGCTGCAACTACCTGAAAGTCCTATTCCCTCTCACCTGTAAAAAGTTGGCCACTCGAAGCTAGTGAAGCACAGTCTATGTATGCACGCAAGTTGGACACGAGGCTAGGATTGCAAAATAGCAAAAACTGTTCTTTTCACCCGTCCATATCAGACGACAGTCGAGCAACCTTTTCGTACCGCTCTATCGAGGCAATCCGGAACTGCTTACCCCAGATAGCCAAGGGGATACAGAGTAGCCCGATCCCAGTGCTGACACAACCACCTATGATACCGACGTGGGTGAGAGACATATCGTTGAGCCAAGAGACAAGCCCAAAGGGAAGGCCAAGAGTGAAACCGTTTCGGATGAAGGTAATGAAGACGAAGCTTTCAGCAACAGCCTGGCCATACACATCTGAGTCAGTACTGGGTTACCAGGGCCGGGAATCAGGTAAGTTTCGGACAGGGAAGATAAATTCGCGCACCTCTTTGTAAGCATCAATGACCATAGTGAATGAAACATCGAAGACAGAGCCCATTCCAAAAGCGTAAATACTGCTGCCGATGCAGGGGAAGATCCAGTGCCATTGCTGCAGAGACTCACATCAATATTACTGCCAAAATACTGACGGGAAACGTATCAGTTTGTTTGACCCACCTTTTCAAGTGCCACTCCGTACAGTATCAAGCCCGCTCCGAGGGACAGTACGGGGAGAGGCAGAATGTACAGTCTCATCTCGGGCTCAAAGATGCCCTTGTTCCGGCGAGCCAGCCACACGACCAGCCTGTCTCCGAGGAAGCCAGCGTACAGGCTACCAATGATGTTCCCAATGAAAGGGCCAACGAGCATCAGACCAACGCCGGCGGTTCCAAAGTTGTAAGGTGGGGCGGACATCACGATGGGGTTGACGGATGAGATGAGCACGAGGAACGCGGTAACGCTGGCGGACTGGATGGCCGCGAACAGCACATGCACCATCATGGCCATCCTCCACGGCGATAGATAGCCTTGTATCAAGGCAATGGACGGCGCAACGGAAACAAGACGCATGCGTTGCCTGTAGGTGTTTGGAGGCGGAGGCGGCGCATCATCCTGTTGAGGAGCCTTTTCGAGATCGGACACCCCAGAGGCTTTGATATCAGCCGGGGCGATAGGTTCATGATTGCTAGGTTGCTCATGGTCGGCCTGCGACTCCTTTGAAGGTTCGAGAGGCCTTTGTTGGCCCAGCGAGAGAGGGGTGTAACTTGTCTCCTCGAATCCGAATATGAAGATAACAGTCAGCAGGCTCATGACTATGCCTAGGGTGTAATACGACCACCGCCAGCCCTGACTCTCTGCTTGCACGCCTGCAATTGTTGGTATGATGGTGTTACCAAGAACGAGGGAGATGATGTATAAGCCGTTGGCACTGCCGCGCTGGTGCACAAAGAAAAGGTCGGCAATCTGCACATAGCACACCCGTCAATCAGTTTCTCATAGAGTATGCAAAGAATTACGATCAGACACATACCGTAAGCTGCGCAATGGTTTCGTTAGTGGCACATGCCAGTCCGTACAAAAGATTTGTGATGTACATTTCGGGAAGAGTTTGCATCCTGGCGGACCACCAACTAATGGCCGCCATTACAGCCGTCGAGACAATGTATGTAGATCGGCGGCCATAATTGATGGTGAATGGGATGACAAAAATGCAACCGACTGCCAGACCGGCGACATTGCAGGCCAGACCAATGCTCAGCTGGTCGAAGGAAAACCCCAGCTCAACAGTAATCTGCGGCCAAAAGATTACCTGTATAATGATGCTGCAAATGTCAAGTAAGTAAGGACACGCGTTCCTGCGCTAGATGCGGAAGCCATAACATACGCGGTGAACATAGTGATTGTCAGGGCTCACATGAGGCCAAAGTTGACGGCTTTGCGGAATAGAGACCAGTTCTTTACCATCTCTTAGCATCGATAACATGGAGGGAAAGGGCGGCGGAAATGCGATGTCTTCGAGGGCACATACAAGCGGGTCGTTTGGATCGTTGGTTGGTTTCGGCACCAAAACAAATGATGTGGCATCTGCAGTTTTCTCGAGTTAGTCCATCAAAACGGCCGTCTGGAGGGGATGAAGATATAACGAACCCGATACGAGAAGGACAGGGCCTGGAGGCATGGACTCTTCCAAATTGGATGGCTGCCCGAATGACATTTTGGCTGGATAACTTTGCCTATCGCAGGGTGGTGAACAGTGAGTTGTTGTAAAGAAACAGCAAGTGGCAATGGGGATAATTAGAAGTAGGAATGCTCTGTAGTCTCTTTACGCATCGCCCACTCGATTTTTATAAGACCAATTCAATAACAGAGAGGACGGCTATCGCTTAAATTAATCCGAGCGATATCTTTGATGGGTGTTATCGGCAGGTGTGCCGGATATCGCTTATCTGAACGGCCCTTACAGATACAATGTCAAGTCGGAGTCGAGATTTCAGATTGCGGGGGACAGTTTCTGGGGGAAAACCTGCCTATTGGAGCTTAGTGTGAGACATCTCGCCAACTTAAGCTTTCACCGCTGGAAATAGCGCTAGGGTACTCCGTACAGTAGCTGGAACTTGTGATTACGAGCTGGACATTTGTTGGTGTGAAAACCTGCCAATTCAGGCCTAGTGACATCTCCAGATTTTCAGAAAAGTGCCAGCTCCACTTGCCGTCTTCTGGCCTGGTCATCCATATCGCACGAGCCGTTGTTGGATTCGAGCGCCTCATCTAGTATCTCCATTACGTGGCCAACGTTGGCAGCGGCTCTGTATGGCCGGCAATGCCGGTAGATATGCCTCAACGTATCAAGCCAGATAGTGTTGCGTCGAAGCAGTGCCACCTCCAGGCGGGCGGCGACAAGCGGATAGAGCATAGCGTTGGAAGCGAGATTGGCACTGTACTCGGGGCGACGTCGTGTCTCGCACAGGGCATCCAGCGCGGCGATTAGCCGACTCAGGAGAACCTCCGCACTAACGCCTGGGTCGGCGGAGCTGGGCCCTGCCTCAACCTTGTTTGATCGCCTCGCTGTCAAGACGCCTGCACAGCGATAAGCTTCCCACAAGTGACTGGCCGGAACTTCCCCGACCTCGCCTTGCCAACCAAGAAATCTCGATTCAGCATCATCTTCGTGAATAGCTGCGAATATGTCTAGAAGGGATCTGGGCAAGCCAGACATTGTCTCAATGCCGCCCAGAAAGGCGTCAGCCCCATGAGCCCGCTCGGCTGCTCGCAGCTGTGCCCATATTCCGTTGGTCAGAGTACTGCGGCCGCGAACAAAAGTCGGCATGTCCAAGACGCCCATACACTCTACGAGGAATCTCGCAATTGGTTGGATTGACCGGAGCGTCTGATTGAAAAGGCGATGCGGGATCTTGTAAACATTCATCATGTGTTCGAGCAGGAACGACCATGGTTCTCCTTGAAAAAGCTACGACGAGATCTTAGAGAGACGTGATTAGAGGGGAGAGAAATTGGATTGACCTACGTGCAAGGTGCAGATGAAGACGCCGGCGCAAAGAACACCAACGTCTAAGGAGCCGCTGTATGTATCGAGCTGGCGACGGAAGAGGGCGAGGCCACGCATTTGGTACGGCTGAAAAGGCAAAGACACGTCCGAGGGATCTTCCAGATACAGATGCATGGCAGCTATAATGAGTGTGAGTACCGGGGACTGCCGAGATATCTCACCAATTTGTGCTGGCAGGTCATCATCGCGACGTGTAGAGTATAGCAGATAGATGTTTTCCCTGAAGACTACCGAGGTCAAGAATAAGCCATTGATGAACTAACACGCGACACTTCCTTCTATTTTCAAAGAGGGTAGTCAGGCCAAGTCCTTACATTCATTGACAAGATGAGCCTCCTGTTGACGCTGCCGTGGTGTCAACTCGGGGGCCTCTAGAACACTGGAATTGAATTCTTCATCCAAATCGGCGTCCTGTGGAGAGGAAAAAGCGTCCGTCGATCCCTGTGGCGAGTGTGTAGGCGACGGCGGGGGTACGTCTGCAGTTGTGAGGCATAAGGTCGAACGGGCAGGCGTTGGCCTGCCAGTGAGGTGCCTTTGGTATGTATTGCCCACATCCCAGCGAAGGGGACGGTTATAACCATCACATTCTACGTCCAATGCTTCGCATGACCGGCAGCGCGGTCTTGTCTGGTCACATTTCCTGTGCCGCCGCTTGCAGTTTCCGCAGCCACCCCGGGAACGTGCCATGCGAACGGTGTTGTAGTGGTGGTCGAAAACCTCTGCGAAGACGATCCGAGTTGCTTTGTGGAGCAGTTGTTCCAATGTGTAGCTGCTATGTGAAAAGGAAACCGGTCTTGCGTGCTACGCCATACGTAAAATAGGTACAGGCAAGGTCCACTGTGCCATTGCGCCGCACTAAGAGTGGAACCCATGCTCACGTAATCCAGGCACCTACCCCAGCAAAAGAGGTATGCTGGGGCATTTGTCGGCCACTGAAACCCGTGAATCCTAGCTTGTAAACACCTTGGACGACTTAAGCTACCTACCCATGGTGTTCAAACATCTCTCATTACTGCCATTATTAAATGGATAAGATCCAGTAATACAAAGGGAAATTGACCTGATATCCTGTCAAAATTCATTCATGAGTTCGGTACTAAGAGGATTTTTGGAGGGCAAGATGTTGGATTACTTCTTTATATAAGAAGAGCGCAAATGTCCATACTCTCCATAGCTTCCCTTGCACTCCACAGCCTGCTTGGGTCCTGCCGTCGCTGCTCCCAAGCGTATTTCATGACACTATAGACTGTACCACAATTGGTGAAACCTGCGTCCGAATGATCCATGAGCTTCTTCAACAGGTCGTCAAAATACTGCTCATTTGGAGGGAGAGCCATTGATCCGGCGACACATAAAGGCCACGGTGTCCCACGCAAGGAAATATGGAATGGTAGTTGATCTAGCACTTCTATGACTCGCGAGACTGTTTGGTGAGGATCAGGTGACGTGATGCCGTGTTCTGAGGCAAGTGTGTAAAGTTGTACGAGCGCCGCAGTTGCAAAGAGGTGGGTTACGGAGCGACTGGTTTGAGTTGTCTGTTTTGCTTCGGGTCAGTAAGGTACCAGGAGTATGGAAATGTACAGACCGTTGATTCAGCAGCAAGCGCTGTATCTATTCCATCAAAGATCCGTTGCTCCAGATCAGCAATACCAGATTGCAAAAATGCCTTTGTAACAGAGCTAGCTCTTGAGCCAAGAGCCATCATATCACCAATCACTATCATTATCGAGTTTTGACAGCCCATTATGCGCGACATGTCAATCTTGCCAGCATTGAGCCAGTCGTGGTATGGTAGCTTGGGCGCAGTTCCTGTCGCCAGTGGTGCGAGGATATCAATCCAGACAAGGTTTGCCAGAACGAACTTTTGCGCAGTATTCATACCTCTCTTGAAGTCGAAGTTTGGACTCGAAGGATCGGACGCGTCGAAGTCGAAATCGGAGGGTGTCAGGTTACGAATAACGGATACGAGAGCGTTGAAGTGGGCTTGCCAGTTATTTGTACCACCTTGAAATACCTAGAGTCAGGTCAGAAAGAAAGATCGGATGTTATTAATTGGTTTGTACCTCGAAAGAGATCAAGAACATCCCGCCTGCGAGGAACTTGAGCCATTCCTCACTACTATCGGCGAAGCCGCCCACGTCTCTGTGACTAACAACGTGTCGCAGTTCCTGTAGCGCTTTGGTATGATACTGCAGCAGTTCGTCTTCTTGGTTCTCGGCGCGATAAGGCGAGAAGATATGTTGATGGAATGCGGAAAGGGTCAGAGCTGCGTTGCGAAGAGGTGCATCTGTCGCCAAGTTAGAAGGGATGCGGCACGCCAAAGCAACATTCCCGTACTTCTCTCCAAGAGGAATAAGAGCCATCCTCGCCCTCCCTGGTCTGGAGCATCGACGTAAAAGGCATATTGGATGGGGAAAATGTAATCCAAGTAATGAACGAGATACTGTGCCTCTCTAAAGATCGTGTTTGTTGCTGATGAACTAGGTTGTGCTAGGTTGGCAGCCTGTTCATCCTTCCGCTCAGACTTGTCTTGGACACGAGAGGCATGGCTTGCTTCGGCTGTTGATCGAGCAAGTTGGCGGTTCTGAATAGTTTTGACGCGTCGGAAATTTTCTTTGACAGCAACTTTGATGCGTCGAAGCTCTTCCTGCAGCAGCCGATCATCGGCCATCCATTCTGGTGCATCGAGGTCATACCCATGGCAGGTGATGTGCCGAGTGCTGCACTCTTCGCAATTGGGGACTGACTCGTCGCATCTTCGGTG
The DNA here is from genome assembly GCA_004367485.1 of Fusarium citri. Lineage (NCBI taxonomy): Eukaryota > Fungi > Ascomycota > Sordariomycetes > Hypocreales > Nectriaceae > Fusarium > Fusarium citri. The sequence continues at coordinate 39,020 of QHHH01000094.1, forward strand.
GCGAATACGACATGTCCAGCAGCCCCTGCGTCCTCGGGGCATGTTGTGACTTATCTTTGTCAAGCTCGGAATTGAAGGTTGCAAGGTGGGAATTCGGAAGCGTGAGAAGTGGATCTTTAGCCATTTATCTCTATGGGGCGGGTCACAGTGCCAATCTGCGCTGATGACAAAGTCAGTATCAAACTTGGAGATAAAAGCGGCATTGGATCGGACATAATCGGCTCCAGGTTTCGTGGAACATCGTTATCAGACTGGGGTGCAGTAGCATTAATTCCCTGGTTTTTTTATGTCATTTTTGAATCCTTTATCTAGACGTAACTGATTCAGGGACCTTTTCATATAGCACGTTGAATATTTGTGGGCGCTATTGAGACCAAGCCACGAGGTTAACCTCGCTGTCCATCAGAAAGCCATTCATACCCATTGAGATAAGTCACACCTCCGCTGGTGCAAGATAACAAGTGAGTTATTTTTTTTTTACAACACCTAGTTACGCTTCAATCTCACAAAAAGGCCAGTTTGATGTCATCATGTAGTTTTCATAGGTAGGGTACCGGGTAGCCAGTTGTGGGACGGAGTGTACACAATCCTCGAGACAAAGCAAATCTCCCATCTCTGAACTGTTCGAAGACATTGACAACAGAACAAGACATGCACAAATGGCGTATCTGCATACAATCAAGTACACCTAATTGGTCATTGATGTCGCATAACATTCTAGGGTGACAATACACAGATTTATGTACATAGTTCAGGTTTAGAGAAACGGTAAAGTAACAAACATTTTTAAGCCACTTTACAAGAGAAGGGCCGACCAACTTCGCCACGGTTAAATTTTGCAATCTGTAATGATGTTAGTTCCATGAATCCACGCAGGCAACCACGGCCACTTACGATCTGGTAGATACTGGCATAAGCGCCGGCAATAAAAATAAAGAATCCTATGATGAACACAACAAAGTTGCAAACTGCACGCTTGACGTTGTGTTTATCATACCAGGCTCCTTCCTTGAGAAGAAAGAACCACATGATAGGGGGGATCCAGAAAGAAAAACCAGATATGAAAAGGGCAGCGCAGATTGCCAACAGCTCAGAGAAAAAGGGAATAGCCTCAGCAACAACCCATGAAAGGAAGATAACAAAAGCGACCACAGCCAACCACGAAATCCAACCCTTTCGGGTGTTGATAAACCGGGTGATTGAGTCCCTGTAGAGTCGGCCGTGAATGAAACGGCAAGCCACCGTGGCGTTGATAGAACCCGAGATGTATATAACTGGCAATGCAACGCCAAACGCGACTTTTGACACCAACGGACTTGCTGATAACAAGGCCGGGGATTGAACTTCCTGGCCGACGAACGCATATATGACTGCTCCAGTGATTGTATACAGAACGATCTCGGTAAGACCTAGAGTGATGATTGATTTCGTAAAGTCGGCTGGCGTATGCATCTCCGACATGAAGGAGAACTGGGCTGCTGCAAATGCATATGAGAAGACAACATTGGAAACAGCGGTAAGGGCCTGGGTGAAGCTTAGGTCGTTCTGTGGCCAGGCTGACCACGTTGAAGAGTGCTCTGATCTCTGGATACCCGTGGCGATAATTGTAATGCCGATCGCAAGGATGATAGAGATAAAGTCAACGTAACCAAGGATTGCAATCTCGGTGAATGAAGGTGGGATCGCAAGTACCAGAAGGATAATAGCAGAGATAACCCCAAACATCAAGGTACACACGCTGCTTCCCGTGATCTTGACCAGGGCAATCGTACCCGTCAAGCAGTGTGATCCAGTAGCCAGAACCAACAATCCTACGAAAACCACAGCAAAGATCTTATCACCGACACCTCCCATCAAAAGTCGGCCAGCATCAACGTAATGATCGATGTGAGGATATTTGAGCTTGACGAGCCCGACCATGTAACTGGCATACATGGCAATGAGACCGATGCCAACGCAAGCCAAAGTTCCAATGACCATTCCAAGTGTAGCAAAAGCTCCAGGGAGGCTCAGACTACCGAGGGCTATTGCTTGAACGATGAGGACGATGGTGAGGCGCTTCCATCCTAAGCGTTGGAAGTGGGCGGTGCCTTGGATGGTCTTTTCTTTTTCGAGATCGGTTTGTAACATGTCGGTTGTGGCATCGCCGAAGGAGACCTGTCGATGAATCTCATTGTGCGGCTTTTCGTTTGGGACGATAATATCGGAATCGTCTGCGACCTTGGGATGTCTCATTTTGTCGTTGTCTTGAGCAGCCATTCTCAAGGGCTTCTGCTTATAGGTCTTCAAAAGATGACCAAGTGATTGAGATAGAGCGTATTGGTGAGAACCAGAAGAATATGTGAAGAGGGATGCCGAGAAGCTGTAAATCTGGGGAACAGATGAAGGTTATATCCTCTGAGGATAAAAGTAGATCTTGACCTAGGTTTCTAATGCTACCCATGGGCCATGTTCCCCGTGGGGTATTGATGGAGCGCGCTTGGGGTAACCATTTCCACGTACGTGAACTTTATCTCTAGGGCGATAGGAGTAATTCGGACATACGGATGATGCCACCAAGCATTATGCATTTAGAAGTGTCAAAGGACGTTGGTTGGCTGATCAATACAACATCCTGCCCCGGCCCCAGTGAAGTATCGAACAATTGGTCTGGGACCTTATGCCATGCTTTTCTGATGCAATGGTTTGCCAGTTAGAATCTCGGCAGGGCGAGAAAATGAGTGGGTTCTTGTAAGCGTAGGGCGCGGTTCGAACAAAGTGCAGGGTGTGGTGGTTGGAGATATCATCTCGTAGGTAACGCAGCTTATGGGAACGACGACGGGATTACTCAGTCATGCAGTGCTCTTCAAACACTCTCAATGCTTTCCGCAAGTGAACCGGTAATGAATTGTCCTTCACTGTGTTCATAGAATGCATTTTGAATGGCATCGGGAGGCATCTCGGGACTCCTCGGTCCACCCTCCACTTTCTGGTGAATCTGTTACGTATATTTTACGGCTCCAAATCTCCATCAACATTGACACACTCGGAAATGGGGAAGTGTTGGGGTTTGGATCAAGCGGGGAATGGAAGGAGGAACAGGGGATATTAGCGTCAGTGCTTTATCACACCAGCCGGATGCTTATTGGACAAGTTGCTAGGCCGAATGCTTGGATGTGGGGTTCATACTGGGAAGGAAGGTGGGAATTCAGATCAGGTAGAAGATCTGGTTCAGCTACAGAAAGTAAACGAGACAACGAGATACTCAACTTCCACACACCAGAGACCGTTTCTCTCTAACAACCTCTTCAACCTCTGTTTTCTTTTTCCCTCTGCTTTCCCTCTCTGAAGTTCCCGATAGTCTTGTTTTTCAGAGACAGCATTGTCAGGCCACTTGTCTCATACGACTTCCGGAAATAACACCGACGCCATGGCCAAGACCCTGTTCGTTAATGGTCGGATCCTATCCAAGGCAGAAACCGGCCTCAATGGCGCTGCCCACTTCTCAGACAGCATGTTGGTACAGGGGGACAAGATCGTCGCGGTCGGATCTCGCCACGACATCGCCCAGGATTCCACAGCAGATGTAGAAGTTCATGACCTCAATCAGCGGGTTGTGCTTCCCGGTTTCATCGACGGTCATATGCATCTACTCTTGCTTGGCCAGTCTCTCCGAAAACTCGATTTATCAAGATGTAAAACTCTTGAAGATATCCGATCGTGTGTACGACAATACGCAGTTGAAAACCCGAAAACCCCGACTATTCTCTGCAAAGGATGGAGACATTACATGACCCCAGATGGGGTAACAGCTGCAATGTTGGATGATCTCGATCCACGGCCTATATTCATTGATGCTGGCTCCCTGCACTCCTGTTGGTGTAATACTGCAGCTCTTGAAGAACTTGAGGTTGCCGATATGCCAGATCCAGCGGGTGGCAAGATTTATCGAGATGCCGACGGTAATCCGTCAGGTCTCTTGGACGAAGGCGCGATGATGTCGATCAGTGAGTCCTACCTAGCTTTTCATAAAGAGTTCACGATTAACTGTGTCAAACAGTTTGGCCATTCCAAGCAAAGTCATCCCCCAAGCATGAGCGCATCGAGGCAATCCGCGCCGCCGTAAAAGAATACAACGCCGCTGGCTACACTGGAGCGGTGGAAATGGCTATGGACGAAGAGGCTTGGGATGCCCTCGTCACACTCTACAAAGAAACGCCCAATCTCTCACTCCGAATCGCCGCACATTGGCTAATCAAGCCAACTGACGATCTTGAGAAGAACTCAAAACAAGTGCAGAGAGCCATCGAGTTGAGCAAACAGTACAACTCTACGACAAGCCCTGACCTTCGTCTTGTCGGAATTAAGGTGATTACAGATGGTATCGTTGATGCTTGTACCGCTTACCTCTCTGAGCCATACGCTACTGCAGGTAGTCCACCGCCAATCTGGGAACCAGAATACTTGGAACCAGTCGTCAAAGAGGCCGATGCAGGTGGGTTACAAATTGCCCTTCATGCAATTGGTGACGGTGCAGTCAGAATGGCCATCGACGCCATAGAGAAGCATGCAACACCTGGTCGACGGCATCGAATTGAGCATCTAGAACTCGTCTCTCCTGAAGACGCCAAGAGACTCGGGAAGCTAGGGTTAACAGCGTCTATCCAACCCATCCACGCCGACCCTTCTGCTCTAACCACCTGGCCTGACCTAATCGGAGAAGAAATGTATCAACGGGCGTTTGCGTACCGAGAATTTGCTGATGCCGGCGCTTTGATGGCGATTGGCACTGATAGTCCTACTTCACCATGGTCGCCCATGCATAACTTTCACGTGGCTATCAACCGACAGTCTTCGAAAGATCCTGAGAATACAAAGATTGTACATGAACATTTCCGACTAGGAATGTGTGAGACATTCGTCGCAGGCACAGAAGGCGCAGCTCGAAGCGTCTTTGCAGAAGATCGTATTGGAAGCTTATCTGTTGGGAAACTAGCAGATTTTATTGTTGTTGATATGCAATGGGACCCCAAGACTTTACTTAAGGCTGAGGTGAAGGAGACTTGGTTTGGGGGTGCAAGAGTGTTTTAGACAGAGAACTTAACAACCATAATAAGCATCGGAGCTATTCGTTCGAAAGGGGATAGCCTATCTACGGGGGGTTATATACTCAGATTGCCGGGTGGTTGTACATCTCAGGCCCAGCGCGTTCAATGCAATGTTAATTTGTAGCTTTAAGGGCTCAACAACTGAAGTATATATCTCTCGCAACCTATCCTTCGAATGATAATACCAAACCTGTGTTTCCTCAAGCAATATGGGTAAACCTGTGTCCTTGTAGGAGATTTTGTGCACAAATAGCTTCCCCACCACAAGTCTATATAGAAGGATCTCCGGTACATTGTAGGCAATAAGCCCTGCCACAGTGAACATGTTAGGTCGACCGGAGATAGGTCCTACGCAAGGAAGGGTATCGAAATAAATCGCCAATAACTAAGTGTTCTATAAGACGACAGACAAATTGATATCATTGACGTTTATTAGCTAGTGATGGGAGACTATTGTAGAATTACTACGATGATAAAGAAACGCTCTATCCTATCGCTTGAAGCTATGGGCCCTCGTGAAGAGTGTGACTGAAAAGCAGGAACCAATGAAAGCTTTGGTAAGATATAGAAGGGCGCCGGTCTCTATGTATGATTGGTCACAGCAGTGAGGCTGAATGCATAGTAACGTGACCCTGTGTACAGATATTTGTAGCCATCTGTACCCCGCTACGTAAGCACATCTCATCTTCGTCATTGCATGCTACAGAACTATACTGCCATGCCTCGATGCTCATTCTGTCGCACGTTCATTATCACCCAGGACCGCTTCTATCTGAAGTTCCATCCAAATCTTGCATCACTCAAGAAGAGCGCCGAAGATGGTTGCGATTTCTGCCATCTTTGCTGGACAGGTTTCCAATACGAGTGGGCAGATTCTGAGATCGAAGCTGTCCTCAGAGACGAGGTTCCGGAAGGCGTGACCAAGTTCGATCCAGGTATATGGATTTATGTGCATTTCACCGATTTCGGCGCCACCATGACACAGCCATGGATCATTGTGTCATGTGGGAGATATAACGCTATCACCTCAGTAAGGGAAACCAGCCATGGTCTCAGCCCCATCAGCATAGCCGTCTATGGGTAAGATCGACTCTATAGCAATAGGAAATGTTGAAAATTACTTAGTGTTATGAAGAAAGGATGGCAATGCAGCTGGTTCGCGAATACCTGGGAGGATCTGCACGGCAGAATACGAGCCCAACTCCTATGTCAACTTGATACGAACTTTCCTTGAAAGATGTACGAAAACTCATAAGGAATGCAAGTTTGAAGGGAGGTACGAGATGTCTACAAGAGTAATCGACATAGGCAACGAAGGGGACCCTGCACGACTCGTTATCACAGGTCCTGATATGAAGGAGAAGTACGTTGCCTTGTCATACTGTTGGGGACCTGCTACTGACACTTTCACTCTCAACTGCCACACGATGAAGGAAATGCTGAATGGTATTAATGAATCTCGATTCGTGGCGGCACATCGCGATACGATAGCTCTGACCCGACAGCTGGGCATCCGATACATCTGGATTGATGCTCTGTGTATAGTCCAAGGCGACAAGCAAGATTGGGAACGCGAATCGAAACTCATGGCCCGAGTGTATGGCAATGCAGCCCTCACCATCACCGCAGGCAGATCCGGCGATGCTCGGAACTCCTTCATCGCCAATCAATACAAGCAACTTGCGCCCTGTTGCGAATTCCCCCTTGGCGATAGCGGATTAGGGACCGTTCGCGTTGGTCTAATAAGGTCTAAAGACCATGGAATCACTGAAACTCGCGGATGGTGTTGCCAGGAGAAAAGGCTAAGCCGCAGGGTTGTCTTCTTTGGCGAAGAGCAACTTATTTTCTTTTGCCGAACTTCCAACTACACAGAGGACTACATCAACCACAACGGCAGAACAGTATCACTCTATGGCCTCCTCAACGCTAATGATGGGCATCCGCAGCTGAGAAAAGATCGAATGCTGGAGCATTGGGATAATATTGTGGTGGACTTTTCCAAACGCCAGTTGTCTAATCCCCATGATATCTTCGCTGCCCTTGCATCTATTGCAGCGCCCATTTCTGAAGCCTTGCGATCAAGATACTTGGCAGGAATATGGGAGTGCGATCTCATCCGCTGTTTGCTGTGGAGGCCAGGGTATAGAGTGACCAAATTCCTCGGTCCGGCAACGAGACCTTTAGCAACTAGATTCGCACCCGCCCCAGTCATCAGGGCTCCATCTTGGTCTTGGGCTGCGATCCAAGGTGCTGTTAAGACTGTACCACTTCAACAATTTCGAAGGATGAAAACGAAAGGTCACAGTGGGGGGCTATTGATAAGACCCACGCAGAAGAATTCGGACAACTGGACCGCAGATACTCACTGTGGAGGTGATAAACTCCATATGCCATCTTGCGAGTTACAGATTCTGGGCTATATCCAAGAAGCTGTTGTCCTTTCCACAACTCCGTCTAGCAGTTTCATTACGTCTATACGACAACAGTTTCAGAGACCAACAGGCATCTTTCGCCGACCGGTTTTACTTGCACGAAATGAGGTGAACGAAGGAAGCCTGGGCAACCACCTCGAGCTTTTCGTAGCTCTAGGAATATTTGACATTGATGACGAGAGTATCCAAGACGTCTGGTGTTTGCAGCTCACACTTGAGGAGGGGCTCATGCTACGCAAGAAGGACGATGGGACGTTTGAACGTATGGGGTTGTTTCAACTTTATAAGGAGGATTGGTTCGATGGTGTAGGAGAAGCTGAAGTCAGGTTGGTGGAGTAGAATACCGAAGCAGCCTATGGTTTGGCTCTGGATGTGACTTTGATCATTGTTCGTGCAGGATGATAGCAATTGATATATGTCTGACAAAGACTAGAGGTACGGGAACATCCAAAGAAATATAGTAAGCGATCTCATAGAACCCAGTCCATTCATACCTAGAAGTGAGTCTTCACCAAGTCCCTCGCGGCCCGAATGGTATACTCCACAAGTTCAAAGCTGTTCAGTCCAGACGTAAAATAAGTCCGGTCCTTTCCTTGGAGACTGTTAAACTTCTTGTACCAACCATCTGCCAATGACTCCGGACTAACATGAGGGAAATACGGGATCTTCCCACTGAAAGCACGGATATCTGCAGCATCTAATGCTACAACCTTAGAATTGGGCTTTTGCAAGTCTCTGTTGATCTTGCTCAAGTCTTGGACAAGATGTTCCTTGACTCGAGTGGCATTAGGATGATCGGGATCGTCCACCGAGTAAACGTTGACGATGTCGGAGTTTGCGTGGAGTGGAGTTAAGTAGACAGGTTGACCCTCGGGCTTGAAAGGAACAAGTGGGTTGGGAAGCTCCTGGGAGACGCTCAGGTTATGGCCGAGGTGACTCATGCGAACAGCTGACGAGAAGTAGCCATTGACGTCAACTTGAGAAAAGAGCGATTTCTCAGCCCGCGAGAGTGCCAGCCCTGACTCTTTAAGAGCATCAGGTGTAGGAGGGAATGCAAGGATGACATCAGAGCAGAGCTGTGTCTTGCTGTGCTTTCCTCCAGCAGTACGGTATTGAATGCGTGGTCGTGATTTGCGTTCTAGATGTGTTAGCTCGGACCCGACAATGGAAATGAATGACGTACCGATGTGCTCGATCCTCGTGTTCAGATGCACTTGCCCTTTGAGATTGCGAGATAATTGCTTCAAGACTTTATAAAAGTCTTGGTGGTGTCAGCTATTACCGCAGCATATGAACGCGGACGTGGAGGTTTACCTGTCTTGTAGGGCTGAATGACGCCAATAAAGCTTCCAACGATATCCGGGGCGTAGAATTGCAAGTAGTAGAGCTGTACAGATTGTCAGCTTTGCAGGTGAAGAGGTAACGGTGGAGTATGTAGCTTACTGCTGGAACTTGAGTATAGTCACCGTATCCATAGTTTCCGGCACTGCGATTGATGACAGAAGCTATGATCGGGAATTTGTTAGCGAGGAGCCAGTCCTTTCCAGGAACCATGAACTCTTTCGGGACGCCATTCTAGAAGCCAACGTCAATACTACAGGATAGAGTGTGATCAACAGACGACTCACCTTGTAGCCGGGGACAGCATAGGGAGCAAACTTCTGCTTCCAAACTTGAGCATAGCGCGCCAGTTCTTCCTGCAAAGCCTGGGCAGTTGCGGGAGATGGAGGCTGCATCAAAGCCGCAGCTCCAGTCTTAGGATTATAGTCATACCCGAACGCGGGATCGAACTCGTCGAAGGCGACACCGGAAGATTTAACAAACGCGTATGTTTGTGCATAGCTCGGACTTCCCGTAAAGAGCACTGCGCCAAGAGGAAAGTACTGGCCGCTACGTGGGTCAACCGACGGTCTCGGAATTATGACTGACGAGGGAGGTTTGACTTACTCTTCATAGTGAGACTGGCATTTTCCACCAACAGTATCGCGCTTCTCAAAAATGACAGTCTTGTAGCCTTTGTCCTCAAGTGCCCTTGCAGCTGTAAGGCCGCTTACACCAGCGCCGACAATACAAACCGGGGATTTGGACTTGGGTGTAGCCACTGCGTTAGCCAGCGAAGCCGCAGCAGTTATCAAAAAATACAACTTCATCATGATTGTTGAAATGTGCCGAGTAAGCGGGCATAGGCCATGCAGGTCCCTAGGCTTTTATTGAAGTACGATCTTCCGCTAAAATTCGGAACTTGCGGCTGTGGTCCGTAGGGGTAAACAAGCCACCACGGTCCAGAATTAGAACTATTGAACTAATGTCTCACCTGTCAGCGTCACATGTCACAATTGTACCACCACACGAGTCACTATTGAATTTCATCTCCCTTTTTCTTCAGCCTCAAATTGAAAGCTTACCATTATATGTCAGTGGCGTCTCACAGGATCAGAGGCTGGCGCAGCTTGTTTCAGACTACGCCGTCAGCGCGATGTCGTAGCTCTACGAACTATGGATGACCATGTATCAGTAATAGGTCCCGCGGGCCCTCTTTTCTATCCAGTGGACTTAGTTACTAAATTCGATTGCGATATAATTCATCACTTAGTGGTGTAGGGTACAATGTACCTTTTGCTGGCCCCTGCAAACCCAGTCGCCCAACCACAGTGGGCGGTGTTTCTCGTGCGACGTCTGTTGAGGCCCCCGATAGTTCGAAAAGTTCAATCAAATTGACCCGAAATACCGTTCGTTGGATACTGTAAAAAATGATCTATTTGTGTTTATCTTTATCTTAGTCTTCTGTCTCTTTGATTAATCCTAGCGCTTATCCCAAAAGCCTTTCTTTAAGTGTTCTGGTTTGCTTAACCAGATCATCAAACCTGACAAGCTCCACAGCGTCCTTTTTCGTTACCTTGAAAGGTTTCGTTGCGATCCAAGCCCTATAAAGAAACTTATAATCATCATAGTTGTGGTCGTTAACAAAGCCCATGTCTATGATACATGTGGCATCCAAAATTCGTTGAATTGCTTTCGTCCAATGACTAAAATGATCAAAGTTGTCGTTTGCGTTTGCGTATCGTGTTACTACTGTCTGGATTGGAATGTCTGCCTGGATGACTTCGGGTGCCTTGAGCCTGGTTCTACCCTCATTCGCACGAAGCTGTACTGTATACTGTCTCTTTGTCAGTTCTGTTTACGGTCAAAGATGGACGCGTTGACATACCTCCTGCATAGTGGCTTGGACCTTTCTCCCCCCAACCTCCAATGTATCTTGCGTCAGTGCTGCGTCCATCCCCTGTTTCTTTGCCATTGGGTGAGGAGGAATGCTGAAATTCTGGATTGCCCCGACTTTCTCCAGAAAATCAAACTGATTGGTGGTTGTATTGCGTAGAAAGTGGATGTGTACACGGACTTGTCTCCACGTATCGGGTCCAAGTTTTCTTTCGGCATAAGCGATCGCATCATGTATGAGCCTCCATGTCTGTTTGATATGCAGTCCAACAGCAAAACTCATTTCCAGAGCTAGGATAAACTTTGTAACTGGTTTTGAAGTATAGAAGGTAGGCCTTAGGCAGTATCTGTTACCAGCCATAAAGTACGGTGAGCATGTGACAAAGGTAAATCTTGTCTCAGTATATTCATCATGGTCGGTACGGGGTACAGCTTTCAGCATTGCTTCTGGAACAGGTAGTTTGAGAACGTAGTTGTCGAAAAGGGTGTGGATGCCATACGCGATCATATACACTTTCTCCGGTGTGAGATCTTTGATTTGTACGGTTGGCTGTTCTTCTTCAGGCTGTTCAGGAAGATGTGGCGAGTTGGAAGATTCGTTATCGCTGCTTGACTTTCTTTCTGTGAAGACTCCTTGAACGCTATTTCCTAGACCAGGCAGCGAAGCAGATGTTTGGCTTTTTTCAGTTGCATAACTGTAACCGGCAGACTTCGGCGTCGTTGGAAGCAAAGGCTCTTCTCGTAAATTTCGGAGCTGCTGAAGATAGTCAGGGCTGACTTCAATTCTGGAATAGAGTTCCTCATCCGATGATTGCCTAGTCTGGATACTATCCTTTCCAGTTTTCAGGAGCCGTTGCAAAGCTGGCGGTTTTGGTAGCACATCATAAGGAAGGTTAAGACGATCTGCATTTTCGGATATGGCTTCACCATGTGTGGATATTAGGTGAGAGCCTTGACGAGTCTCAACTGTTTTTTCATCCTTGGACTTCCTGAGAGAAAGGTCAGACTGCCTTGGGGCGTGGACACTCTCCTCTCCCTCATCGATAAACGACAGAGCCTTTGAGCTTGCGCGGTCACTGAAACCCCCATCGACATCAAGCGTCGATTCTGTATACGCCGCCATATCCTCAAGAAACCGTTGTAGGATATAATCGTTGGGCGCAGCGGCTGTTGCAGGTAGCCGTTCTTGAAGCCGTGCAATTTCTTCAAGAATCTGAGTTGTATCGTCTTTAATAGCGGCTGTATCATTGCGGATCTCTGTAGTATCTGCCTTGATGTCTTTCGTGGCAGATAAAGTGAGCATATCAAGTGCCAGTTCAAGTGCCGACTTGTGCGCTTCTAGACTCGATCGCAATTTCTGCATGTCACCTTGGCCATTGAGCGCCCACGCCGCCTTGTTCTTGACCTTTCCGTCCCCATATTTCGTTATACATGTCTGGATTTCGACGACAACCGAATTGCAGTTTGTCACGATTTCAGAAACGTGGCGCTGAATTATCTCGGGAAACGGCTTTGTGTCATCTTTGGCGTCCTCCTCGATCAGCTCAAGAGCTGTTTGGAGGGAATGAAGCTCTCGCGACACGCGGTCTAAATCGGTGCGAGCTTCTCTGCAGCTTCGAACAAATAAAGTAATGGATAAGGATAAGCTTCCGATGGTGGTTATGAGACTGGCGCATCCGGTAGCGATTGAGAGAGGGTCCATGATGAAGGTTGAGATGGGGAAAATGTACAGACAATGTCAGCCCCGAAATGAACCACGTTGGTGAAGCCACATTTGGCTAGTCTGCCTTGTTGGTCATCTTGTTTGCGGCTGAGTCTAGACTTGACATCATTGGTTGTTGGTTTCAGCTGGCTGTGGTCGAGACTTGGTCACATGGTGTGTTTATTTTGGAAGACGAAATATTCATGGACTTTGATCGTGTTAATGTAAAGATTCTCACGACTAAAAAATACCCGTCTGTTAAACAGGTTTTTGCTCATCCTTTGGGTGGTCGTACGCTATCGACCATCTAATCAAACTGAAGTATTGTTGTTATTAGTAAGTTTCCTCTGGCAAGTGTTACCTATTTTGAGTTTTTTTCCACGTCAGTTAAGCACCAGCTCATACTTCCAATAACGTTATTGAAGACAAAGGCAGAATTTTTAAACTCTAATGAATACGCGTATTTGCACCAATTACTCAGCTCCCCGCTTAGAATGCCTTAGCGCTCTCCCACTTAATACATATAAAGGTTGTTTTGTCGCTTGTGAATACATACGTATGCCATTTTTGACCATTCAACCCAGTCAGCAACAATGCCATTTACCTCAGTTACCATCATCGTGGCGCCCTACCATGTCGGCATTTACGACCATCGCGTCGGCGGCGGCCCCCTTCGCATTCTGGCTCACGGCATAGATCGAGACCTCAGCAAATTAGCTCCAGTCTCATACATCAACATCGGTCCCGTCGACGACTTCGAGGGCGAAATCGGAAGGACATTTGAGATCCTTCGTCGTATCTCGAATGCTGTATCAACCGCCGCCAAGAACAACTCGTTTCCTTTGGTACTCTCCGGCAACTGCTACGCTAGCGTCGGAACGGTAGCTGGCCTGAACCAAGCCAACTTGATTGGCTCTAAGCACGGAGTTCTCTGGCTTGATGCCCATGATGACCTTGATACTCCCTCGACTCATGAGAACGGCTACCTCGATGCCATGGCTGCCTCGATGTTGGTCGGTACCAGCTGGCACCAGTTGATGAAGACCGTCCCTGGCCATCAGCCCTTAAATGTTAAACAGGTCATATACTGTGGACTGCGGGATGTATCTGAGTTGCAGGCGCAGACAATCGAGAAAGCCAAAGTCGATGTTGTTTGGGGCAAGAAAGATAAGAAGGTAGATTTTACTACTGATCTTGCGGGGATTCTGAATAAACGAACAAGCGACATTGAAGATGTCCATGTTCATCTCGATTTAGACGTCCTCGACGAGAGCCTAGGCCGTGTGAATGAGTTCCCATCGCCCGGTGGCTATCTCCCCGAGGACTTGCTTGGTGTGATGCAGATGATACCTTTAAAAGTGAACCCGACTTCGCTTGTTGTTTGTTCTTTTAATCCCCGCCTCGAAGGAGGCGACACGGTGGCTAGGCTCGCTTGTCGGGGAATCCTCAAGTTTGTCACTGGACTCAAAGAGAAGGGGATTCTCATTGCAGAGGGTGAGGAAGGACCTTGATAGAGGATTGAAAACACATGTTTCTTGCATAAATATTATTACTTCAGTGACTGCTATGTATGGAAACCTGGGCACCAGAACAGCTAAACCAGCACGGTGCTACAATCACTCAACTATCAATTTGGTCTAGCACCTAACAAACACCTCAACATGAAATATCCTAGCCAATACGTCCGTTGCCTTCTTCCTTAATTTATTTGTCAATCATCCAATCATTCGTCCTCTTTGTTCTCAACTTCGTCTTCAGACTTCCCCTCGTCTTCCCGCCCTTCAATCTGAACCGTCTCCAACTCTGCCTGCTCCTCTTCCACGACACCATTCATACTATCAGCCCCATACATCAACAACTCCTGCTCCAAAAGAGACCGAATCACGACCTGAGGTTTCAGCTCCTTGCTAAGCTTCTCATTCAACTCATCACCATGCTTCTGCCGACTAGCTCGCTCATCCTCGCTCAAAGGAATAGGTGCCTGGCGACCACGACCCTTGCCCATGAAGTCAGGTGCCAGGTACTTTCGATGTTTGTTTGAAGATCTTGTCACTTCATCCATGGCAGTTTGGTTCAGGCCGAGGATGTTGTCAATACTGAACGAATGAGGATCCTCCAGCGCCTGGACCGCTATACCAAACGCAATTGACAAAAGAGGCCCAACGCCCGGAACCATGCCGAGAGCAGTGTCCACCAGCCGAATGATGAGGTCTCTGAGAAAGCGAGACGGCTCATACGGACGCCAGCCAACTTCGACTCCAAAGGTTGCGCTGAGGACTTTGGCCAAGTCAATCTCGCGAAAGAAATCGGGATGATGTATGACACGAGTAGAGCTGGTCCACGAAAGTCGCGACGGAGCACTCACGACCAGGTCATCGCGTCGGTTCTTGGAGTTGAACAGCGAAAAATCCGGGTTGCGAAGTTTATGAGGGATGGACAGGTAGGCAATGATGTCGGGCACATGAAAACCCCAAGTGGCACTATCATTCCGACCAAGACCGGCGTGCGATGTCATGGAATAAAGGGTGGCGAAACCTCCAGCGTAATCCATGATCCAGGCATTCTGCCTGTGTCTAAAGTCGATGACAGCGTAGGTACACAGGTTGTCGAAAGCCTGGTCCGTTCGCTGACTGACTGGGAAGTAGATTGCTCTAAGAGGGATTGTAGCGTCGATCCAAACCCATTCGGTATCTCTGCTCTGGATCTGGATGGGACGAAGGATGTACTTACGCGGGCCACCTCCTCTGAGATCGCGGCATTCATTCCAGTTGAGACTGTTAGGGTGGCTATGCATGGCTAACATGCGTTGAGGGTTCTTCTCTTTGCTTTCACCCACCCAGAATCTGTCCCAATCCCCGTAGCGTGTATTATTAAGTCCTGAAGGGGTTCCGTGTCTCCACTGCGACCTCGTGTGAGGCCTGCTTTGAACGCCAGTTGTGACATAACCATTCCAGTAGTACTCGACTAGGATATGGCTGTAGAAATGTCTCTCGTTATTAGCGTTCCAACCGTTGGGGAGTTGGAGGGAGCTTCTAACAAAATAGCACTCGCCTTCAGGGTAGTAGGATGCCATGATGATTGATGAAAGGTATGTGAAGTTGGATAATGATGATGAGGGACTTGTGGACCAGATGGAGGGGAGCCTTGATATACGTGATCGAACATGTGGGAGATCACAACTGCCGAGGTGTTCGTTTTTCCAGTCAGCTGCTTATGCATCTGAGGTGACTCAAACCCCGCGCCAAGACGAGAAAGCGAACAATGACATTGTACTGCTTCTTCACTGTTTAATGCTGTGGCTGCTTCCCCGCACATCCTGAATGCGCATAACGTTTTTGTCAAACGTTGTGGCAAACTCAGGTGCAAGGTCATTGGGTTGGAACTTTCGTAGATGATCTAATCGGCCCGAAATATAATCACAGACTGAAGTGGTGGTACAATCACGGCTAGCGAGATCAGTTTTGTCCCGAAATACGGTACTCTACGATGTAGAAGAAACCTTTGGTGAGGCATGCTTCTCTGAGTTGGCCTGCGCAGTGCTCCATGCGCTGCTGGTCTCCGGATAGGTAGTCAGAGAAGTCGATGACGGGAGGGGACTTGGTGGAAGGCATCTTATTTGCTTGAAAGCTGAATCTTGCGTTTGATGGAAGGGTTTGTAGATGGGTTGTTGAGGTGTTGTTTTGTCTGGGCTCCCGTCCCAAATCTTAAGTCTAGGCCTCAGTCTACCATTATTTATAGTGCTTCAACAGTCATATCCGGACAAGGACTAATCATCGGCTTTATGAGATGGTCAATTCTCCCACTTCCACGAAATCGCCAAAGCACGCCAAGGACAAATCTTGTTTGCTGGTGAGCATTTATCTACACACCATACTTGGGTGAGTACAACCCTACTACGACTGAGCGGTTTAATTGACTTTTCTTGGCAGATTGCTGGGGCGGTTGATACGGCGTGGAGAACGACAGGGGATGTCCTGGGACGGGGAGTTGCTACGCCGGGCCGCGAGTACTGTACTTTAGTGCCGATCAGAAGCGGCTAGGCAGTAAGACTGACATTAGCTCCCGTCGGTTCAAAGCTTGCGTCATTCCGAAGCATTTGAATGTGCAGTATGTTGACATGTTCTAAGTGGGGAATATTAATTTTGTCAGCGGTATTAGATAGTGGTGATTACCTCAGAATGGTTACTTTAGCAACAGTTACATGCTAAAAAGAATGAAATGTCTAGGACTCACTCAATGCGCAAACGGAGTGGGATAGCCGCATTACTACGAAGTATGTATTCAAGACACTGCAGAACCTAAAGTTCAATTCTATGTTACCAATGAGACGTCAACTGGCAAAAACAAGAATACATGTCCTTCTCGAGCAAGTTCAAGCTCTTGAAATCCTTGTAAGTTTTCAGATCACGGCATTTTGAGATAATGTCCCTTTGTTCAGGGTAAATGTTCCACGCTTTTAGCGCTTATTTTACTAGCACGCCATTCAAACAACGACAAGTAATCGTTATATCAAGGATTTGACTGTAACGAAAACAAACAAATCCCTGAAATCCATCATATCATGTGCACCTTCCTTTTTGACTCAAGTCGACGACATGTCATCATTTCCCAACACGGCAACAAACAACGGTGAATCACGCAAGCTTGAATAATGACAGTGAATGAGTGCGCGTTTGTGGAACATTTCTATCGCTCCGCTTCGACAACCTAGCGACTCTTCCTCCTCTCCGTTTGCCTCCTGCACTTACCGCTCACCCATCGCCGAATGCCACCATGTCAGACCAGAGCAATGTTCAACCACCAACTGAACCCATCACTTTAGACCACGATGAGAATCCTTTGAACTTCTCTCCCGCGCGCAGATGGACTTGTACTATTATTGGTCAGATCGATGACTCGTCAAACGGCTGATTGGATTGCTGATTCTTCACAGTGGTGTTGATGACTGCGACTATCGCTTTCTGCTCATCAATTCATACAGCCGCCATTTCAGCCATCGCACAGGACCTGAGCTGTTCTTCTACCGTCGCAACTCTAGGCGTCACCACATTCCTTCTTGGCTTCGGCACAGGACCACTCATCTTTGCACCGTTGTCAGAAATCTACGGGCGAAATCCTGTCTATCGGAGTATATTATTACTCTTTGTTTTATTCAATATCGGCTGCGCTCTGTCACCAAACATTGCCGCTCTTTTGATCTTTCGCTTTCTGTGTGGTTTCTTCGGATCTCCTACAGGTAAGTTCCGCTGGATGGGTGGTGAACTCTTGCCAACGAACAGTTAGTTACCAACTCTGGTGGCTCTTTGACAGACTTGTGGCCATCAACCCATCGTTCTGTTCCTCTCGCGCTGTTTACTGCAGCGAGTTTCTTGGGTCCGGTTATTGCACCGATTGTAGGCGGCTTCTTGACTGAATATGGATCTGTACGTGACTCTGCCCTCGCTGTGCTGAATTTGACTAATGCTGTTCTGATAGTGGAGATGGTGAGCTTTTCATGTTGTTTTCATGGAGCCACTGATGCTAATGCACGTAGGGACTTCTGGCTAGTATCCATTTTGAGTGGAGTTATCTACACCACCATGGTTATCTTCCTTCCCGAAACCTACGCTCCTCGGCTTCTACAAGTAAAACGACGGAAGCATGGCATACAAGAACCACATCAGGAATTAACGGTGATGCTGCGGACCAACATTACTAGACCAAGCATAATGTTTCTAACCGAGCCAATCCTGTTTCTGCTCTCACTCTACATGGCGTTTATTTATGGTATACTCTATCTTGACTTTACCGCCTACCCGTATGTCTTCCAGCAAACGAGGCATTGGGACGCTGGTATCTCTGGCCTCAGCTTTCTAGGTAAAGATGCACCTATACTGCTTTATGTGTGAGAAGGAGGTTTGCTGAGACGTGAACTTAGGTATCGGAACTGGAATGGCTATTGCGACTGCGGCATCACCATATATCAACCGTGTTTACGCGGCCTGGGTCAAGAAACTGGGTGGACCCAAGCCCGAAGCTCGTCTACCCCATCTAATCGTCCTCTCGTGGCTAGTTCCGATAGGACTATTCTGGTTCGCATGGACGGCCGACACTTCCATCCACTGGGCAAGCTGCATCATTTCAGGTATTCCGTTCGGCATAGGCTTCGTATTACTATCGCTTGGTATCACATCATATCTCATCGATTGCTACGGAAAATATGCTGCCAGCGCACTCGCCGCCAATGCGATCCTCAGGTCTTGTTTTGGAGCAGGGTTTCCACTCTTTTCTCACCAGATGTACGACAGACTGGGTGCTGCCTGGGCCACGTCTATATTGGGTTTTATTTCGGTGGCTTTGGCGCCTTTGCCTTTCGTCTTTTACCGCTTCGGGCCACGAATCCGTGCGCACTCTACGTTTCACCAAAGAGCCATAGAAGAGGAGTCTGAGGTAGCAGCTTCAGTAGATCAATCGCAGAAGAAAGGGTAGAGGCTTGCAAAGCATGTACGTATTCAATTCAATTTCGTATTCTTATTTACAATAACAAATGCTCGGTCCTCAACTTTCCATAAGAGCTGTTGTTTTCACCGTGTTTACTTCTCAACGTCAATTCCTAGTCCCGTTCCTCAAAATGTTGCTTGCCACCACTGAAGTCATTTGTTATTTAAACTTACAGGCTATTGTGTTAACACTGAATTACTGCGACAGATCAAGTTAGCGGAAATGCAAAAAAGGACCTCATCCACCACTTGCGGCTGAGTCTTGTGTATTTAGCTTGTGTTGGAGGACAGTTACCCTATACCTTCAACTCAAAATGGTATAACCAATCACCGAAGCCTGTCTTTAGTGCTCATGACCTGAACTTCCCCACACCTGTTTTCAACCTGTGCCACCTTCCTTATTCTGACACCTGCATCTAATAACATCACAATCAGTAACATCTTGAGCTCATGAAACGGGTGAAATGCTGTGTTGCCTGTCGAAGGCGACATAGAAAATGCGTCATTCAGCCCGGAGCCTCTCAATGTGGCACTTGCCTTGAGTCGGGGCAGGAATGTCAGTTTGAGAATGACATTCGGTTCAAGCAGAGCCATTCAAAAACTCTTGAGGAACCAGAAAGGAAATGGGCGAAAGTGCCATCGAAGAGTAAGTCATTTGCCCTTCACCTTTTGCGGGAAGTCATACTAAAGCCTGTAGTCTCTTTTACGACGCCGCGGGGAATTGATGGTATGGTATTGGCGGAGCCTGGCAGGCCATCTACTGCAGATACACATGTTACGATGCAGCTGGTAACTCAGCCTGTATCTGAAACAACGATGGATATGTCCATGGATGAATTTGCGCCTCCCCATCAAGAAGTTGTGCCTCTGAACCAGGAACACAATCACTGGGAAGCACCTTTAAGTTCCGTCAACAACCCCCCAGTTCTTGACTCGAATGGATCCCCTTACAATCCCTCAGTACAAGTTCTGCCTGTTCAACTTCATGCTCAGAGCCCCCTTGAGTTAACGGAACGAGAAGCATTTCTCTTCATGACATATATCTATAAACTTGCACCCTTGGTAAGTCCTTGCCCTCAATCATTGCGTTGACTAACGTCCAAGTCTGATGCATGTGACGATGCCCGTCATTTCGAACTCGAAGTACCGCGACTCGCTATTCGCCAACCCATGATAATGAACGGCCTCCTAGCCCTCGCAAGCCTCTACGATGATACACCCAACGACGTAGAGAGCACCTTCTACCACAACAAATGCATAAAGCTTCTCATTGAAGCTTTTGCTCAACCTGCTGAAACTTGGGACTCGACGCTTCTCACAGCTGTTGTCATCGCGCGATTGTATGAGGAGAATGATAACGAGACTGATTCTTATTACCATCATCTCAGTGGAACCCAGAACCTATTAAATCACGAAGCCATCGCTAGGTTTGTCATGCAAGGTGGATTAGCTGAAGCCGCTAGCTGGGTTCATCTCCGACAAGTCATCTATATCTACGTCGTTCGCAGAAGACCCATCCAAATATGTCTCGAAAACTTTGAAAGGTCAACTGTGTTTAGAAGATATGACGATTCAGCGTATGCGAATAGGGCGGTCTATAACTTTGCCAAGATTATGATGTTGTTTCTGTCAATGGACGGTCCGGAGGCGAATCAAGAGGATTTTCAAGCTGTTGAGACAGAAGTGGATCAATGGTTTGATGCTAAACCCATGTCTTTCCAGCCTGTATTTTATAAGGCGGCGGATGTTACAAGTAACAGACCGATCCCAACACTATACTTTGTCGCATTAGTACCTGGTAAGTATCTGTCTGCATTGAAATGTTGGATCAGCTAAAATATTCGAGTCATCGGGATACAGTATTACTACGCAACTAAGGCTATTTCGTATTTACGTCAGTGTAGCGGCGTGCAAAAACACAGCTACGATAAGCAAGACCTCGAGGTATTTTCAAATTCTGCTGTTATTGAAGATACCTGACATCCTCCAGATAAATCTCTCCTTCTACCTCTGCATGCTCATAGGCCTTGCATTGTCCAACACGCACGCTGTAAATGCATTTTACCTTCCTGCACACATGCTTTCACTCTGTACAGTTGTCCCTTACTCCAAATGTGCGAATGACTGCTAACCTTCTAGGTGGATATTGCATAAGAGACCCTAGTGAACAAACACATGCTATATCTTACCTCGAGAAGGTTGAAGAGGCGATCAAGTGGAAGACGAAGGCACTTATCGCGAAGCTGAAAAGGGACTGGAGTAACTAAAAAAGGTTGGATTTGAGTCGGGTGGTTTTCATTTATTATTTGTATGCAGTCGTTGAAAGCTGTGTAAATTATGCTGAACTGACTGACCATGGGTGACAGGCAAGAATAGTAACCAAGATGTGGCCGTGGTGAAATGAAAGGTTCATTAGAGATGTAGGTTGATGAACACCTATAAAGCCAATCTCTAGTAATGGGAGTACTGTTCTATTTCCATCAGCCAAGAATAGAGCGGTAGCAAGTATCCCAAAGACACCAGAGGATGGATGCGCAATCAGAATCATTTTGCTGCGAAAATATGAATAGAAAGGCCCTGTGTATTCCATTCTTTTTATTCTCTCATCTATTCTCCTATCTACGCCAGATCTTGATAGGCAATTGTCCCATAATCAGATTAAAAGCCTCGAACCGCGAAACCTGAAAGTCCTTGGTAGGCATCGCGAAATCATAACGGTGCACCAAAGTACTAAGCACAATCTGCTGCTCCAGATACGAAATATTCCTCCCAATACAACCTCTCGCACCAGCAGAGAATGGAATAAAAAAGGGCTCCATCCTCTTTCGCTCGAGTGGGTCAAGCCAACGCTCCGGCTTAAACGCATAAGGCTCAGGATAAATGCTCTCATCATGGTGAGCATTCCAGATCGTCATGGATACTGAAGTGTCACCCGGAATCCAAGTACCCATGATGTTAGCACCTTCTGGCGGCGTGCGTCGCGGAAGGCCAGAGGACACGGGAGGGATGAGGCGCAGACCCTCGTCGAGGCAAGCCTTGAGATATGGAAGATCTTTCACTTTGCCAAATGGTGCTATGACATCATCTCCATCCATGATGTCAGCAACCTCCTTTCGCAACCTTTCGAGTTGTTCAGGATGACTGATCAACAGTTGAAGAACATGCGTGAGGGCAATAGCTGTAGTCTCAGCCCCGGCATCAATAATTGCCGAGGTCTCAGCGACAATCTCACCCCACTCAAGCTCGTTGGGTACACCGTTCTTATCATGCATAAGACACGAGAAGAAATCATCTAGCTTTTCACCAGCCTCGTGTCGTCTGAGTCGTTCTTTGGCTTGGTGATTGCAAACGTCGCCCCACGGAGCGCTAGTCACCCAGTAGCTCTTCCACTTGTTGGGAACCACCTTGGTGATGCGACGTAGCCAAGGGTAAAGCTCATACTCCCAAACAAAGACGGACTTGACCATTGCTGAGTGGTTCTGAGATTGGCGGTATCTAGCAGGATAGAGTGTGCCGTCGGGCTTCTCGGCGACGACTTCGTCAGTGCCGGTATCAAGCAGGGTCATCTTGGATGAAAGAGCGATGAAGTTGATGGCTTCGATGGTCCATAGGTTGATCCAGTGATTGAAGTCAAGTGTAAGGTCTTCTGGAGCTGGATCGGTGTCTGGCTTGAGAGGTGCAGTGCAACGAGGGTCAAATGCATCCAAAAGCCGCTGAGTAGTATAGCGAACTTTGAATTCCCATTTCTCCAGGTTTCTCGTGGCAAAGGCAGCAGAAAGAAGTCTCCGCTTCCTGCTGTGTTCACCTTTGTCCACTACATCAAAAAGGTTGCGATGCGATCCAGCAAGAACGGACTCTTTGTGATCTTTTGTGCACTTTGTCTGATGACCGTAGATGTCTCTGATAGCTTGTGGATGATTGAAGGATAAAGCGTTGGGTCCAATTCTTAGGATGGCTTGGCTGCGACGCTCATGTTCAGCAGCAAGGGTCTCAGACCGCTTGCCTGTGTGGCTGAGATAGCAGTGGCGTAGGTCAGTGAGGGGAGATAGCCATGAGAAGTTCTCAAACTTTCTTAGGCCTTTGGGATCGATAAAGTATAAGATGATGGGGTAGATAAAAAGTCGAATGATCAAGGCTGCAGTGGCAGCACCAAGTAAAAGAAGTGCAATCATAGTTTCGAATGTGTTTCCATTGATGATGGTGATTCTGTTGACGAGGAGGAGTGGCTTCTTTATATCATTAACAACTCTTGAAGAGCGTTCAGAGGTGGAGGCGGTACCAACGCCGAGACAAATCCATTAGAACATCACTTCAAGGTCTGTTTCCAATACCAATTGTCTGGTCCATTTCCATTCACAGTTAAAATCCCCGCAAGGCATTACCATTCGGTCTTTCGGGCGAGCCAGCTCCTGCTTGTTGCAGCCCCCGTCAGGAGGAATAAATTTCCTATTTCGGTAATCGCTCAAATGGATGCGGGGAGGGTTCGTCATATGCTCAGCCTTTGACCAGGAATAAGAATTCATCCCACGGGGAAGGGATAAGCTTAGTCTCAAAGACACCTGTGACTATCTAGGCTAGCGCGAACGTTGTCATTCCCCGAATCCGCTTGGTTACATGATCACCATAGGGTAGCGCGTTGGAGAAACAGGGTGGAGTATCATGCCAAGAATCATAACCCGCGGGATAAAATGCCCGATATGGACCATCCTCAAACCCAATCTTCTTCTAGACCTTTCATCACACACGCAAACAAGGATCTAGCCCCGGAATCTCCCCCAGGTTTTCGTTTGCGGGGAAGTGGACCGACCAACTTGCTTTTGAATCTGCTGTGTTTGACTCGCAGACAATGCCGAAGCGTTGACTCGTGTATAACTTTGTTATGGCCGCATGAAATATAAATAAACCATCTTGCGGTGCCAATATCCCCAGTGATTCATGCATTCTATCCCAAGATTCTCATATCCTCTTTCCCTACAACTCTTGCCTATTTTTACTCATTGGTCCTATTCAACTCGAAGCTTGCCATAATGGAAGCTGAAACATATTCTCCAACCGGGAAATCACCCAAGAGTGATATCTCATTTGAGAATGTGGAGAACGCCGTCTCTGGAGAACACTCTCCCGTGGTTCTTCTCGACCAAGATATCTCTTACGGTCGAGGTGGAATTCGCGGCGTCATCGAGTCTCCTTACATCTTCGGCGTAGCCTTCTTGGCATCCATGGGAGGTTTCTCCTTTGGATATGACCAGGGCGTTATCTCCATCGTCAACATCATGCCTCAGTTCCATAAAGTGTTCCCTCAAACCGAAACTGCATTCGGAAAGGGCTTTATGACTGGTATGCTCGAGCTAGGCGCTTTTATCGGTTGTCTATTCATGCCTACGCTGGCCGATAAGATCTCGAGAAAGAAGGCTCTTTCTATTGTTGTTGTGATTTTCAATATTGGTGCTATTATGCAGACGGCTGCCAACTCTTATGGTCTTCTTGTCGCGGGGAGAACAATTGGAGGCATTGGGGTCGGAACGCTTGCAATGGTATGAAACATCTCCTCTTTAGACATACAAAACTAACTTGGATCCCAGGGAGCCCCAATCTACATATCCGAGATCGCGCCGCCGAACCTAAGAGGAACACTGCTTGTGCTGGAGTCAGTGTCATGTGTTATAGGCGTAGTCGTATCCTTCTGGATCACTTACGCGACGCGTGATCTCTCTGGCGAGTTGTCCTTCCGTCTACCCTTTGGTCTCCAAATGGTGTGCAGCACTATCCTCGGAGTCGGCATTCACTTCTTTCCATACTCCCCACGATGGCTCGCGCTTGTTGATAGATCCGAAGATGGCCTCGAAAGCTTGGAACGACTTCGCCGACTACCTAGAACTGATCATCGTGTCCAACAAGAGCACCTTGGCATTCGTATTCGTAATGAGGTAGCTGTTCAAAAGCTTATGCAGGAGAAACGCCATCCCGGAGTGACGGGTATCAAACTCGAGATTCTTTGTTGGGGTGATCTCTTCAAGAAGAACATGTGGCATCGTACCTCCATCGCGGTTGGGGTGGCCTTCTTCCAGCAGCTCTCTGGCATCAACGCATTCATCTACTATGCCCCGACTCTCTTCCAATCACTTGGCCAGTCGACAGAAATGTCGCTCATCATGTCTGGGGTCTTCAACATGTTGCAGCTCGTCGCAGTGACTCTCTGCTTCTTCATCATAGACAAGGTAGGACGACGACCGTTGGCCATCTTCGGTGGTATTGGAGGAGGTACAGCTTGGGGTATCATGGCTGTCCTTGTCGGCGTATACAATGACAAGTGGAGTTCTAACCCAGCTGCGGGATGGGCCGCTGTGGCCATGGCATTCTGCTTCATTCTCATCTACGGAGTTTCTTACGCTCCTCTCGGCTGGGCACTTCCGGCAGAGGTTTTCCCCAGCTCTTCTAGGTCCAAGGGTGTAGCACTTGCAACAGCGACAGTTTGGCTCTTCAACTTTGTTGTAGGTGTTGCTACACCACCTATGATCGAGAGCATTGGGTTTGGAGTATACGTCTTCTTTGGATCTTGGTGCTTCTTGGCTGCTGTTTGGGCCTTCTTCTTAGTTCCTGAGACTAAAGGAAACACATTGGAGCAGATGGATCAGATCTTCGGTGACCAGGCGGCTCAAGAGGAGATGATGATAGTAGGACGGTAGGCACTTGGGTCTCCCGTAAAGAGTTAGGGTGGAAATGAGAGAAGTGTAGCGTTATTCACCAGGTTGGCGCCTTAGTCTCTACTTGTTATATATTGTCTTTTCAGTAGAGTTTGAAAACAATCTGCTTGTCTTGAAGTTCCCAGTCCTTGTAGGGCTTTACTTGTACTATCTTGTGCTCTTATCTCTATTCATTCATGCAGCGTAAAGAGGTCGCTGGATGTAAAGGTTACGTTGAAAATATACTCTTTCGCTGCATCGTCTGCTTGAACACCTGAAGCGCAAGCTGAGGTTCTGCACATGCATCAGCATCGCAATGGATAACTAACATGATTACACTTACGGTAATAAGAAACATAATGCCCAGCATTATTTACTTTGAGCCAGCTGAGGTTATCAATCGACTTGAACGTCCCATGAAGTTTGCCGTCAACCGTAAAATTCTTCGACTCAGCAGACGCAAATTGGTCCTGCCCATGCCAATCAAGGGCGGTTACAGCTTCAAGAACACCTGGCCAGCTACAAGACCAGTCTACTCTCGTTAGTCAGATAGTCCACCCGAAAAATCAAGGAAAAAGCTTACCAGCGTCACCCACCCAGATGAGTGTAGTAACATTGCGATCTAGGACATCTGCTAGTGCATTTGAGAACGAGCGCGCATCTGTATAGCGGTGTCAGCATACATCCCTATTGACAGATGGCTAAGGATTACCATCTCCCGTATCACCAAACTTGTAAAAGGTTTTCAAATTGCACTCTTCAAACTCTTTACGAGCACCAATCTTCTTCCGAACTTCTGGTCGATTGAGATAATCAACATATGTCTCACTAGGATCAACATCCTCGCTACCGATTCGAAGATCGTTCACACCAAAGTCCACCCCACTCGCTTCGATCAATTCGTCGTACATGATCGTATTGCAAGTAAGACTGGCATTGGCACAAGCCTCCATTTGTCCTGTTGTTTCTGTGCATTCGTTCAGTAGAGGGACGCACCTCTTCTCATACAAGCTGATGAAGTGCTCGTAAAGGCTCTCGTTGATGAGCTGCTTGTAAGGGTTCTCATAGGCGTACGTAGCGTAAGCTTTGAACTGAGCGGCAGGATCGATCCAAGGATTGTTGATTCCTGAGGCGATCAAGTTGATCTGGTGACCGGATATACGTCCCTCTCGGATTTTGTCATTTTGTTCAAGGAAATAGTCCGCCAATTCTGGACCGTAGTGTCCGCCATAAGATTCAGTAAAGATTCCAAAGTCTCGAGATGCATATTCCGGAAAGTTGTCTAAGAAGGCCTGCATAAAGGTCCAGACGTGAGGCGCTGCAGCGACAGTCGTATTGATACCGGTTCCCTCGCTGAAACCCGTACCAAATGGCTGATCGATATAGACCATGTTGGCATATTCGTTCCACGAGTAAGGGTTAAGTATTGGCTCTATATTATTGCCAATAAAATGGCAGGGCCCGTTTTCCTGAAAAATGCCAATCTCAGAAGAGCACCCAGGACCACCATTGAGGTAGAGAGCCAGAGGAGCCTCTCTGGGCTTATTGCGGGCCTCGAAGAACCAGAACCACATGCTCGTATTCCGACCTTGAGACTGTCAGTATCAATTCGTGGTGATAGGTTTTGGCATGCTTACCATAATTGAGATAGCCCGAGTACTGGTTCACTCCAGGTGTGGTTTCGCAGATTCCCGAGTTGGCAACATATTCGAGAGATGACTTGGTAGCAGCGTGCTCGAAAACAGTAAGATCAACATCGCCGACGATTGGTCTAGTAAATTTCCTGTTGATCCCTAAATGTGCTGCTGAAAAAGAAGCAAGCACGGACAGGATCACGGTGAAGGGATTGCCGAACTGCATTTCGATGGTGCTTCACCTGCTTCTCGCGATCGACAGTCTGACATGTTCAGGATGGGAAACATTGCTTTTAAGTAGTTCCCTGCTGTAAAATCGTGAAAAGCTACCAATCATCTTTTTTTCTTCTCTGGCGACGCGTACGCCGGGTCCCTCACCGGACGCTTGCTACGCTGTCTTGCAATAAGACCAAACCCGGAAATGACCCATGGAAGATCACTCAGTGGTTGAGGCTCAGTTCCCCACGTAGTAGGGATACCCTGTCGGCATTCTCACACGGCATTAGTTTTGACCCACAACCGGAAAATTTCTCGCAGATGTCGTTTCATAAAAAGCGTTGTTGACGGGTTGTATCCAGATAACCCGAACATCGTAACAATGTCTTTGTATGGGACCGCTTGTGAATAGTGATTCTTGTGAACAGCACACGCGTTTTGCAGAGAACTGACTGTAGAAGGCGACAGGAGACTGATGATGTTACTGGTATATTAACGATGATCTCTTATCGCCCATCTGATAACGCAAGTTAACCAATCATGCGTTGTATAAATGGTGTTTTAGTCGATGGGGCTGCTACCCTTCCCAATTTCGCTTGACTACACTAACCGTTATCTGATCCAACCTAACTGCCGGACCTTTGACTAGAACGGAAAGCTGGCATAAAATTGATTAGTACGTGTTTTGTCAGCGGAATCGACGGACTGCCATTCTACCGGAGATTACGGATATAGATGTGATGGGCTCAAGAGGATCTACATCGGAACACATGGAAATGTCGATCCGGTCACGTGGGTTGAAGTTTCAAGTCCCCTGTACCTTCCGAAGATTCAATGTCAAGATCAATTCAGGCAAGCATATTGTCCGTCGCTTTGCATTTTCGGTGGTGGCTTGGACTTCAGTCGCGTGTAGGTATGGCTGACATAGGTCCTGTTGATTAAGCTATTGTGCGTGTCACTCGGTCGCAGATTAAATACTGGGACTCGCTTCAATTGTGTCCAAAATTGCGTCAAACGTAACGCCATCCACCGTCCTCCTAAAACTCAGGCTTTTGTCCATACACAATCCTCTGTCTGAAATAAGGATGATGTTGACGTGATCTAATCTCACGCCGAAGCTGCGTGCATAGAACTCTCACTTGGTCCTCAGTCCACCCCAGAAGCTCACAGGCTAGGAACAGCAGATAACCCTCATAATCTCTTTCCAGAGCGGCCTGCATATACTGGCCTACCTGTTTGAGTCTTGGTTCTGTATGCCAACCTCCAACAGGTGCCTGATGAGGAACTGTCAGTTGTATTCTGCATGTAAAATTTGATATCAACGTTACCTTTAAATCCTGGACGTGGATATTCACGAAACCCGCTTCTTCCATGAACTTCTTCTGGACGTCCTCTTGGATAATGGCAAAGCTTCTTCCCGCTCGTTGACCACCTTCTTCGAACACTTGACCCCAACGCTGCATGGCGCTTCCATCAGGAATAGAGTTATCATCACTTTCCATAGTCGAAGAGACCTCGTAACTCTCAACCCAACCACCCGGAGCACAGGCGGTAAAGGCTTCACGGAAAGTCGCAGTCCAATCCGTGATACTACCTAGCATGAAGCGCATGTGGATGAAATCAAAGGTATCAGGGTTAAAGGTCCATTCGTCGTTACAATCTTCGATTTCACTGTAAGGTGTTAGCTCTTATAGCCGTGTTATGAAGATCGAAAGACTTACAGTCGTAGGTTCGATGGGACCCAACTCGGCTGAATCGGACTGATTTCAGTTGCAATTACCTCGACATGTGGATGCTCGTTGGCAAAGTCGCTACACATCATGGTAAGTTTCAGTGGTGTCAGTCCTCGTGGATATAACTCACATAGCCCAGATTCCTGTCGGTAGTTAGTCTAAGAGCGCAGGTTGACGACCAAGAGATTCTTACCAGTTCCTGTCCCAATGTCAAGCACCTTCTGTCAGGGCTATCAGCGAACCACATAGAGGTGATATATTAAGGCCAGTCGTGACTTACCTGGAGGTTAGGTCGTAAAGGAGCTAGGTGGAGCCTGTCCTCCAGTAACAAGAGGGTGAAATGATGGCTGTATCTTAGCAAATAGCGACAACCCGGGACGAGTTTGAACTTACGCAATGTCCAGGGAATCGCTTGCTTGTTCATCATTTGATGCCCTCGATTCTGTCAGCCAGACTCAAAGTACAACGCTAAGACGCCTACCAGTATTGAGCGGTGCCTATATCAGAATGATAGGTCCTGCCATGCATGGTTCGATACTCGAGAATGCTTGAGCCTAGTGAATGAGTGGAATCTGCTACATCAGACCCCAGAGCGGAGTCTAGATCTGAATCAGTATGGCCAATTGACATCGCATCATTGCCTTCGTCGTCGTCTTCTTGATCACCATTCTGAGAGTCAAATCAGCAAAGTCGAGGCAGAATTACGCCATATCGCACCTCCTGGGCCTGCTGAAGATTTTGCAAAACTTGCCATGCTGGCGTCGGAGCCGGGTGCAGCGTTAAAGCTGGGGTTCCCACTGGTTCACCAGCCATGTTGACGATTGCGATCTTGAATAAAATTCGAGAAATACTAAAGCTACATTACGCTCCAAAGTGAAGGTGGAGGAGGGGCTTTTATTCATCTCGTCTCGGCGCGATTACGACAACCGTTGCTTATTCCCTCCGGTGGCGTGGGACGTCCGGGTGTAACGCCAATATTGATAGACTAGACGCTAATGGACAAGTGCTGAGTTGTGGCGCTGGTGTTTAAACCCGTTCAAGATACTTTCGCCAACATCCCAGACGCTCGGACTGCGATCGTCAGTCTAGTGGCTTGATGCTAGCAGTAGCTGGCAGCTTTCAATGGCCGGCTACGATCCGCGGTAAGCCCCGTGCAAAGCCCGGCCATCAATACGACGTGATATGTATCTTATCGGAACTGAAAGAACCAATGACAGTGATCTGAAATAGGCACTATGCTAGCGGATTTGAGTGAGAGAAGAGAGGACAGTGGAAGCGCTGTTCTACTTAACGGCGAGCCTACTAGTCATATTGGTTTGGCTGATCTTGACATATGGTGATCACAATGTCGCTTAGGAGAGTGGTTGACGTTGAAGATCTTGGTGAAAAGATGTGAAAGACGTATAACGAGCAACAAGTAAATTGATCACGAGGGCTTATTAAACAGAGCAGCGGTTCAAGCGATTACTGCAAGTGGTTGCCATTATTTGGAGTCAGATTAAAAGAATCTCTAAGGTCATTTTCAATTTTATTCAATCTTGCGTATTCCTCCATTCACCTTGTCATATTCAAGACTCCCGCAACCTCATCCACGCTCATCGCATAAGAACAAGGCCGGCACTCGGAGTTTCTGGTTCTCAGGCCGGAATCGACCTAGTAATCTAAAAAGGCTGGAAGAACCTTGCCGCCGGGGACATGAGGAAAGTTCAAAAGGTGGTACCGGGTATCCTGGTAGGAAGTCACAAGCAAAACACCAAGAGCGTTAGCCAACAAACAAGAATTTTATTATCAAGTATCGGTTAGATAGTTTAGGTAACTCAGGTAGCGAGCGAAGCATCAACTGGCACCTGAGATCCCCGGAGTCTTCGGTGAAGGACGACCTTCTTCTGGGAGGGCATGCGGCAGATGACATGGACTTTGACTAGCATTCAAAAAGATAAATTGGGATATAATACTGATTCAAATCCAAGCGGCTTAGCCCGCTAGGCCAGACTTCAGACTCACTTCATTACTCAAGATTTTTATCATCAATCTCGACCCCCAAAGCAATCATCAGACGATTGGAATGCGAGAACCAGCCAACAACCTCTATGATCTCCACAATTTGCTCCTCCTCATAGCCCACCTCCTTCAACTCATTCAACTGCTTCTTTCCGACTCCTCTCGGATTAGACGTCAGAAGCTCTGAAAATGCTGCCAACGCCTTGTGCTTCTCACTCAGATCGCCCACAAGGTGCCAATCCAGTGCGATCTTCTTGGCTCTGAGCTTTGCTGCGTTGTCTTTACCCAAGGCGGCCGTGAGTCCGTGTGTGTGGTGCGTTTGACAAAAGCCGCAACCGTTGGTATGACTGACTACAAC
Organism: Fusarium citri; assembly: GCA_004367485.1. NCBI lineage: Eukaryota > Fungi > Ascomycota > Sordariomycetes > Hypocreales > Nectriaceae > Fusarium > Fusarium citri. Next base: position 70,561 of record QHHH01000094.1, read on the forward strand.
GGCAACGATTTCACGGTCCACAGCATCGAGCTTGGTTGTTTGGTCCGTGAATAAATCCTCGTAGTGGGTAACGAAGCGACGAAGGGTGTCGGGATTGAGCGACAAGGCTCTGGTCCAGTTATCGCCGTGATGGGATTGGATGATTTGTTGACTTGACTTGGAGAGAGTGGCTATGTCTGGCACTCGCAGACGCGAGATGGAACGGGTAGAGGGAAAATAAAGACTGATTCGGATTATGTCCGCACCACGAGGCGTGGATCTTCTGAGGGCGGTGGAGAGCATGATTTAAGATCTATCGTCTTAACTGACAATTGAAACAAGCAAAAAGAAGAAGAAGAATACAAAAGACAACAAGTCTTTTAACAGGATGACTGAAATGACGACATACAGCCTAATGTCTCACCATACCCCAACACCTTCACGTGATAGTAACCCCCCACCTAGCAGAAAAACGAGTCTTGTTGATGTGATTGACGATCACGGATTGACCATCAGAACAACCCTGCCAAGATGCAAATGAATTGTAAAAAGGTACGATAGTCGCCCCTTTAGACAGGCTGGTATCAGATCCAATCAGAATCCAGGCTTTTCCTTCAGGGATGGGGAGACTTCGTATTCGTAACAGAGAACGCCTTTTCCATCCCTATTAGGAGTATCCGTAACCGCTTTTACGGGTACATCTTCATTGACGAAGCCCATCCACAAAGGGGTATCGAGGGCAGTGATTTCAACCTTATCGCCGCTGGGACCGAATCTATCGAGGGTCCTAGAGCCGCCCATATCTGCGATACGTGTTTTGTTGGCCTTTTGCCATAATGACCACATATAGTCGAGCTGGGCATGATGCACCCAGAATAATGGATCGTTCGGAGAAGAGTACAAGTCGATCAACTGTCATGCCATGTCAGCATCTCTCGAGATCCAGAGGTGGCCTCATAGGGTAGCGTGCTTGTACTTACATCTCCCCCGATGGCCGAGTGTCCTAGAGTATGAGGATTGACCAACGCTCCTGTCTCGATCTTGTCTTCTTCCGAAATAAAGTCAAGACCGTTAATGAAAGCCTGAACCTGGACGTAGTTCTTTCTGCTCATCAAAGGAGGATAGATTTGATCCCATGTGGAGCTTGAATTAAAAAGATCCTCGCTGACCGACCTCGTCAAGCAACGCGGGTTTCTTGCCCAGGACTCAAATGGTCCAATATTAAGAAATGTATCGCCGGTGAAAGGACCGTCTCCAACACAGTCATTTGCCTCCAACCCATCACCACCAAAAGATTGTAAAACGGGAGATGTGGAGAGTGATCCACCAGATGCCGGGTTATCGAGAGTCCAGTCCCAGTACGGTTGTGCACCAGTATAGTTACATTCCTCGCGGAGTACAGACTCAAATGTCCAAATGACATAACGGTGCCATGGAAAGAAAACTCCAACGCCATGGAAGCCATATATGGTGACAGGGGGGTTACTACTGTTTTCTGCGATTTCATAGACTTAGTTTTGCAATGGAAATATTTTGATAAATTTGGTAGCAGTACTTACGGGGAGGGGAATCGATAAGTGATGGTGCGTGTGTTCTTGAACACTGGCGAGACCGTGAAGGAAGAAACAAATCGGGAACTTTGTGCAAGTTTAGAGTAAGAGTTCGGATGTTTTATCTTAGTGCGCTAATCCTTAGACCATACTCCGAGAAAATACTGTGGTTCTGCCTAGAAAGCCCTGGTACCGAAGGTAAGCGTGCAGATGACACTGCGCCCAAAGGTGATGCTGAGACATTCCAAACCAAGAGGTGGCCGAAGAAATGCCTCGATGACCACATACAATCCCTTGAGTCTGGTGAACCAACCCTCCTTGGGCGGCTATATTTACCCCCTGGACAAACTCAGGCAAGGCGGTATGCCACAATCGAGCGCGACGATGATGACGGTCCCGAGCTCCAGGCAATCAAGGAGGAAGAGTTGGAAGAATAGGAATCCAAGAGCTAGCGTCTCTGGGAGCCCCAAACCAAATTTTGCTACATCGAAAATAACGACCGCGACAAGCGCGAGATTAACCGAGCTAGCAACACCTTAAGCCTTTCTGATCCCTTAAAGGACACCGACAAGTCTTCTCCCCGGGCATTAAAGATGTCCAGATTCGCTGATGATATGGCATGGCATGATGCCCAGATGCATGGCAACATCAAAATAGGAGAAAAGGCAAAGATTACCACCTCTCATACTGCATTCTTCCTGGAGAAATGCAGGACATCCGGCCATCCACTTCTCTCGATTTCAGCCCCGAAGACAGACCCAAAGCAGGGGAACTGAAACTGGCCTAGACTGACTCCTATCATCTATGTGATCTCCTTGGGTTATATGGAGCTCTATGATCACTCAAGCACTAGAACAGGCTCAGGGCCAGACCATTGCAAAAGGAGCGAATAGGTCGTGCAGCTGGGTCAGTTCGACTGAAGACAAATGTTGAAGCCCGAACCTTACATTGGAACAGGCCAAGCAAGGTCATGTACATGCTGGAGTCGTAGAGTCTTACCATCCTGAGTCCAGTGTCGAAACCCCTTCCTGCCTTACCATAAAATCACCTTTTTGCCAGGTACGAAGTCCCATCTCCCTGCCTGTTCGGAATCTTCCTTCACATCAGCGTTCAGGTCAAATCTTTCTCAACAGATTTACAATTTACTCAAAGCATCATGACTCATTCGTTGGCATGGAGCCTTTTCGTTTTGTCTCGCCCAACACAAGGTTTTAAATGGCTGGAAAATACCATTCCTTCCTTCCTTCCGCTCTTTTTCTGTTCCTGCTACCAACATCAACCCGGATTTTAGCATACCAGATATCATCTCACTTCGGACTTTTTCTACAAATAAGATGTCCAAATTCTCATTGCGCAGTGGCATATTGGCTAAGCAACGTGTCCAAATGGAAGCAGATCACCGCCATATGCTTTTCCCCCTTAACGCTATGTATTGTTCCCGCCCCTGCCCCTTCACATCATGTCCTCGTCACACCGCCCTATTTGAACATACCGAGCCACGATAATACGAGGATTGCTGCAACAAACATGTTCTAATATACGTGATGCGGACCGGGCTAGACCGTCTTTTCCGTGTCGCGTTGCATAATTGGCTATATCACAAATGGTATCGTCCTTATCACAACGACATTGAACACGGGCAGTTCAGCGCCAGGATCTTTGATCCTTGTTCGCTTGAGACGGACAGACCACTGGCGCCACTGATCATCGGGATTCATGCCAAGATCTGTGAGCAGGTCAAATCATACCAACAGGAAGTGGTGACTCTACCCCTCGGCCCTTACGAAAACTACACTGGTTGCTTGCGCGACCAGCGGTTCCGCATTCTTCAACCACTCTTCCGAGCGTTGACCGTCATCGTGGCCAAAGATGACTTTTATCTTTGGACGACAGAGTTGGGAATACTCCCTGTGCTTCTCAGCCTGACAGGCACGGAGGAGGGGTTGAGTGAAGGATCGTCTTTCAACTTTATCAGACATGAGGTCACAGAATGTGTATCCGAGAGAACAGTCCAGATGCCCTTTGGTGTAGCAATGGACTTTGTGGAAGCGCAGAACAAGCAAGAGGTCGCCACATTCGGTGTGCAGCCAGACCCCGTCGAGTCAACAACAGTCCCCCATTATTGGTATTCTCGTGGCACGGTGGAGGAGCATCTAAAACTCATGGGTGAAGGTGATGAACCTATCCCGGGACCTAGTTCAGCCTGGGTCAATACATAGGGTTATACCTAGTGGCCACCGAGCCTACATTCATCGAAAAGCACTACTTTGGACAGATGGAGAAGAATCGTCGATGGGATATGCTTTACAAGCTCGCTAGCCTTGACGACTTTCATCGTCGCGTTCCCACGCGTCGCTATAGCATATAGTTTAACGAGGCGGATAAGGTTCTTCGGAGGGTCTGAGGTGAATGGTGGTTATAGAGCAAAGGCACCTTTTAGCCGTCGGTGGCTTCAGTAGCACCCAGTCAGCGTTATAGTAAGACTAATACTACCACATGTAGAATTGATCGAAAGGGACGAAACAGAAGATAGGATTAGCGGTGGATCACCGAGTTTTCCATGATACCAGGTATTTAAAAGCCAATTCCTCTGTATATCCTATTTGTTGAGGTTACAGACTGATTTGGCTGGAATATGGACTGGTGCGGCCGCTATCCATTTATTCCTCAGTTCAGACGATCCCACTCGTCATCCGACTCGTCATCCACGTCGCTAAAATCATCGGGAATTTCGACGCCTCCAGATATAGCAACCGAACTAACGATAGCCCATTGCATATCAAAGACTTGTTTGCACCTTTCAATACCCCTGGTAGGGCGGACAATCTCAACAATGTTCCCGGTGTTTATGCGCCACCGAGACTTTTAATCTCTTTTGAGTTTTTCTGAGGCGTAAGTCCCCAATATACAAGTCAAATCAGTGCAAGAATTTTTCCCTAGTTCTTAACGCCGACGCCATACCTGCGGGAGAGCAGTTCCGCTGTGGCGAATCACGTGTCTGCGTATGCTGGCTGGGCTGTCGATGATACTGACATTGCAGATTTCGCATGTTGGACCATTCTCACGCATCTCACAATAACTTTTTTTATGTCAGTTACCACTTACCCAGACAGGTTCTTCAATTATACTACTACGAATGAGGCTTTCCAAGCCATCTTCTCACCATCCAACATGCTTTCGATGAAGGATTTGGCAAACCCACACATGTCCATCATCCGGAACGAGTAGCCCATTCATGCCGGCCACGTTCTTCTTTTCATGACCAATGAGAAAGTAGCTCAGAGAAAAGTTCTCTATCTACGCAAAGAACGCCCAACTCAGCAGGTCCTCGCCATGCATGCCTCTTCACCTCAGGCCCACCATGATTCTGTCACGCTTGACTTTGGTAGGACGACCATCATCGTGAACACAAATGTGTGCGAACCAGTATTACTTTTCGGGGTATCGGTGCTACGTTTTGCAGGTGAATGTCATGTATCGAGTACTGCTCTCCAAACTGTGGGCTTAAATTGGAGGAATAGCTCAATCCTTGGTTATCTACGTTATGTCATTTATTGATCGCGATCTCTAAGGATTCCCATCGTCTGCATTCTCTTATAAACTGCGCAAGGCTCTACTTGGATCTAATATCTCATCCCAAGGTTTCATATAATATGGAAGAATACAGGTTACGAAAGTATTCACTTGAAAGCCCTTTGGCATCGATACCAGAATGGATTCAATTAAAAACTCAAGACTTGCGCCAATAGTGTTTCGCTTTCCTCGATCGGCCTATCCCCAAAATCAAACGGGCTTCAATTGCCTTGTTAGTTGCAAGGTAGTCCCACAGCCTCACAACTTGGCTTTTGATCTCTGCCACGTTCTCATCAGAAATCGCGGTGGGACTCTCGACATCGAGATAGCCTGCATCCCTAAGCCTCTCATCCTGGCCCTCAAGCGATAGTCCGCCAAGGATCTCAGGGTCGCACGCATACGCTAGGACCTGGCACAGATCTGATACTTGCTTCGACTCAGATTTGGCCTTGAATTTCTCATCAAGGGTCTGAAGAAACATCGGGGATGAGAGGGAGTTACCACTTGGGTCCTTGGACTCGAAGAGATATCCCACAATTGAGTGCACAACAGGATATTTGGCCAGGTTCTTGGGTTCAGACTTCCAGCCATCGAGAGCCGCCCCCAAAGATCGGGCGTTGTCGATCTGCAGTGTCTGTAGAACGTACAACAACCATGAAAGAGACCCAACGCAGTACTTTTCGTTGGCGGGGTCGTGAGGTGCGTATTGTTGCACAAATGTGCCAAGCTCAAATTGGCTTGCAAAAGGGCGTACCTGATTGGCAATGCGGGTTTCCATGGACGCTTTGAGTTGGCCAAGCATGACCTCGCCAGTTCGCATGAGACCATTGATGCCGTCTAGCATGCGAACCTCTTCGATAGAAAGAGATCCGTTGAGGGTTTTATACGCGAGGTCATGATTGACCTCTGACCAAGCATGCATAAGGAGGGATGCAACCTGGACCTCGATCTTGGAAGTTGCATATACCTGTTGGTCTTCGGCAAGACGGTCTGGTCCAAGTTCTAAGCGAAGATGGGTTGCTCTGTATCCAGCGAACTCGTTGCGATAGACTCTTTCTTCCTCCGTGAGATTTGACTCGCAAGTGTGGCCAGCAAGTCTCTTGACATTGACGTTTGCAAAAACCTTGACGAGAAGCAGCTCAACCTCTCGCCGCTGGCTTGGGAAATACAGAGCAATGCGGACTCCAGAAAGGTCAACGAGGTCATTCTTGATGTCATCCAGAGTATGATAGGCCTTCTCTTTGTGGCGGTTCTTGAGCTTTTCGAGGAGCCGGTCGGGGCGCTTTGCCCTAGAGGTGATGATGGCCGGTATACCACTTTCGTTGAGGACCTTACGACAACGCTCCTCGGCGAGGACGGCTACCTGGTTGTAGAAGGCCAAGTCATAGTTATCGACAAAGTCAGTGAGTAAAGTAAATGTCATTTTGGAAAGTAGATTGAGAGAAGTGTGCAGGGCTTTCAATGTTGAATGTGAAGTGAAGATAGGTTTTCTTAAACTCGATGGACAGGACAGCTCTTCTTATAGAGTCACTTAGCTACTTGGCTCGAATTTGTCTTACTCTTTTAGGAGAACTTCAATCTTTCAAAGGTACTTTGAATCCTCGTTACATCGACCATTCCGCAAAGCGAAAGTCCCTACCGTTCTAGCCACATCTATTTAATAAACCTTGTAGTTCTCATCGTAACTCTGCAGGCTCAGCTAGCCACTATCTTGATAAGCCAGAGAAAGTGTCGCGTGTTTGGTTCCCGATTGGTGATTATTGCTCCGCTTAATATGACCTAGCCGCGGGGCTCTGTCGGTTGCAGCGACTCCACGAAACTATCGATAAAAGGATGCATGGAACTATTGGCAATACACTGCCGTCGCCCAGCTGGAGTCTGCGTTCAGTCCACTGCTGTTGCGTCGCCAAGACGGCTCGTGCGATTCTAGCCCACTGGAGTCAAATGTCGCAGACGTGCCTATCGGTTCCAAGAGATTTCATGCTAGGTTATTACAAAGAGCCCGAGCGGCGCGTCAGGCCGTCTACTAATTCGAATGAAGGCTAAGAAGTGAGGTTTTTTCAAGGGCATATGGCAGGTTTAAGTATTGCTTTCATTCCACAACCTGATTATCAAAATTGAATTCAATGTTGAGATGTCTAGAGCATCGGGGAATACAGCAATAAACTACATACACGACGGTGAGAAACCCCGTAATTCCAACAATCATCTCTATTTTGAGAGTTTCATTCTACCACCTCTCTAAGATTTACTCACGCAAATGCTTACTCTTGCAAATCTGGTTTCTTAACGAAGATTGACTGAAATCGAATACGAAAGGGATCCATATCGCAGATGGCCTTGTCCAGCTGGACGTACGGATGACAACCATGTCTACATACAGAACATAGCCCACACCACATTCTTACGGGCATCATCGCTGTACTCCTTGCAAGAAATGGACGCGTGGCTATACGATGTAATTAGCTAAGACCTTTTGTTCTTGGCGACAGAACCTACTTTTCTAGCAATTGATCAACATGAATGTACCCATGTTGGGCGTTTCTGATGCTACAGGCATTCGTTTGTCAGTCTAATACCTCACGGGAGAATCCCCCGTTGAGCTGAAAACTTCACTCACATGTAACCACGATCGTTCTTGAACTTCTCGATCCACCATCGGCAACAACCGTTCTGCAAGTAGCGAGAGGGATCGGTGGTCAGTGTCTTGCCGTCATCGTTGCAGTAAAGATAGCGGTCATTGCATTTGAGGTTCCAAGATGATGCCGGATCTTTTGGATTGACCCTTTCCAATATTATCATCTGGTTGTTGTCCTCCAAGTCGAAAGACATGGCGCTAACACGTGTGCCGCCTACATGGGTGAGTCAGGAAAGAAGTCTTTTGCGTTTCTGACTATGAGTGGATCCCTTACCTTCGCGGCCCATATCAAAGGCGTAGCCGCTCATTCCCTGTTTCTTGGAGTACAAGTTGATCAGTCGAACCGCTCGCCCATGAAAGCCCTTATCAAGATCATTCCTGCTGTCCCAGGATGGTGACAGAGTCTTTTGCAGGGCTTCATTTCGTTGTGTCAGCTCTATAACTTTGCTCTTCTCGGCTTGAAGTTCAGATTGTATTTCCTTGAGGTCCTCCTTCTCTGCAAGAAGCTGGGCTGTGAGTGATTCAATATCGTGTTCCATTTGGACAGGATCGACCTTTCTCGCAAAAGGCATCAGCTGTCTAAAGACAGCTGAACTGAGAAACTGATTGTTGCGAGTAGGGTCAACGGCAACCTGGGGGTCAGCCGAGACAGCATCAACCTCTCGAACAATCTTGATCATTTCGAACCTGCAATCCCTTTGAGCTCGGTCAAGACCAAACACAGTAGGGGCGTAGGTGTTAAGCTTGTTGGGTGGTAAAGGTTTGCCGACTTTATCGTTGCTTGCCGGGGTGTATCTGACCAAGCTCGATTCCTCATCGGGATGCTTGGCCGTCTGAGCCGCAGTATACAACTCCAGCTGCTCCTTGTAGTGGGTTTCGGCTTCCTCAGCGATATCCTTAATCTCAGCCTGATCCGTAGCCTTTTTCAAGACAGCAAGACCCTTACCGACCTCGTATGTCATGACCTGAAGCTCCTTCCACGCTGCCTTGTAGTCCATGTAGGCGTCAAGAAGGGCCGAACTGTACACGCCAGCATTCTCATAGTCAAGGGGTGAGCCGTGAAGATTCTTCTCGTAGAAGCTACGTAAGCTGCTATACTTTGTGAGAATTGCATTGGTCTTTTGTGGGCAAAGTGCAACCTTGTCAGCAAATGACATGGCTACTTTTTTCAGGTTGGTCAAGGTCCAGCCACCCCTCTGAACATCGTCTGTAATGATGTCGCCCCCTCCTGACCAAGAGACGCTTATTCGAGTGTTAGTAACTCGAGTTAAAAAGAATTAAATACACTTTCAGTTACTTACGAGACAGTGATCTTGTCGTTGGTGCTCGTGTTTGAGGTTTGTTTTCCACCTTCTCCACTACCTTCCACCTCCACTGCACCTCCCGCAAACTTGGCTTGGATAGAAAGTTCGCCTCCGAAGTCTTTGACCTCATTTTTGTTGGCAAGCTCAATAGAGATAATGGCATTGAAAACACCACCCTCCAAAAACCCGGATATAAAGCTGTCGCCATATACATCTTGGAATTGATTTGGTTGAACGTTCTTGATTGGCATAAATTCAGTAATGTTGTCACCCACGAGTTTCTGGTTAACAACGTCAACCTGGAGATGGTAGTTGATGTCGCTCTTTTTGAAGCTTTCCGCATTGATGTAGTGAGCTTCAGCTTTGGCGCCACCGCCGATAGCGTCAATCTTGATGGCCAAGGAGCCTTTGATAAAGTGTTAGTAAGATCACCATTGATAATGCTGTGGACATTTTACCCTTGATGTTCATGTTCTCTGTTATCTCACTGATGTTGTTCACAAATGTAGACCTCCACGTTACGATCTGGCTGACGTCGGCTTGCGAACCGTCTTGGTGCGTTCGCACGAAAGTGCCACCTGTAGTCTTTGGATAACCATGAGGAGTCATTTCACCAGATGGTTTGTACGTGGGAATGCCGGCAGCTGGCTGACCCTTCCCATCTGCGGGAGGTGAGGTGATCAGATTCTTATCAGAGGCTTTGATGCCGCCGGGTAACATGACGGCATCGTTGACGCACAGTTGCTGCGTAAAGCTGTTGAATCTAAATCATGATAGGTGTTTAGTAAGAGTCGAGCACTGCTTGTTCGAGACTCACCCCATGCCCAGCCGCATGGCATCGTTGTAGGGTGCCAACAGCAACGCCATGCTATTAAATTGATTTTTGGGAAGATTGGGAGGATTGAAAACTGTGAAACAAAAAGTTGAGTGGTAAGAAGTGATGAGCACCAGACGCAAAGAAGGCAGAAGGCAGTTAGCGATTTGTATGAGGTGGAAAACAGCAATGCAACTTCCGTTGGGGACTTCGTGCAATCGAAAGACTAGCGGGAATACAGTCACAATTCGAACAGATGAACCATTGCTGACAAGTTTTTATTAGTTACTTGGCATGCCTCGTGAGCAGCGAAACATTTTGTATTAGGTCTATTCCTTTTTCGTAAATTCTGACTCTCTGCTTTAAGCCAGTCGATATTAGCTGGCCTCACATCGGTTAAGCACCTACGTTAGACCATAGAGTATAAAATCTGGACTGTCATGGGCCACTCCCTTCGTCGTCTAATTATTGAACTAGTGAGTCTCGAACCAGGCAGCCACAGAGGTGGCGGACTTTTTTCAGCTGAGCAAAACCCCTGCATGTAACCCCTGTTCCTCCTTTCCTAAACGCCACTATTTCTACAGCTGGTGATACCTACAGCGTTGCAACGGGCCGGGGCGGAAGCTCCGTTCATGCTAGCGATCAACTTAACGCTGATAGCGTGTCAACCCACAACACCTGAACTCTTCAGGGTATTGCGAGAGACCAGTTGCCTCAAGTCTATGTTCTTCCAAGTGCCGCAGATCGTTCCCATCAAAAACAACCATGTCTTTGGAAGAGATATTTCCTCAAGATCCTTGCCTACCGAGCTTACGATACGCCGCATGTTCACTTATTCCATTTAATCTACCATGGGGCCCTGAAAGAATCGAGATTGGCACGGGTTTTCATTCGAACAAAGCAGACACCGAGAATCCTTTCGCCAGTGAAAGTGCTTTCAATAAGCAGGATATCCTGGAGACACCATTGCTATATCGGAATGACTCGACAGGCGTATATACGCACAATGAATCTTCACATGGCTCCCATAGCCGTGACCATATGCAATTCAGTCTGGGTGCCTCAGCCAGTGTTGCCATTGTCAAGTGTTCAGGACAAGCAAGATTCGAACAAAGTTTAGCGGCTGATACCGACGTAAGTTATCCACGAGTGCTTTTTCAATTCGGAATTTAGCATTTAACTTGCTTTCCAGGGGATCAAGAGCTCTTTGACAAATAAACTGTACGCGGGGTATATCGAATTCGCAGAGCCTCCGCCATTTTGTCTGGGTGCTCGTAGCGCTCTGAGACGAGAAGGGTTATGTCAGGAACAAGACGCATTTGAAAAGAAATACGGCGACTATTATGTTTCAGCATTGCGAATTGGTGCAGCAAACGGAACCGAGATATCTGCTGGGTCATCATCCCAATTCTCATCAGAGGCGAAATCATATTCCATTACCGTCACAGTTAAAATCTTTTGTTGGACCGCGTCTAAGACGAAGTCTGGGTCATCCTTTCATTCAAGCACGAATGCATCCGCCACCATCAAGTTCAACGGGTATGATACTTTGTGTTTATCGAAAACAGACGAGAGCGGAAGCACCATGGCTGCACATGAGGAGATCCTCATGAAAGCTAATGCGAACTTGAACAATGGTAAGCTTCTGCAGGGTAGGTTGAGGGAAGAAATTCGAAAGTTTGAACTTTGGGACGGATGCTCAGTTTCGCATGAGCATATTAACACAATGCTGCATTCTGGATTAGTTATTGAGATTAAACTGATGCCGTTCGCGAAGTTACGGGAATTTATTAGCCTGCGTTATAAGAACTAGCGTTTAGGACCACTAACTTGAGGAAAACAACCAGCGTTCTGAGATAAGATAGTAAGCAGCGTGTTGGATTATAATTCTGGTCAATATACGCTCCAAGCTATATGTGTCTAAATTCAAATCTCGATCCGGAGAAGCTCATGTTCTGTTCGTTTGAATCGCCACCTGGGAAGTTTATTTGATACCCGGTGATTGGGTAAAACCCACTGTGATTTTCGCACTTTTATTTTAGTGAATTTTGGTCACATTACCTTGTCTCCAAGTTGTAGCCGATCCTACTCGATACAATGGGTGGATTACGAGATTAGTCAGGCGGGCGGACTGATATTAATGTCTCAATAAAAATGCCTCAGCTCACGGTGTTTTGCTAGCGATGGGCGATTATCTTTTGTGGCTGGCTGATCGCTCCATCTCTGATTGCGCTTGGAACTTGCAGCTATCGACTTTGCAGGGTTGTTATGCATGGACTACTCTAGATTCCCCAGGTTTCAAACAGAGATAGCTAAGCGAGGCGAGGCCAAGGCATTTGATCAAACGGTGGCAGGGGTTAGACTGAGACATTGGAGACTATTGGATACTAGTGCCAATAAAGCTCCCGCTCAACACGGACAACAACAGATCTGTTCTGAGCAGGTTGCCACTAGCCGGGTTGGCCGATGCTACTGTCTTAACCAACTGTTTTTCTTGTCATGGTTGATCGGCATAAATGCTACCACTCATTCAGGGTCTCCTGTCTTCTTCGTGGCTGCGAAATTGTTTTTATTACTCCTCCAAATTATTATTATCTACTTCTCGAAAAGATGTCGTTGCTTGCTCCGTACAATGACTCCATGAAACTCGGGTCAGGTAAGTGTATAGAACACGCAGTGGAAAACATTCTGACCGACATCTTGAAGGCTTCAATTCTTTCACCCAAGAATTATGTCTTGACGGAGCCGTTACTAGAGAGGATGGTAGCAGGGCAGTCGGGCCTGCTCCTGAGGAGAGCAAGTCTGAAGTTCATGTCGCTCAACAAGTTACCTACAAGACAAGCATCATAGACAAAGTGTCTGATGTATTTGACACGCTTAATGTGCATGATGCTGCTCGTTTCCTTATACTGCCGAAAGCTAATAATATCACCAGATCAACGCCGCATTCACTGTCAAATTTGGCAAAGGCAGCGTCGAGGGAGGAGCTGACTTTCTTAACGTATCCAAAATTAAGAATGCGGACTTGACCTTTATGGTGTCCTGCAAAGTCATCAACCAAATCACGATGGATCAGGCCTTGACGAAATTCTCACCTATCCAGGGATTGAAGCCTACAGACTTTCCTCGGGTCTATGGAGATTCATTCATCTCAGGTACTTTCAGTGGGCCAGCTATAATTCGTGTACAAAGCTGAAGTCAACAGGGTTCCAGGAGGGTGGTGAATTTACGGCCATCATCTCTGTTCGCGCTAAGGACAGGTCCCAAGCTAATACAATCAAAGCAGAGTATGTATTTCAATGCTACTTGTTGGCCATCCACGTACTTACAAGAACACTCGCAGTGCCTCTGTCAGCTTCACTCTCGAAAAGCCGAACCCTAAGAACGAAAATGGGACTGGTGCAGACGTCGATTTAGGCATCAACAAGATTAAGCGCGAGATTCTAACCGAAAACGAGACAACGATCTCCGTCGCCTGGACTGGAGGTGGTCAGAATCTCAAGAAGCGTAGGTTCCAGCATCCCGTCCAGATTCGTAGAATTGCTGACAATTGATTACGATAGCTGAGGAGGATTGGACCTTTGATACGATGAAAGCCGTTGCCCTGAAATTTCCTGACGAGGTTGCAAAGTGTCCTATGCGCACCCATGCCGTACTAACCAAGTACACCTCGCTCAAGAGCTTCCATACATCCAACGTGCAGTTCAACCCACTATCCTATGAGAATGCTCGGGTTTATACTTCTGCTTTGAGAGATGCATTCTTGGATTATCAGAACATCTCAAAGAACCTCTCAGTGCTCGCACTCGATGTCAATGCCGGCACTCACAAGCTGATCTCCCAGAAGGACAAGGTTGAGAAGAGTAAGTAGTTCTTTGAACTCTCCTCAAGCTCTGCAATTAACATAGACAAAAGACTTCGCCAAAGAGACACTCAAGGCCTCAGACCCCAACCTTTTACAGAATATCCTCAGCGAGACTCAAACCGAGTCCATGGAAAAGACCATCAAGGACAAGTCTGGTGCATCTGCCGAGGGTAGTAAGAAGATTGAAACACCATCTCCGACTCCTGATACTGCTTCTGATGAGGGAGCTGTCAACACTATATCTGAGCCAGACGCTGGTCCCGAAGAGTCTGATGGGGAATCAAAAGTCGTAGTAGCTCCTCCCACTGCGACCAATCCACTGGTCATCGATCAGCCCTACCCTCCAACTGTGTATGGCTTGGAGTCAGCACGAATGCAGTGCCGTTTCATGATGAATCGTATCGTTGCAGAGGTATGTGCAAATATCTCACTGTCATTTCTAAAGGCGCAGGGGCTAATATCATGGAATCAAGGTCGACAACGTTGCTAACTTCCCTGAAATCGCGGCGGATGAAACCAGGCCACTTCCCTACATGAGTCCTTTCTTGTTTAACATGCTTGTTCCAGTGAGATTTCTACTTTTGAATAGGATCTTTCATTCACTAACCATATTGAAATAGGTTGGCCAGCCTCTCCAATGAGCGATGTATAGATCTAATAGAGCTAGTTGACTTCTGTATGTCTCGGTATGTGGTTGAATAACTTAACTGAGGGCCTCAAATTGATATTTGTAATCCTCTAAGAACTGTACACTGTGATACGTTGGCTGGAGTTATCCTTTGAGATCACGGCCTTTCGCTTTGTCTGCCAGGAATTTTGTCGTAAAACGCAAATACTCATCCGATGGGGCAGAGGGAGTCCGGTCTGAAGGTCTAGTACACTTGGCGCTTGCTACGACAACCTCTCCAGTGCCGAGATCCTTGGCGTGCAGAGAATCACCTCTGTTGGTCTCATCATGGAATTTTTCATCTTTTACTCTTCTATAGCAGAGAATTCCTGAGTGGTGTTCTAGAAGCTTGACGTACACTGCGTTACCGGCGTGAAGGTGAATTTGTTCCCTGTACGGGGAATCTTGATTGAATGAATGCCCTCTCGAGCCTACCTTTCGCTTGGAACCGCATGTGCGTAAACTCGGTTCCCATTGACCAAGACTTTTAGACAAGCTGTATCATGCCCTTCCCCAAGTGGGAAGCCATTCATGATTTTTACCTCGATGGAAAACCGGGAACCTGATGCCAGCTAGACAAATAAGTGTTTCGTGGGCAGTTCAGCGTGCGGACCACCATGGTTATGCGTCTCTTCACCGCCGGCTGGGGGCTCAAGCTCCTCCGCTGCCTGGCCTGACTCCAGGAGGATTGTTGCGATAACGCCAGGGACTTCGTCAACAATCGCCATGAGCAGAATGGTACAACAGGTTCGGTGCTTTTGTTGAAGATGTACTGTAGTCGATGGGTAGGTATGTAGAGAATGAAAATAAATACGTGGGAAAAAAGACGAACATCTCGGATCTAGCTTTAGAGTTTTAGAAGAGTAACAGCCTAAGAGACGAAAGGATTTAGTAATCTTAGACTATTGTTTAGGCTACTTTATTTCTGTATCCTAAACCTAAAAGAAAAAGAAAAGCTCGGAGTTTGTCTTCAATGCTTTCGTCGAAAGACACGTCTAAAACAAAGGCATTTAACTGCGTTGTCGGCGCACAGCTAATAAGCATACAACAGAAACACCCACAAAGAACCCCAAAATCATTAGACCATATTCTCTACACATATGGTCTGCAATCCAATTCAAAGCATGTCCATCCCAACCATGCCATGACCTTCCTGCCTTATGTGATACCACTGATCGGACGTAGCTCTGATCCATTACAGCTAGTACCCTTGTCTGTTCAGTCGCCGAGGACGTATGGAGGAAATAGCGTGCGACAGCGGTGATCATCAAAGGTCCTGTAGACCAGAAGATTTGAAGATAAGGCAAAATGATAAGCTTCGACCTAGCTCCACCACGACGCACAGCTTCCTGGAGTGCCTCTTCTAGGAATACTGATCCCTTCTCCGCCATGAAGAAATGGTTGCTTAAGCCGTCGTTCTCTCCCATTGGAGGGAAAACAGCTCGCATACCGAGGCCTTGTAGACACTTGATCGCATTCCTGAAAGCACCATTCTCCGAAACTGGAAAGACATCCAGATCAGCGTATATTCCTCCTTCAGCATGTACTATCACAAGTCTTGCTATATCTGCTCGCTGAACGTCGTGGGAGTATCCGTCGTAGGTATCGAGCAGCCAAGGGTAACTGTTCTGGATAAGAAGGCGAATATCTTCGTCGGTCCAGAGTTTGACTGTGTAGTCGAGAGGTTCAAAAAAGAACTTCCATGATGTATGTGAGGCTTGGATGGGGTATGTGTTCACATCGGAGGTTTTCCATGTCTGGTGGATGAGATTCGGGATGTTTGGACTCGGTCGTGTTGAAAGCCTGCGAGTACTTTCTCGATCTGGTAGGCGGCACGTCGAGATGGTATGAAACGATCGTTGAGAATGGTTATGAACGGAAAGATCGACAATGAAACTGAGTTGGTGAAGTATAAAGAACGAAGCAAGAGTCAATGTTAACAGAACAACTGCTTTTGAAAGATTTCGACAACGCGGTTTTGCCATTGTAGGTAGCAACATGCTAAGATACGAAAGGAATTAGAGAATGAGAAGAGGTGAAATGAGCTGATATAGCAGTGGGAGCTTGCAATGCTGGATAAGCTGTTCTTTTTAATAAAAAGATCTGGTAAACTAAAAGTTACAAAGGAATGTTTAACAACAGAGGTCTTAACAAATAGAAACAATATTATAGAAGATTAACTATTTAACACTCATCTAGGTACAACCAAGGCGAAGGCCTCATCAAAATACAACATCTACATTGTAGAGAGTGAATTTGCACCTACGACAGTGAAAGTAGCTTAGGGGGAGGCTGAGTCGAAATATCAAAATACGAGATGGGCCCGCCGTTTCAGTTCAGGCTGGACCACTTTCTCGGTTACAAGGCAAGAGCATTGTAGCAACTGCCGTTCCATCCAATCCTCCAAATATTGCGTAACCTGACGAATCACAGCTTTTATGTTTCCTCGGGGTGCACAACCTGATAAATGTGAGTCGATGGTACACTGAGCGACCGTATGTATCCCCAGCGTTTAAAGTTCGTGCACCGCCACGTCTGGTGAAAAAAGGTCTGTGAGAACAGCATGTGGATAAGCTTCAAGGCCAGGCGGGTCACAATAAAATAGTGACGCCAAAGTAAATTTATCACACTGAAAGAACGATGACTGACAGGATTGTCAATCACCTTAGCGCCACAACCACACGGAATAATTCTGTCAACCGTCTTTTATGTCCCTATTTCATTTTGACCCACTTGATGGCCTTACTATAACAAAGTCATTACCAACTGATATCCACAATAAACCTACCGCAACAACTCATGAGATTAAGCAAGCCTCATGGGTCCAATATTTCTCAAAAAGGTTCCGTAATTAGGTTAAACAGAAATAAAGATCTAATGGTACGCTAACCTTTATATCCGAGCAAATGGCGATGGGCTGTTGGGATCCACGAGGCTTGCTTAATCTCACAAGTTACTACAATACAACACATTCATCAACGTAGACCCGCTGGCTTATTGGAAGACATCAACAATTGCGTTATAATTCTTTCCCAGAGGTACAATGGGTGGTATTAGCACCAGGTCCACTGTGTTTGTTTAATCTGCTACACGGCCTCTGCAGCAAACATTCAACGCTCACACCGTTAGCTGTGACATCTAAGAAAACCTTCCATTCGAGAGAGAGTCTTTCGAGTTCCACTTGACCCCCAATAGCATTGACGTATGGCATGTGTATCGGGCTCTGCTGCAGCTAAAGTTCAGCGCAGATGATGCATCTAATGAAGCTCTTCTTAACCGATGCAGAAAGGGCGCTTTAGTTGCTCAGCCTGTCCGAAGTATACTACGCTTAAGTCTCAATCCTTTATAGGTGCTTTACCCTTAAAGTCGTTGTGAAGATCCAAGTCCCCAGTAGTGAATAGAGAAACGAGAGGTAGTGCAGTGATTGGGGGCAAATCCAAATACCCATTTTGCTACAGATTGTCCTTAGTACGCTTTTCATCGTGGCGAAGCAACCCTGAAACAAGACCGCCCTGGGTCATTCAGCAGCCCTGTTACTGGTCTACAAGCCCATAACAGACAAATCCAACATTTGAACACTCCATGCGAGTAAAGTTGCCCACAGACATGGGACTACATCGTGTCGACCGTGGTCGCCGCGCTAATTCTCTGCCCCTTTCAAATGTCCATCAATGCATGCCCGAGCTGAGCGAGTACGGAAAAGCCAATAAGAGTTCAATCTGTACGCGGCTTCATTCAGAAGCTGATATTCCCTCCATCATCTACTCCGCATGCCATCCTTCTTGCCTATCTTCATTTTCGAGTATTATTCCGGCAATCATACCGACGTTAAGCATCTGTTGTCAGCTTACTTTGACATCCAGCAAGACGCATCAGTTTCGGATTCAGCTTGATAACATCACGATATCGAAACCCATTAGGCATGCACCTGAGTCCTACTGCTACCGCCTCTAGGTCAGCCATATATGCATTCTGCTCATCCTTTGGCCCAAGAGTAACAAAGTGCCTTGCTACTACATCATCCGCACCTCAGCCGGCGGTGTTGCGCACAACACCGCCCATGCCTACTATGCCACTTCTCGCAGAGACGCTCGTTGTGATAAGTAGTTGTCTCATGCTGCTGGCCTCCGTCACTTCGTCGCCTGTGCCTTTATCTGCTTCTGCTTCCTTGTTTTTAATTTTACCGGTACTCCACCATCATGTGTCTGGTGGGTGCTTCCGTCTATACACGGGGGCGACGTTCGTTCGGCACTTGGCGCTCGATGTACAACCCTGTATCTTCTCCGCCTCCTTCGTCGACGAGGGTCTTACTGTTCTGCCAATGGGTTTTATTATTCTGCATCTCGGTCTCACAGATCCTCCCGACAGTGAAATGTTTCTCTGAGCTATCTCTGACCTGCACCACATGTACATCCATCCTTGATAAATTTGGCTATACCAGCCATCTTGTAGAGACGACATCACACTTCAAGATGCAGTCACTGAGAAGGGTCGCATGGCTGCCGAACTGCCCATATGTCTTATGTGTTGGGATGCCAGAGGGCAAGTCTCGGCTGCACAAGCGATGTCATAATACTTGCCGTCGTAGACATTGTCCAGCTACTCGGGGTCTACTCGGGGTTTGCTAGTGACACATCCGTTAATTAAGATGCCCGCAATGCGTACTGAATAAAATAACACTTTTGATCACCCGAACGAAATTGTCCAAGGGTCCCTGTTTTCGCGATCCTTCCACTATCGCACCGCCACGCATGCCGCTCGAAGGCGGTTCTCCTTCCCGACGTCCGACCATATATCATCGCTTCATGCTCTGCATGCGTATTAGCGAACCAAGTCATTGCGTTCGAGTGTCAACATGGACCAGTGGTGTTTGAATGGTTTCCTCAACGGCCAGGCAAAGGGATAAATGTTACGGTTGCGCAACCAGCTCGTTGCAATCTACAACTCAATGTCACAGAACGCTCGCGTCGCGACATTCGATGCCGAGTACGAGAACAAGGTTACCAGGGCTCTTGCTAGGGGCCTATGTCACAGTAAGGACGTTATTGTTTACAAAACAGTGCACAACAATTATGATGTTCGAGTTCATGCCTACAGCGACGTTGCTTTAATACAGCACTCTTGAGTTCTCTTTCACAAGATCCAGCACCATGGTAAAACGCAAATCCACACTTTCACACCGGTCAAGTCTGTATGGATCGTCGACCTTCCTTTCTTCTAGGAAGACAAGCTCCGGCAAAAGCTAACCGATGGGCTGGTGCAACCTCAGGTCAAGGCAGCACACGACGCCGCCCACGGTCGTGTCAAGTCACGGTCTTAGGCGAGACCCTCTCCATGCGCCTTCCTCTTCTTCCACCATGGACTCTACAATCATCCTACCCCTATCTCTTTGACGCGAGACATTCAGCTCCTCTCCCTAATTTTTCAGTCTTCCTACAATAAAGTTAAAACGGCTCGCAGTGACCGAGAATTATCTTCTAAGGTCTAGCGCACTAAGAAATAATTTTACCTAAATGCAAGCTCAAGCTTGCTCAAAGTGCCGAAAGTATTTCGTCTCTTAGGCTTTTGGCGGGTAGATTGTGAGCGCTAATACTCCCTCCAGACAGCCAGCACAAAGGACTTTTTTTTTTTTTTTTCTATCCACTTGGCAGAGACAGCCAAAGCAAGAAACACATCTACAGTGGTGAAACCCAACTGCTTCGTCGTAGGGAAATTCCTCTTGATGATCCTGTGCAGCAAGAAGCGTGACATGTGCAGTTCACGAGTGGAGCTGTCTTTATATGAAGTCGCTGCAAAGTATCATTATATGCACCAGGCCAGTGCAGGTATTTAATCATAGCATATCGCCAATCCTTACTTGTTGTAGTATCTTGGCGCGCTGAGGCAGACAAATGCTTGGCGAAGATCCTTGTAATATCCAATCACCGTTCAATGCACCTCTTTGCATAACGAATATGCAGCCCACACGAGGAAATCGCCGCTGCACCTTGATCCTGCGAATCAGCCCCCAAAACCTGATGTCACTTCCCAGTTTCTATAAACATGTCTTTTGAAGAGGTGCATAAAGTGTTGCCCAATCCTCTCGCGCCTTGCTTTGTTTCATTTATTGTCTTCCATTTGCAATACACAGTATGTCGCGCAACCTCACAGCAGCAATTGATTACTGGGGTTTCGAATGCCCAAAGGGCGGTGATTTTTATATTTGCGAGAATGCCTGGATCGAGTTCTTCGGTTGTTGTGATGATGATCCTTGCGCCGATGGTACTGGCATATGCCAAAGCGGCGTGAAGCCTTTATCCCTTGATCCCGAAAACGGTTACGAGATGCCCCTCCAGACTTGTTTATCGTCTTCTGCCAACGACTATTATGTATGCTGGGGAACAAGGCCACCCTTTGTAGGATGCTGCGGTCAAGAAGCTTGTGGTGATGGCTGTCCTGCCTCGGATCTTGGCACAGCTTTGTTATCTCCGGACGAAACGAGCCGACGCGATCTTTTCTATCCTCCGAGCATGAGCTTAGGGGTTCCAGCTCCTTCGAAGACTCCTTTAGACCCGCCATCGACAATGCTTCCATCATTCAGAAATGTAACATATGATGCAAATTCCAGTCGAAATGGGTCCCTCATGACACCTTACGCGGTGGCGGGAATGTGTAGCGCTATTCTAATCGCTATCTTGATCTGTATCGGCCTGTTTGCATGGCACTGGTAGGGTTATGAGCCTTTCCATTCTTGAATCCGATGCTAATTTACAAAAGGAAGAAACGGCCAGCCAAAGCTACAAACGCGCAGACCTATTCCCAGATCCGCAACCAAGCATCTGATGGTAACAGCGAGAACATGAGACCTTCTCCTACTCCGAGCCGAGATGAAGCCATCATGCCAGACGTTAAATCACAAACCCAGCCAAGAAAGCTTAAACAAGCAGATTTCACTACTTATTTCGTTTGGGCTTGGAACATTGTCCTGACGTTGGTCCCCCTGTGTTTCATTGGTAAGGCCCCTTCCCTTGCTTCTCTTTCTTCGTAAGAGTGATTCGCTAAATAGATACATAGCTCTCGCAGTAGTCGTGGTCAACTTGGACGGCCAAATGAGGTCAAGCTTCGGTCAGCACGTGTTGGAACTGACCAAACTCAGTCCTTCATTGTATCCGATTCTATTTGCTGCTGTAGTAGGCCGGTTCTACAAGAACCTCGCCCGTTATTGTCTTGAACAGTCAGGTGGAGTCAGACTTGCAGTTCTGGAGCAGGTCTTCGGGAGCCAGAGCTTTGCTACGGCTTTGGAACGCGTCTTTTTCGTCCACACGCACATTGTTCTTAGTGTCATTATCCTCACAACATGGGTCTTGTCTCCCTTGGGTGGTCAGAGTTCATCAAGAATTCTAGGGTTCGGAAATGCAACGGAAGTGGCAAATGGCACTGTCCATTACTTGCATCCGGCGTATCAGGTGTCCAGCTACCTGGCTCATCGATCTCTCGTGGCGACTAAAGGTAGTGTGGCAGCACTTTACTCTTCAAACCTTCTCTCATCGCTAGAGCAAAAGCGTTCTCCAAGGGATATGTGGGAGTTGCCGAAGATTCCTCAGTTCAGGGGTGATATGGAGAAGGTAGGAAAGACATACATGGTCGACCTAAAGGAACTCGAAATTGGTTACCATCATTATGCATCCCTACTTGGTGTTAAGTTACGAGGCCTAGGACCGCCGCAAGAAGCGACAGAGCATAATTTTACTGTTCAGACGTCATATATCGATCTCGACTGCAAGTTGACGGATGACAGATTCGATCTTGACACGAATTACTGGAAAAACAAGACCAAATCCGACCGGAAAGGTGAAGGGGCTGATGTCCGTCTTCAGGCTCCGGTTCCATGGAACGAGTGGAACGAACTTGACGAACCACCTCCTCTAGAGCTTACTTATTTTATCAAATGGCAAATCAAGGCTAAGGAATATAGCTACTGGTCAGCTATAAACTGTACGATGCAAACGATCTGGCTGGAGACAGATATTCACTGTGGCCCACGGCCAACATCAACAAGTTGCTATGCATATCAACAACGGCGAATCAATGGCACACAACATGAAAACCGTCCTCCAAGATTGATGCGCAAGAGGTTCGGTGCGCTGCAACAGGCACTAGCATACTGGCCGGAGGCGTCAGGCGACAGCGGCTTCGAAGGACCACTGGCCACAGAGAATTATATCATGGGTGAACTTCATCCATATGCCAGGCAGGACTACCGAGACTGGAGTGACGTGAGTCAGCGGGACTTCTATAGTGAATCCAGAAGACTCACCACCGCATTCAACACTTTCTGGGATGCGACTTTGAATCCACTTGGACATACCAACGTCTCATTCGGCGCTCTCAACAGCAGTAACATAGCATACGAGGATGAGTTCAATACTGAGCCCTTCATGAACACAACTGTCGGAACGATGACTCGGACCTTCGAGGTATATCGTGCAAGCCAGCTTTGGGTCGCGATTCTCCTCACAGCGACGATATTCCTTCAGGTCCTAGCGATTCTAGGTCTTGTACTGGAAGCAGTCATAGTGGGGCCAGAGGTTCTCGGATTTGCAAGCTCGTTAACACGGGATAATCTCTATGTACCTGTACCTCCTGGCAATTCTGCTCTCGATGGGGCGGAGAGAGCAAGAGCGCTGGGTGAGCTTCGTTTACGGCTCGCTGATGTGGAACCTCGGGAGCAAACTGGGTACATTGCTGTCCATGCACTTCAGAACAACAAAGTGGAAAAGGTGTCGGTGGAGGATTCGGAAGAGCAGGCGAGAGCAGATGAGGCTTTGGGATATGGTAATACGAGACCACTCGGTCGAGAAAGGCTGTATAGGTAGTTTTAGTAACTTTCAGGTGGTAATTCCTCAGGGTGGGGATCGTGGAACGGCACAGCGATAAGAACTGATTCCAACATTTTGCAAGGGCCGAATAAATGCGTTTATCTAGCATACATCCCAGGCAGCCTTTAAGAATTATTGGGAAGTAGTAGAGATAATATATTGATAATATTGACCAATTCAGATACCCAACTATCCTCTCTTGCATGACTCCTTAATATCCTCGGCGAATAGTCTAGTCCGCCTTGACGGTGGCTTTCTCAACCACGAAGTGAGCAGTATCCTGGTCCCTTTCTTTAACGTCATAGGTCCAGCCAAACCCGATAGCCCAACCCAAGAGGGCCACTTCGCCTTCTTCAGCTGTGTCGGATTCGCTGTTGTTGCCACTAGCGTCGATGGGAGACCAGCTGAAGGCGATGCCCTTGTTCGCAAGCTTCGACTCCGGAGGGTATCTGAAGTAGATGTTGCAGTTCATGCATCGAACGCGATGTGGCGGACTCGACCTGGCGTTGTCTGACTTCAGATCACGAAGGATACGGAGAATAAAGTCAGTGTTATGAATTCCGTCGGTCAGGGCTTCATGTACGAAATCGTCGAATCCAGATCGTTTGCCGCACTGTTGACAATGGAGTGGGGGTTGCATGACCAAGGTTCCTCCGATACCAAATGTCTTGAAATCGACGCCCAGCATTTCTGTAAGGCGGGCTTCTTCCTCATCATAGATTGGCCACTTGTACGTGCCATTTGGTCCTGGATAGCTTTAGCATATGAAGTGAGAATCAACCTTTTTACTTGAACGAACCTCGCAACATAGGGGCTACGGTTTCAGATGACCTGCAGCCATGTTAATTAATTGAATGCAATGGTAAAACTCCCTTGGGCCCATGTACGGTATGGTGGTGGCTGACATTGAGAATACTGGCTTGGTTTCAGTAGGAAGAGATGAATTGGTAGAAAGAATAGGGAACTGACTTGGATTTGAAACATACATACGGAAGAGCGACGAGTTTAAATAGATATTCAAAGACTAACTGCATTATGACCTGGCATCGAACACTATGGAATCTACCATCGTATACTGCCGTACCCGAAAGGTTGCGCTTCTCGATTGCACTGATGGTTCAGCTTCTCGGAAGCTCCGAGCTGCCGCATGAAACTATTGAAATCCTACTGGCACGTAGATGTCTTATAATCTGAGCTGAGGGTGATTATATCCTTGTCACAAATAGTCCGTATGGTAAACTCCAAGCCCACTGACTCTCGATGCAGAGGAGCGACTTATCACATATTGGTCGGCTTGTATAATGGTACAAGTGAAGGTCTCCTTCGCATTTGCAACTAACTGACAAGAGTTTATTCAGATTGCGTTATCTACACTTAAGTTGATCGTATAGCAGTAAAGCTTGTGCCTGTCACGTTGTCATCTAAAAGAGGAGAGAATCATGTGTAAGTTTGCCCCAAGATAGAACGAGCAGTCTGAGACTAGCTTTGGCGTTTTCTATCCAGCTGAATATGCAATGAAGGTTCAAATCGTGCTCTCAGACGGCCGTTGTGCTGAAAGAAGATGCGTGGCATTGGCGGCAAGCCGTTGAAAGTAGACATTCCATGTCACCAGACATGGACTGTGCCGCAAGCAAAGAGATATTGTTGGCAGGATGCCGACTTCAGCAGGCATTACAGCGCGTGAGCCAGCCACTGCGTTACAGGCAAGTGGGTATTATTGATAGCATATCAAGCCAGCCGACATATCAGCTCGCCACAGATCTTTGTCCGACATATATCTCAATCTCTTTGCGAGCCAGAAGATTTTAAAAAGCAGGAGGAATTAGCAGCGGGAGGTAGCCGCGTCAGCGGAATTGGGACAGTGTTCCAGTCATGTGGAGCAGACAAAAGTTAAATCGGAGAGTGACCCACCTGTCGCGTAATTCAACCGCCTCAGAGCGGATGTCCCTTTTGAGAAGTCGTCACTCACTCCAGGGTAATGTCGGTCACAGCAAACAACAAACAGTAAAGTTTCGCAAAGGTACCGAATAAAAGATGATACGATTAAAGAATAACATCACTCAGTCTAAGAAGTAATGCACCTGAATTTTACTTTGGGCTTAAGGACAGACGGCAGTATTGGTTCTACTTTCCAGCAAGTCGAAAGAGACTCTAACACTCCTTAAGTGGCAAACTTGCATAGGCGACGCGCATCAAGAGGATTTCCCAATAGACATAAGAAGAGCAACTCTACTATTTAGGTATTTAAAACAAACAATAATCACTTTCCTTCAAGAGAACAGCGGCTGTAAGTGACCAACGTCACGTCCGGCTAGAACAACTGTAGTGATCAAAAAGAGAGCCTTATCTACAGGCTTATCGTATCTTATCTTATCGACTCAAATATCGCTGGACGTATCCCCGGAGCCAGATCTCAGCCACACTTAAAGCCACAGCCTTATTTCCGGTACTTGTAGACAGTGAAATATAGTAGCACTTGGAGTTTGTCCAGTAAATGGCTCAAGGACCTCTACAAACAGTTTTCATTTCAACGTCTGCTACCCTACGTGCTCTCTCGCCAAAAAAAATTACGATGTCCGAAAATTGATGTCAGAAAATAACGAAGGTTGACCGGTCCCACTGATCGACTAGGTTCCCACGGAGATCTGTCCGGCTTGGTCAGTCCCAAAACAGTATAAAACGGGCCTTGGTCCCTCTGACTGGGCTGAAAAAGTCCACTATGCCTGACATAGATCGACCTACAGTCTTAGTGCAGCCCGTAAGCGGGTGATCAGATAACAAGCTATGGTAAGCCACATACTCAATCATTAACAATTTGACTGTAACCTGTATTTCAGACAACCTGATAAGTCCTGCAGATGTCGATCATGTAGTACAAGCGGGGTAGTTTACTCCAATTTTCGCTCAAAAATATCTTTAAGAACCTTGGTCTTCCCAGTCTGGGCATATGCGACATCATTGTCTGCAGTCTTTTAGGATGGCTACCATGTCTTCTCACTCTGACCTGAGGGTTAACAGCCCCGAGGCCAGCAACCCCTCTGGGAAGACGACGATACAAGAGTCTGAAAGTCATGTCCATGTTTGCGACTGGACGGAGAAAGCTGAGAAAAAGCTGAGAAGAAAGTCGGTAGCTCCCAGGATTTATAATATCTGCCACCCACTAACACACCATATCAGAATTGACTTTACAGTCTTGCCGATTCTCATGCTCGGTCTCTTCGCCTTACAGCTCGATAGAGGAAATGTAGGCTATGCCATGACGACAAGCTTCACCGACGATCTCGGTATAACGAAAGACATCGTCAACTACGGCAATCAACTCATGCTAGCCGCCGTCGTTATCTTCGAGATCCCCTTCAATATGGTTTTATCCAGAATCGGACCTGCGCTTTGGCTCATCATACAGATATTCGCGTGGGGAACAATCGCAACAGCCCAAGCAGCTGTACACAACAAACCAGGCTTCTACGCCACGCGTTTTCTGCTGGGAATGTGGGAGGCTGGATACCTAGCCGCCGCGCTGACAATAATCGCGTCTTTTTACACGCGCAAGGAAATGGCGCTGCGGGCGACGCTGGTTTATGTTGGGAATTACTGCTCTGCTGGCGTGAGTGGACTGCTTGCCGGTTTGATTTTCAGAATCCCAGAGCACCACGGCTTGAAAAAGTGGCAATGGCTTTTTCTCATCGACGGTATCTTTACAATATTTGTCGGCGTTGTATTCGTCTTCATCATGCCTCGCTCGACGACCGACACGCTTCCACTGGCCGGGATTAAGAAGTTCGACGTCTTCACTGACAAAGAGAGAGATATCCTTGCCAAACGCGTCGTTCTTGATGATCCGCGCAAGTCAGTCAAGCTTTCTGGAATCAGCCCCATGACTGCTCTGCGTATTTGCTTGACCAACTTCCCTATGTGGGGACATTTCGCCATCAATGCAGTCAACATCACACCCAAGGGAGGGTTGGTCTTTTACACGCCCACCATCATCAAGAACCTCGGCTTTTCTCCATCGACTGCCAGTTTCTTGTCAGCCGTTCATAATTTTGGAGTATGCATCTTGTCAATTTTTGTCTCTTGGGTCAGCGACAAGACACTGCTACGAGGTCCATTCTGTCTTCTATGCGGCGTGTATTCCCTTGTCTTCGCAGGCGTCCAGTATGCTGTCGTCGGAAGTAGTGATGTCTGGATGAAGTATGCTATCCTGACACTTCTCAACTCTGGCGTCGCAATAGCTCAGGCTCTTAATGATGCTTGGTTCAGCATCAACACACACGATCCTCAAATCCGATGTATCGGTATTGCGCTTGCTGTTACGGGCTCCAATGTTGGAGGACTTGCTGGTCAGAACATCTTTCAAGAGAGTGATGCACCATACTACCCCAAGGGATTTCTTAAGATCCTATGCCTTTATGCAGGAAGTATTGTGCTTATCGCTGGTATGATATTCTACTACTGGAACGATAATCGGATGATGAAAAAGGCGGGAGAGTTGGAGGATGTTGACGAGGCGGAGGGATCGGATAGATCACTGAGGCAAAGGGTTAGGAATCAGCTATGAGAAATAGCAATCTTTCATAACCGAGAGGCTGTTGGAAAATATCTCGAATCAATAGACCTCAGGTATGGTCGTTTCTCAGCTTATCCTTGCC
The DNA here is from genome assembly GCA_004367485.1 of Fusarium citri. NCBI lineage: Eukaryota > Fungi > Ascomycota > Sordariomycetes > Hypocreales > Nectriaceae > Fusarium > Fusarium citri. The sequence continues at coordinate 98,461 of QHHH01000094.1, forward strand.
GTATCTTGACCAGTAGATCTATCAGCAATTTTCAACCCCGCACACCACAACAATTGGCTTGTCATCAGCCACTGCACATTCACAGAGAGGCTGACCTCTCGGAGGCGGCTAATGCAACGTCTAACGAATTATGTTGCACCACGTATTCCACCGGAGAGAAGTACTTTTCAGCTTATGCAACAGACTGCATATGGAATTGTAAATTTGTCTACGAGGCGGAGTACATATGCACTTCTGCCTACGAGGCAGAATCCATCTGTAGCTACTGATTTATAAAGGGCCTTCACCAAATAGATGGGATCTCCTGTATAAAGCCATGCCACCGCTGAAAGCAAGTCTAAGACAGATCTTCGCTCTATCTGCATAGCACGTAGCTGGAAAGCTCTTACTGTACTGACCTGTACACCAATTTCTATTCTATCTTTATTTCATCTCTGATTCATCTCTAATATGGATGTGGCCGGCCTTATCGTTGGCATCGCGGCCCTGTACACAGCATGCCGGGACTGTTATGAATTCTATACCACTGTCAGTGGAGCCGAAACGGAATCTTCCACGCATTTGCGCGAACTGGAAATTCAACAGTCGATTCTCAAAGCGTGGGGCTTCCATTGGCAGATTCAAAATGAAGACAACAGCGAACCGGACCATACCAGACGAACGCACACTAAACTCCATCAATACCTGTTAAGCAACCGATTCAAGGTGGAAGGCGTCTTCAAAAGTCTTTCCGCTCTTGCGGATACACTATCCAACCAGGAAAAACTCTCTAAGCGCTACGGCATACAGCTTCACCCAGTCAATTCCATCCAGGGCGTATCGCAGGTGATCCATGATGTTCAGTTGACCATCCCAGATGCAACAATGGAGGACGTCAAGCCAGTTGTCTCTGAGGTCAGAAATCGTCTTTCAGTAATGACCAAGCTGAAATGGGCTTTGAAAGACAAAGAAAGGTTTAAGAAACTCATCGCTGAGTTGAGATTACATAGCGAGTCCCTCTATCGCCTTTGTCCTGAAAATGCATTTGAGTCGATGAATATCTATCTCACTTTGGAATGCTTGGCCAGGCAGGACTCACCGGCAGGTCTAAAGTGGACTTCAAAACTTGCGACAGAGCATGCGAAAGTCGATGAAGGGTCTTTGGTGCGGAAGGGTTACGAATTGTTGGCTACGACGGCTACACTGAAAGCATTGGTAAATGAGAATCGAGGCAGAGAGGAAGCAAATGGCAACACACTCCCCCAAGTTGACGAAGTGCAACCTGAGATGTGGTATCTGGGAAAGGGCCTTGCCCTGTTCGAAGGACAAGTCGTTTACGTGGAAATGCGAGACTATCGCGGGGCGCCGCTAGACTATACTCCAGAACAGAAACAGCGATTGAAGCGTCGTCGAAGACGGGCGCGCTTTTCGGCGTCTCTATCGAATACCCGATTTAATAACATTGACCAGAGTCAGGTTTATCAAGAAACCAGCAGCGAGGAGGACGAAGATGAGGAACTTATTGAAAGAGAAAGGCCAACAGATCCTAGGCTTCGCGCTCTCATCAGGAACTTCTTCAACACCTTTCAAGATGCCAACATGATGAAAAGCGTATACGGCCTGGATATTGCTGGCATGATCGACCATACTGAAGGTGAACACAAAGGCCACTGCAGTATTCTCTATAAGCTTCCCGGCACGATTGGCATCCCGAGCCGTGAGCGACCAGCGGAGAACCTCAAGCTTCGGGCACCTGTCACGCTGCAGTCACTTCTTGATACCGACCCAGAACCAGGTATCCGATCCTCACTCGGTGCGCGGTTCGAACTTGCTAGAAAGCTTGTGCGTGCTGTTTGCTTGCTTCATTCCAGCGGATGGCTACATAAGAACATTCGCGCCGAGTCAGTCATGTTCTTTCCCAAACATTGGAATGCCTTTGAAGATGGTGGATACGACGTTAAAACTGAAATCGATGTTTCAAAGCCGAGTTTGATGGGATATATTTTCTCACGACCGGATGATATCATCGTGCGAAATAGTCCACCTTCGGAAAAAGATCCTCCATGGTCATCAGATCCGCTACGGGAATACGACAATCAGGTCAGTAATTTCACCACGATTTGGGATGAGCAGAAAAGCAATGGTCTGCCGACGAGGAACAGAGGGGGAACATCTAGCAATGCCAATATTTACGGTCGGAATATGGTAGGCATGGTGACCGCGACTGAGGAGACGAGACGAACAAACATCAGTGGCTTCACGCTTGACTATTATCAGCATCCTGCGAAGCACGCAGATCCAAAACGTCTGTATCGCCACGCATATGATGTGTACTCTCTCGGTATTCTTCTCATTGAGGTCGGGCTTTGGGAGAACGTGAACGATAGACATTACCCGCATCAGGGTGAGGGCGAAGAGGATTATTATGAGCGAAGAACCTGGATCTGTAAACAGTATCTGGACCAGGTGAGATGGCAATGTGGAGATACCTACGCGGATGTCGTACTTAGGTGCCTGATGATTGATAGTAGTGATGACGAAGTTGCGAAAGCAAGCGAGAGGGAGCTTTGCGTAAAGATTATAGCTGATTTGGAGAATTGTCAGGCCTAGTTTTAGCTTCAAGATGTATATTTGCCACAGTCTGACTAATTGATCACTCTATCTTAAGATTGTCTAACAAACTGTGTATTGTGAGATTTGAAGAGGGTAGATCGGTCCAACACTGCACCAGTTGATGATCGAATAAAATCCACCTCAAGGTTATTAGCATCCTTAAAACGAATGGTCGCATAGCTAAAGTCATCCGCATATGCAAAAGCATTTATGGAAGTCTTTTTCCCAACCGCACTCAGTCCCTCAATGTTTCCTGCACCTCCAGCAACGATATACATAGGAGCTTTCGGATCCTTCATCCCAGCAAGATCAGCAGTCCCATTGTACGTGGGATAGAAACGCTGTGAGTTGTGTACATGGCCAAAGACAGCCAGATCAACGCCGTACTTGTAGAGTAACCCCTCGAAAGCTTGCTGACAGGGCTTGCAGCCCTCATCGCCGGTGGTGTACCATGGGCGATGGCCTGCGACGATGACCCATGGTGTGACTTTGCGGTCAACTGATGCTAGATCAGCCTCGAGGAATTGTATCTGTTGGTTGGGCCTGCCGAATGGTCCACTGTTGAGGTTCGCCGAGCCACCTGGCGCATCAGGTGCGTTAGGGAAGTCGGTCTCGGTATCGATCATGACCACATGTGCCATTCCGTATTCGAAAGAAAACCAGAATGGAGGGTTAGAGAGCTCCTTGGCCTTATTGGCATTGACTCTTGCTGTGGCATCCGCCGATGTCGATGTGAAAGCGACAGGCATAGATTGGCCGAATCGGTGCATGAAATCGGTAAAGTTCTTCTGGCCCTCCGGACAAAGGTTGTTGAGAATTGGAATTTCCTCGCATGCAGCCTCATGATTACCAGGACTGACCATGTAAGGCTTTCGCCCAGCAATGGGAGCCAGCTGGTCATAAAATGTTTCGAGAATTGCTTGGTATGCTTTCTGGCCTTCGAGTAAGTTCTTCGGCTTGAGGAACCAATCATCAGCGTATGCCAAGTCCCCAGGGTGAATGATGAACTCATAATCATCAGCTGTTGTGGCTAGACGGCCAATGGTCGTGTGGTTCAGAGAGGGTTGGACGTTGGGGATGATATCACGCTTTGAAGCGTCGCCCTTGATGGTAAAACCGTCATCGCCGTAAACTCCGAGATCAATAATGGCGTTCATTGCAAACGGCGTTTTATCACCGGGTGCACGAGGGCTGAGAAATTGATCGATAGCTGAGCTTTTGGACACAATTTTGTAGTAGTAAGTTGTTGCTGGGGAGAGGTTGTCAAGAGTGACGGTGTTGGCCCATGTACGAGACGTGGGATATGTCAAGGATATGTCAGAGCATGCTTGCTGGTCGAGTGCGTCTCTGGAAGTACCATAGTTGACGCAGGATTTGTCTTGTTTGGCATATGTGTTCCAACCAATAGTTACGCCTGAGAGGCTTTAGAGTAGGAACAGGTCATATACGAAAGTGAAACTGACTGTTTGGTCCGTTGAAAGCGAGTCGTTGTTGTACAGGTGTCGATAGGTCCGACGGGATAGGCGGAAGGCTGGCTTTGGCTAGAGCGCCAACCACAAAGAAAAGTAAACTGGCCATGGCGACTTGGATATATGCAATTTCTTCAACAGACTTGTAAGTGATTGGGAAGCTCAGTTCGGTAGCGAGATATTGGACTTCCTTTCTAACGATCCAGGCTCATGCAGACATTTTATACTCTCGAGTTGCTTATCCCCAATACCGTTCTTGTGCCGGATAGCCGGCTCGCTACCTTGGACATTCCCCATTGAGAAAGAGCACCGACGTGATGCAAAGTTGATATGTCGGGTGCCAGTTATATTTTGAGGAAATTCATCCAGCCCGTGGACATTTTGTGTCTTTTCATTGGTTCCCTACTTTGAATTTGCCCTTCGGTCAAGATCTCCATGGAGTCTCATTGGTGGAGATCTGCACTTGGTCGGTCACCCAGAACGGTAGGCAATTGGTCCTGGTGGGACACTCTCGTGCCGAGGTTCCAGTTTTAAATCTGTGAACAGGAGCTGTTCATAGCTGCTAGATGCAACATCCACATGCTCTGAATTATTGTCTCACTACATATATCGACCTGGCCTTTTGACCTATTCTCCAACATAAGAGTAAGTACCAAAGCAGTAGGCTGATTCTGCTTTGAGCCTTTCTTTACTTTCTGTAACTGCACTACCAGGAACACAGCGATGCAGCCGCTCTTGTGTGTCTTTTCTCTTATATTAATTTATTTCTGAAAGGTTGGTATGTTTTTATGAGAGCCTATCCAAGATCGCCTGGTGTCCAAATATCATAGCATAATCTCGTGCTGTTTTCCCAAGATTGTCCATCAAATCGACCTCGATTTCTTCCACGCCCAACAAAACCTCCAGAGCATCAATATGACCAATCATAGCGGCACAAATTATAGGTGTCTTGCCGTCGTCGCCTTTCAAGTTGACATCGATACCCTTTGCTTTCAATAAGAGCTTCACCATACTGCAGCTACAGTCTGAAGCAGCACGAGATAACAGTGTTTGACCGTGGCCATCTTTTAGATTGACATCACAGTTACCGTCCTCGAGCAATAACTTCACGACATCGTCGTAGCATCGCTCGACAGCTAGGAAAAGTGGAGTCAGGCCACGATCATCTTTTGGCTCACAGTCGATGCCTTCCATTTGGAGGAGGAGTCTCACCACCTCTTGACGACCGCTTCTGGCTGCTATATGGAGTGGTGTTTCACTGTGGGTATGCCGGGAGTTGACATCGATAGTTTCGATAGAAAGTATCATCCGTACAATGTCTGTGAAACCGTTTTCCGCAGCCCAAAAGAGGACTTCTTTGCCACTGCTACCGGAGAGGTTTCGTTTCACCTCTTCTGAGTAAATCAAGTGCCTGGCGAGCCCTACACGATTAAACTGCATTGCCCATTGAAGTGGAGTCTGGCCATCGAAAGATCTGTAGTCTCTCCCGTACAACAGCTCAGTAGAGACCTTTTGGTTGGTGTTGGTGTCTATCCCCTGCAGAAGCGCACTGGCAGCCTCCATATTACCACAGACTGCAGCAGCGAAAAGAGGGTACCCATGTCTCTCGCCTTCGATATGGATTCTTGGATCGAGGCGCAGTGTGGGTCCTATGAGGTTGGCGTAATTATTCTCGGCAAGGATGTAAACTAGCGTGGCATTCGTTGTAAGCCGCCGGGCCTGGGATGTTTGGAAGCGGTTGGAAAGATGAATCCAGGCTCTAAGATTGAATGTTGCCAAGAAGCCTTGCTGCGAAACATCGCTGGCAGCGGCGTTGGCATGCCATAGAACGGACTGCGTGGCATAGCCAAGAAATGGAAACTTGGCTGTTGACTCCTTGGTCAGCAATCCCGTCGCATTGGAGGTCTGGGTGCCATACGGCGAATTAACCCAAGCGTAACAGCATTTTTTGAGCTGATCGTGGCTGGCGCACTCGAAGTTTCCTTCCAAGTTAGGCCATAGCTCTTGCCGACCGTCCTTGAAAAAGAATTCTCGTACTGACTCGTGGATAAACTGCACTGTTGGATTCGTGTCTTTGGTGACTTCTGCAAGCCCTTTGCACGAGCTCAACAAGAACCGGTACATGTCATCCGTAGATATATCTTCTTGGTTCCATTCGTCGAGCTCCTCAGGGTTCAGTCCGGACACGACTGCAAAGTAATACTCCTCCACCTTCAACGGATGTCTCGCGAAGAGTATCCACTGGACGCCGAGCCTCATATCCTGTAGGTTCCTCTGGTCCCTTGAAATAATTTCTCGGAAAAGATCGCTTAAAGCTACAGGAATTATGTCGAGACGCTTCTTGACGGCAAAGATCCGGCCGTTTTTGTATTCTTTGTTCAGGATTGCGACGACTAGTACAACCCACATAAAGACACCTCCTGATTTTATTTGCACTTTGTTTCTGATCTCAACCGAACTTTCACTCTTGCCGACTTTGAGTTTCTGTTCGATATATAAGGAAATATCCTTTTCGTGTCCTTGCTGGAGCTCTAGTGTCAGTTTGAGCCCATATTTGATGTCAATGTGTGGATAATGCCGACTGGAAAAGCAAATACGAAGGCGAGTTTCCGTCCCGACCGCGGATGCCCCAAGCGTCTCAAAGTACTCGACCATATCCTCGACTTCGTCCTCAGCGCACTCATCAAGGGCGTCAATGAAAAACACCAAAGCCTTCTCACCAAGCTTGTCAATGGCGTCCTGGAGCAGAGAGCGAAGCACTTCAAGGTCCCAATGAATATTTCTCTTAAATTCTCTCAGGTCCTCCAAGACAGCTTCTAGCTTATTTTCGTGTGCTGGATTGTCGAAAACCTTGAGCAGGGCCGGTATTGCAGTCAGAAGCTGAAAGAGAACTGCTCGGTGCATCCCAACAACTGATCGTTCCAGGTCATCACCTCGCGCATTGAAGAAGAACGATAATATTATATCTGACCCTTCTTTCACTGCTTCCTTGTAAGCAAATTTCATGATAGTCGACTTTCCCGCGCCAGGTTTCCCCCTTATCCATAGAAATCCATGATGCTCTGAAGCTTTCGCCGGATCGGCCCAATTTAAATAATCAGTATGGGTCAACAACCACGAGCACGTGTTCAAGTGTTGAGACTTGATCGTGGATCGACGAGAATCGATATAGTCGAATGAAAGAGATTGCAAAAGCTTCTTTCGGCGAGCTATGGAAGTAGTTAGCGAAAGGTAACTAGCCTGTATGTGGCGATTCTTACCAGCATTCTCGCGTTCTGTTCTTTTGGCTCCACTGGCAGGAATAATTGACAGCAGCTCTTTAGCGTATGCTGCTGCTGTTGCCGATGCGTACTCTTGCCATTCCTTACTCTTATGAGAGTCCGAGTAGTCACAAATCCCCCGTATAACTAGGCTAGGGAAGTGATCCATTAGTCCCGCGGCCTCCATCTCAAAGCATATCGCACCCATCTCATCAGAAAGCCTGTCCCTTGTTCTACCGTGCCGCATCACTTGATTTCCAGAACAAATTACCCCGCAATGTATTTTGGGGTCTGTACTGGGTCGCTGAGGCCTCAAAATAATCCTTGACTCCGAACAAGATTCGCAAGTCGCCTTCGGATTGACGTGATCGTATGTGCTGTCAAATAGCCGGTCTTGGAGTGTGCTCTGATAGGTATAGTTGGTCATCATCGGGTACTTTTCAACCATCCCATCGAGGATAGAGGGTATGTCGCTTGGCTTCGAGGCATGTTCTGCTTGAAGTTTGCCCACCGCAGTCAGGAGTCTTTGTGGGGGTTTGACTGGAGCGCCTGTACGATGGAATTTCCCCTCCTGGATAGTTTTACCAAGATCATACTGTATGATTTGATCACTAACAACAACGTCGCCAAGTCTAATGTCGCCTCTGTTAGGGACCCCTCCACCAATACCCACCATTAGACGTAGGACCACTGAGGGGAAGGTCCGTTGCATATTACTGGCTACTGTCGCAGCATTGATAGTACCATAATGATGCACTGGGAGACATGCCATTACGACATTATGCCCAGCCATATCTCCCAAAGTGTAGGCGTTGCTATCCTCTGCACTCAAGACCATGCTATCGTGGGCATGGTCAAGCATAGCTTGCGATGCCGCCAACTCGATCGGAAGGGCACAGATCCAACCGACAGTGTAGCTGTGGGCAGGGAGTGAACGAAGGCAATCTTCATCTTGACGAGTCGATTTCTGTCTCTGGATGATTTGAAGATTCGGCGATGAGTCGTTGTTACTGAGTTCGCCGAGTTTTCGTTTCCCTGTAGTAGTACTTGTCATTTTTCGGATCTTGGAAGAAGTATGAAGAATGGGTTTCGCAGCCTGATCTCTGAAGGTGGCCTAATGTCCCGACCAATAAGCCAGTGCTTACTCATCATTTCTGATTGGTTGCAGCAGCCCGGTCAGTCATCATGTACGACATTGGAGCTCAAAGACGCGACATAAGATATTTGACAAATATTACGTAAGATCAAGGAAGACAGACTGAAATTATATCAAATTAGCCATTACGTTGGTAATGGAAGAGGTAACAATAACTGTGCATACGTTTAAGTTAACCCTTGCATGAACCAAGATACTGTTGCAAGAGGATCTGTGGCGTTAAAATTACTCTTATAAACATGAGCTGGTGTGTATCGCAAGCCCACCAGATGTGGGCGGCTTTCATATTGATAGTGTCACACAATGTAGAGGATTTTCCCAGACTAGGTTTTCCTTAAGCAGAGCAGACCCTATCTTGAAGTATGGACAGCGTTTAGAGCAGAGTCATTAGAGCGTGGACTTTAGGTTTAGATGTAGACATAGTCTTCCTCCCTTCCTCCTCTTTAGAGTTTAATAGCGATGCATCTGAAAATGTCCGCAACGCGTAGAGAAGTGGAAAGCAACGGCCAGCTTCGACAAAAGTCTAGATTCACTGAGATGAACCAATAGCATCTATCTACCAATTAATCTCAAGCGATCAACATTAAACGTACTCGGTTCAAGGCACCGTCTAAACGCTAATAACTGCAAAACAGAAAACGCGCTTGGAGAATGAACAAACAACCTCTTCACCTTTCTTCATGCTCACTCATGCAAGCATTTGCACATAATTCAAGTTCTTGGCGCACATTACACTTTCGCCTCCAAACCGACCTCTAGTCGGGTTTTGCTGAGGAGCGAATCCTGTAAAGTATACAGCCAAACAACAAAATGCAACATCGACCTCTTCTCCCAATATGACTGTAGATAACCTTGATCTTCATTTCCTATACCGAAACTGTAGACAGGGCACCCGAAACGAAGTGCATCGTATCTATAGAATCTGTGCGGGCTAGACCCAAGATTTAATCTTATATCACCTGCATGAACAGTGGATTCCAATACTCGTCGGATCCCTCATGTCACGTATCGTAATTGTCAACCCGCCTCAATGCCCTCACAACATTGACGACCTGGCAGATCATTTGGAAACAGAAGGCGATTTTGTGCCAGGAGGAAGGGTGACTGAGGAAACGGTGAAGATCCCATTCAACATAAGCTTTTCTTAATGGATTCACAGTTTCTTCAACTATCATAGCTTCTCTGCATGTACAGAACCTTCGCATCATATTTTCTCTGCTTACACAGAACCCTATAACGATGACTCCTCTGCGTAGACAGAACCTGTTTTCCTTTCTTACCGAAGGAAAACTCTAGCTGGATATAAAATGTCTTCTTTACCCCTTCCGTTTTCTTTCTGTCTGTCTACTACAATCTACGACCCACAAGATGTATCAACGAGACTCCACAACAACACCTCCAAACAACAAGATGTTCATCAGTCAAACAACGGATGAACCATACATCGGCAATGGCACCATCAGCGCCGCTCAACGTGACTATTCCTATTATCCATCAAGATTGCTGGAAGCGTACCGACAAGAACAGAACGGTGTCGAACCTTCTGGACATACTGTCCCCTCCTCCGATCCCGTGTACACCAGTTCAGTGCCAGCTAAGCGAACAGCTACCACGGCAGCACTCGCTGAGATCCCGGACGATGATGATGACTCCGGATTCTTCGACGAGATGAGCGAGGACGACAGTGATAGCACAATGAACGATGACACCCCGGACTCGTCCGACGATAGCGATGAAGAAGCCAATGATGGAGACAAGACAACTGCAATTCCATCAGCCACCGCTGACGCTCAGCATGAGGACCTAGCCAGCCTCATCCAGCAGCTGAACTCCGCCAAGACTTACCTCGGCGAGGTAAAGAACCTAATGTCCAAGAGCAGGGAAGCACTTGACCTCCTCGACGCCGACGAGGAAGCTGTGTTCGCTAAATACGCAAACCACGACATGTCCACTGCGGAAGCGGCAACGTACTCTGTAGAGAGGAAGTTTGCAATGGAAACTCTCAAAAGAAAGGCAACCAGCATGTATGGTGCTGATCTCGATCCGGATTTCCAGCAGGCTTTGGACGACGCCGCGGCTACATGTGCTAAAGCAAGAGTGGACACCATCAAGCGGCACAAAAAGTCTGTCGAGCTCCAGCATGCCCTCAACTACATCAAGTGGGAGAAGACGTTGAAGAACCTTGAGATCAAAAATTCCAACAGGACTATTCATTCTCTTCTCAAGCAGATCAAAGAACTGCGACAGAAGGTCACGGCGATCAAGATCATCGATCAAGTCAATTCACTGGGCATCGAAGGGATCAAGACGCTGATGGCAACTGGGAATGACACTCTGGGGTGGTCTTTCGGAATCAAATCAGATGTCGACGAGGATGAAAAGTGCTCATGCTGTGATTCCGACATCGAGGAAGAGGATGAATGTGATTCCTGTCATTGTGACAGCGAGGAAGACGCCGACTAGGTCGAAATGTCCATGGAAATTGTTTGTAGGATACGAGGTCATGTTTTTTTATGTTGGAGTTCGACCTACTTAGTATGAATTTACTCAATCCCACCTCACCCATTCTGAATGCTACAGCATTTCTCGCAGGCTCTTACCCACCCATCATTAGTGACCAGCTTGGTAGGTAGGCCAGGCTATCTTGATGACTTACGCACGTGCCAATTATCTACACAAATGTTCTGCACTGCCTGTTATCGTCAATTTATCTTCTTATCTAGGTTTTCCCGATGCGTAAGTCCGAGAACACTTGTTCCCCATGCCGAAGGAAACTGTGAGTTTATTTAGTGAATATTCGGCAACTAATCTAGAGCTGCTTATCGTTCGGACATTCTCTTCAAACAAGATAAAATTTCATGTCCGTGGATACTCGAGCGTCATATCATAATATTGACCCAAATTTGATCAAGGTCGTTGTCATAGACCAGCTATGTAAGAAGTATAAGTACAGGTCTGAATTGCAATTCTCTGTCCATCACATAGTCCGAACCAGTAATCATCGAGCCGATATTTCAGTACAGACAGAATCGTATTACCCACTGTTTTAAGACATTCTGACTTCCTCAAAGGTTGTCGTGAAGTGTCCAGCTGAAATGATGCTGGAACTCTCTACATCGGCGGCCGGCATCCTGTCTTAACCTTATGAGCCTTGCGATGGGGTCTCTTGATCATAGTTGGTTGAGCAACTGGAAGCTTGGCGACACTGGTTTCTGTCGGCAAATATGTAGTTGTCGTGGGAGACGCCCTGATTTGGGTGGTGGGCTTGGACGTCATATCGCCTTGAACGCGAGACGTCGGGACTTGAGTGCCTTGTGCAACTTGACTGTGGCCCAGGGACGACGTAGCCGAGGGTAAGGCGGACGATTTGAGTGCCTGAACGTCAGATTCGTCCAAGTGATGGAGAAGAGAGCCCCAGCCAAGTCCGTCATAATGGCCCGAGCCTTCTCCCCAAGATCCAGCTCCACCTTCAAATCCACCAAAATATTCCAAGCTCTTGTTCAGATAAGCGGTAGTCCAGGGAGCGTCGAGACCTTTGATCTGAACATAGTGAGTGTAGAGTAGCTCCCATGCTGGTCGGATTGCACCACGAGAGGCGTCGCTTACGACATCAAAAGAAACAATTCCGTTGGTGTATGGCTCGAACGGGACATCGTTACCCAAGTTGTATCGCGCAAAGTACTCGGCTCTTAAGACAGATTTTAGTTAGCAATGTTCAAATCAGTTAGGAGCGGACGCCTTTCACATACCCGAGAAGAATGCGACTGTTGTTGTAAGAGAACAAGTCTTCCCCCTGATTCCACGCCTGCTGTCCGATAGCTCCCAGAAGCTGGAAATTCAGTGCCGAGTGACCTTGGTCGCGACCAGACTCTTGACCTTGCCCAAGGAGCTTCCCGGTACCAGGCTCCTTCACAATATCCGAGATGGCGTTGTTGATGGCTCCGTTACCAACACCGTTCTTGAAATAATCGATGGCAAAGTCCCATGTCGTCTGATTGTCGGCGACAACGGCAATAGCGAGGGCGGATGCAATATTGCACTGTTCCCAGTTCGCGAAGAAATGTTTGACATTGTGTTGCGATCCGAGTCTTTGATTGAGGAAATCGAGGTTCATTGGCAAAAAGATTTCGTTGAACATCTCCAGAACTTTAGACCGACCCGTCTCGACAAAGGGTTTGTAATCATGGAGCAGTTCGGCGGCATTGGCAAGTTCGTAGCCCTGCAGACCTGCAGTGAGATACGCATCGTCACCACCACTCAAGACTTCCAACTTATCTGCCCAAGCGACAAGGATGTTGGATGCAGCCTCGGCAAACTGCTCCTCTCCAGACACCTTCCAGCGCAAAGCGAGATTAAAGGCAGCTGCAGCGTCGTGCCAGAGGGCCTCTCCATTCTCACCTCGATTGACTTCTTTCACTGCATTGTTCTTGTAATCGGTGCTAGAGAATGGGATGCTTGTCAATTTCTCCCAAGATGCCGTCCAGGGCTCTTTCTTAGCAGCAAGCTTTGTTTGAACGCGATCGATGTCGGACTGAGAAACGAGGAGACCAGGATGCGTAAAAGCGAAAATGAATGTAGGAAGGAAACAAATAAAGAAGAAATGAACGAATGCCATGGCGAAGTGAAGTTCTAAAAGAGCGTGATTTAACAAACAAAAAGAGTGAAAGATAGAAGAATATTGCTACTGCTAAGTGAGAAGGCCGCTGAACAAATATGTCCCGTTTATGATCATCTGTAAGGTAACATCGTGAAAATCTCATTTCTATACGAGGGTAAATCCCTACTAGTTAAGCGCGTAAGTCTTCAACATACCCCGCTTACCGGGTAGCGAAATGCTTGTTGTTTCAGCTTGAGGTAGCGAAATAAAGAAGTCGAAGTGTGAACCAAAAGTGAGACCAATTGTAAAATATTTCATCTCACTGTTAGGTTGTCAGCGGCTAATTCTTGCAATAGTCTTCAACCATTTTGAGCTTTATTTCGGAAGTCTTGAATAATAGACACAGTACACTCCTCCAATCAAGTCTTTACGACGTAATTGTGAAATCTGAAACCAAGCCAAAACTGGGACAGCCCCGTTAATGTAAATCTTTGCCGGGCGTAGCTAACAAACACGTCTAGCTTGAAGAAAAGCCGCCGGGGTACGCGGTCAAAAACGTTCCACTAACTAAACTACAGAGACGGCATTCACCGTTTATTCCGATGTGTTAGCTGCTTTTTAAACTCAAACGGCCGTCTTCTTTTGCATGTCACCAGCGAGGACAGAGTGAAATAAAAGGCCGCAAGCCTAATCTTTGTCATACACAGTGAATGCAAGTAGTGATTTCAGGTTGACCTTTTCTCAACCGAATATACCTCGATCAATTTTCAGAGCATTCTTGAAGGTAATGGCACTTTTGGATTCATTGTATAAGCAAACGACGCCACAATCCTCGACGATCTGATCAACGCCGACTCATGTCGGTCGCATACGGCTATCCGCCGCGAAATACGGATAGCATCATAATGAATTAATTCCATCCCACATGATGTCATCACTAATTCCAGTACATATATGCTTTTCTTTTTAATATATCGTCTTGTCGTAGTCAGATACCATGTACAAATAGTCGGTCCTCAACCGGGACATAAGTCTTTTCATGTGCTGGCTCTTTTGGCTGGCCAAAAACTAGCTGTGCTTTCAACGACCAATGGGGTGAGACATTCCACTGCCCGACGATTCTCTGATCAACTATCGGGTTGATGTGTTGCAAATTGCACCCAAGCCCTTCAAGGGACAGGGCTGTCCACATATTGAAGGTTTGCATGGCATTGTTGTGCTCAGAGAACTGCGGTAGATGTGTGGCAAATCGGGGAAATTTGGCCTGATATTCCCGGATTACGTCTGCGTCTTCGAATAGCAGTATCTATCGTTCCTGAAATCAGAACAAACATCTCAAAGAACTCAAACGGATCATCGACCTACCGTCCCATATCCCTCCTGGCGTTGGACTAATTTCTTTTCATATTCACTGTAGGCTTCTTGCTTCATGGTCGCCTTGAAGCACTCCTTCGCAATCTCCCAAAACTTGTAATGTTCATGCCGAAGCAGGATAACAATGCGAGTGGACTGGCAGTTGAAAGAACTGGGTGTATGCTTTACCACTTCTCGAGCTATCTCGACGATACGAGCATCGTTAATTGGTGACTTGGCCTCGAGCGAGTAACGAGTTCGACGGGTTGTAATATCTGCTAAAAAGCGGTCCGACATGGTGATGATTGACAGTCTATTTGGGAAAACCAAGCAATGAGTAGAATGCCACAACAGAAATATACAGAGAATATCAGGAAGCTGTCAATTATAAGAATCACGGGTGTTTGCATCGATGACTTTAGTAATCAAGGCCCCACAGATAGAAGGGCCCCATGTTCCCCGTGTTCCCCATGCTCCCCATGCTCCCCATGCTCCCCACATTGCATATCTGGGCCCCTCCATCCTACTGACTAGTTGATCCATAGCCCTATGAACTTGCTCTGTAGGCATGCACTATTTATCTCAGGGGATACCATCTAAACTGACCCTTCCTTCTGTCTTGATCTTATCTTGAATCAGGTCTTATTTCATCTGTCTCAGCTCAAATATTCATCTTGAACCGCGCGTGAACTATCAATATTGCCATCACTCAGAAATCCAACTTGCAAACATGGTGAAAACAGTTCTAGTCCTTGGTGCCACTGGAACCCAAGGTAGGCCAACTAAACCCCTTCTTACTACCTCTTGACTGGATTAACCATTATCGCTAGGCGGATCCATTGCCAATTTGTTGGTTCAGTATCCGGATCAGTACCTGGTTCGTGCCCTTACTCGAAATCCTGGTTCAGTCAAGGCCAAGGCACTCGCTGCAAAAGGAGCTCAGCTAGTAAAAGCCGATTTGACTATCCCTTCAACCCTTCCAGAGGCATTCAAGGGTGTTTGGGGCGTCTTTGCCGTCACTGACTTCTACGATACGGTCAGCCCAACCTTAATCTACTGTTGAGACTGGTCCGATGCTGACGAATTAGACTGTCCTTGATGATCCCATGAGTGAGGAAAAGCAAGGACAGCATATCGTTCAAGCTTCAGTTGAAGCCGGAGTTGAATGCTTCTTGTGGAGTACTTTGCCAAGCTCCCGAGAAATCTCCGGTGGCAAGTTTGTCACTAGGCTATACGAAGGTACCATCGATCAACACGCATCTCAAGACTTGAGGCTAACTATAAAATTTAAGGAAAGCAATCAGTTGATGCTGTTATTCGTGAGGCCGGTCTCAAAGGAGCTTTCATTCGTACTGGAAACTTCTATGAGAACATGATCTCTCGAAAATATGCTATATATGACAAAGACGCTGATGTTATTACCATGACACGACCCATTATCGGTCCTGACGCTGAACGTGAGTTTGAGATGATAGTATAGTTCTAGTCCACTTTTAATCTAACAAGGAGTTTCGCAGTGACTTCACTTTACGTGGAGAAGGACCTTGCGGCTGTTGCCAAGGCGATTTTTGACCAGTGGGAGGATAAGAAAGACAGTCTTGATGGTAAATACTTTCTGGCCAGCGGTGCTCGTGAAACAATGCGAGACATTAATGCTGTTCTAGAGAGAGGTGAGTTTCTAATATCCGAGAGCCTTTGGCTTGTGACTCGATTAACGCGTACAGTTTCCGGGAAAAGGGTGCTTTACAAGGTGAAACCAACCTGCGGAATTCCAGATCGCGACATCATGCTACAGCTCTATAACAGCGTGGGGATGTATCCCGGGGTTAACATCCCAACTCCTGAGGTCGCAGGGTTAGGTGTGGAACTGCATGGTGTTGAAGATTTTGTACGCGAGAAATTGCTCCCGCACCTAGGTCTCGTTGCACAGAACTAGATGAAATATGTAAAGCACCTTCTACAATTGCAGCAAATACACTTCCAATTATTTACCTTAAGTTCAACTTTTCGCTAACCTACCAATATTCATTGAGAGTGATGTGCGTTATTGCAAAAATCATAATTTAATTGCTCTGTGGAGGTTGGTAATCATACGGCTTGACCGGATGATGCACAGTTCCTGGAAGCTACCCTGAACCGTGGGCTTTCTTAAGATCGATCCTTGCAATGCTAGCCGAACTCTATTATGGTCTGATGTAACCTCAGTCAGCCGATGAACCTCGATAGCGACATCCTTCAGATCCACTGCCCGGAAATTCCAGTAAAATTCCGGTTCCGACGAGTCTAGCTACGTTGGCCATCCAATCCAAGAAATGCACATGACCACTCAGCAGCCATTCAGGATCTATCCAACTAAGCATCGTGCCCTGCCACAGGGAGCCAGGCGATACCCCCTACTGTAGACGCTACTGAGACTAGACCAAATCTTGATTTCTGGGGATGCGGGGAACCCTGACGCACTAGACAAGTTATTTCTTTCGGCAACGGTGGCTAGATAGATCCGCCTCGATTTTGGGAGTGATCTGGGGAACCTGACAGAGCTACCGTATGTCCCGCTGAATGCTAGGGGTCCACACCGTAATCCAGATCCCAGAGTTTCAACTTGAACACTACATTGTAGATTTACTGATCTCTTTGCTCTAAAGAACTGTGTTGGAGTAAAAAACTCCTGCCATTCTCCAGACTACGCTTTGCCTTGGTTTAGATCTCGATTGACACTATGTCACCACCCCATTCCCCATATTGGGAAGCACCCCCTCGCGAGGCCACAGAAACTGGCGATGTACGCGACACCACGTCCAAAAACGACCAGGACGGAAGCAAGAAAACAGATACAGTAGGAGAAACGGCCACTGCAAATGCGGCACCCTGGGAAGAGCGACCGGCGAAGAAATTGAAAAGAGGGAAATACATATCTAGAGCTTGGTAAGACCCTCATACTTCCTGTCACCTGCTCGAGTGTGTGAGCTACGTGACTGACTACCGCAGTACTTCGTGTCAACAGCGTAAAATAAAGGTTGGTCCTTCATGCCCTATTGTCAGGATTCGTACATGTTTCTGACCCGTCAAACTACCTCAGTGTGAGGGAGGAGATCCATGTCGCCAATGCCTCGCGAAACGGCTTCCGTGCCAGTCGTCTGCCCCCAGGGGTGGAGGGGGACAGCAAGGACGTCCTGACTCGAGGATAGATCCTCCTCGAGGCCAAGACCAACCATATTTCTCCTCCAACGATAGGTAAACTGTGCGTGCCCTTTCTCTCCAACATGAGCTTATTCATCATAGCAATGCCAAAATCAATCGTGAGATTCTAGCCCGCCTAGAATCATTAGAAAGCCATCTGCGTCTCATGCGACCGCCGAGTCCCGACCGTTCCAGAGTCGCGAATGACCGCGCATCTGTTGACGACCAGCTCAAACATTCTTCAGTCAAGCTACAAAGCGCCCTCGAAACGGAAGGACAGACATTCGCTGGGGAAATGACAATGACCCCAACATTTGAAGACGAGAGTGGCCACTTGGACCACAACAGCCCTGTGTCGTCGGCGATGCAAGTCGATTACTTATCCCCAGCATCGTCTCTCAAACCCTCGGCGACATCACCAAGCGATGCGACATGCAGTAAGGGAGGGTGGTTCCAACGCTTACTCAGGCAACATGGTGTAGTTACCGACCAGCAGCAATGCGGGTACCACTTGAAAGTCTACATGGACGAGGTGCATCCAATGTACCCAATTCTCCACCCGCCAGCAGTTTGGGACATCTTTAACGAGATGTGGCAAAACTCAAGTTCCTCCAACGAGTCGGTCCAAAGCGAGCAAATACGTGTTTCTGTAGCTTTGGTGTGCTTTTGCCTAGCACTCGGACGATGCAGCCTTTCTGCAAGAATGAGTGACCCAAGCGGCGTCAAGTCCTCCGGCTGGAGTTTGTATAGCGTTGGTATGAGTTTACTCGGTGACCTTTTGGAGACCAGCAACACAGCCATCAAGTCTCTGCTCATGCTGCAGGTGTTGATGGTGAGGGTAAGTTAGCGCAACAGCAGAATCATGAAACGAGAAGGACTAATCTCATCGCCTAGATCATGTACATGTTCCGATTAGATGCAAACCAGAAAGCAGCGAGGGTTCACGCTCTTGCTGTATCAGTTGCGCAAACAATAGGGCTACATCGTCAGAGTACAATCGATGGTATGCCAGCTTATTACAGCCAGTTATACTCACGGACCTGGTGGTCTTTGTATCTTTTGGATCGCCGACTAGCTCTTGAGTCAGGAAAGCCATATTTTATCCAAGACAGCAACGTCGACACAGCATTACCACTAGATCTCAGTGATGAGTGGATGACGCGATTTGCGTCAAGGAAAGAGACAATAGCTGAGCTCCAACATGAAGTGGCTACCGAGGTTGCTAGAGACTCTTCCCCATCATGTGTTCCATACGTCCTCGCCATGATACGTTATTGTCGCGTTGCTGGCAAAACATGGGAGGTCTTGTACGGTGTAAAGTCCTCAACTGCGTCCATGTCAGCTATGGTCGAGTATGTCGATACTGCCATAGGGAAACTAGTCAACACGGTCCCGGTATGCTTACAATATGACATTGATGTTTCTTATGAAGCTCAATTCAGCACGAGGACGCGATGGCAAGTCAAACAAACATTCCTCTTCAATAATGCAAGTACTACGACATGGTAATTCCGTCTTCAAATCCCGTTACTGACAACTCATAGTGTTGCACCTATCTCCGTCTTTTGATCAGAAGACCTCTGTTGCCCAGTTCAAGTGCTATATACCACACAGAAGAAGACGATCTTGAGTCATCCATAGAGTGTGCCAGTCTTGCTGCTCGAATTCTTACAACACATCAGAACATAAAAGATGATGGGCTTAAATATAGTTTCGCACTCAGTCACTATGTCACCAGCTGCGCAATTGTCATGATCGGGTTGGTAGCAAGCGAGCCGGGCTCCAAGAAGAGGTATCGAAATCTGATACTTGCAGCTACCCGGTGTTTGAATGGGTACTGTCAGAGGATCTGGGTCTCTGGAAAGATGATACGCTGCGTTTCTAGGCTTAGCCGACTGGTTGACCGTGTTCTGTCCGTGACCTCACCAGGAAGTCAAGATCGTCAAAGCCCATCAAGCATCAGGCGAGACTCAGTATCAGAGCGTATGACACAGCATCCGATATCGCCACAAGTTGAAGATCAAGGCTCCACGAATTACAGACTAGGAGTGTCAAGCCTTTACAGTGATCAACTCAAAGAGATGGGTATAGAGTCTGCTGGGGGTGGACAAAGGGACCAGGAAGGAAACCATTATTCGTTCAATACCGACTTTCTAGGCGCAATGGCCGAGAGGCCAGGAGAAGGACTCAATAGGCTACCCACATGGCTACCCGATGCAAGCGTTGATCGTCGAAATAGTTGGATCATGTCCGACTTTAACTTTGAGACATTTGGCGAACGTTTCGTTTCCAACGATGCCGAGCTGGCAACATTCATGGAAAATGATAGTCTTGATTTCACACGGGGCATGCCTCCAGCCGCTAATCGAGGACCTAGTGAGGCAAGACTTGGCGCATTGGGCGTTAATGGTGTTTTCGATCTTGAGATGGACTTGGTTCCTACCATCATGAATCTTTATGCAGATTAGCATTGTTTACCAATAGGGCAGGAAACCTTCTATAGTGACCTTGCTGCTGGGTTCATGGTCGGTTGGTCATACAAGAGGAAATCATTTCATAAACCTGGTTTCAACGCATGATGACGTGGTGTCGTCTAGTCTGATTATTATTCTTTGGAGGACCTTACGAGATTGTGCCACAATTACGTTGCGTGTTTTGGAATACGGTTCGGCGTAACGTGTACATTATGACTCTGTGAGGCAGTAATCACATCAATCAATTGGTGTTGTTAATGAACATGATTGAAATGTATGACTCTGCTCGTGAATTCTCAAGCACGTAGTTATCTAATGAGTGCTGCCTGACTTTACTCTTCCAGATATGGTGTATTTCCAGAGCCATCATGCTCTGTTCAGGGTCTAGAGAATCTTAGCCCTTTCTTTGAGCCTCACATTGAAACCCATCTGTCTGACAAACCAAGCATTGTGAAGCTTCCATGGAGTGTCTGGGTCAACGAGTTCGAGCTACAAGAATCGCTGTCAGCTTCCAGAAACACCCCAAAATATTGAAAGCACCAAGTACTTGCGAACTTACTTACCTCAAAGATCCTCAGAATCGTTGGCACAAGCTTGTAAAGCTCCAGCAAGGAGATGTTTTTGCCCACACATGTCCTAGCCCCAGCTCCAAAGGATAACAAGCAACTATTCATCTTCTTTCGTCGTTCGGGTGTCGCTTCGGTCCAGCGCTCAGGGCGGAACTCTGCGGCATCAGGACCATAGACCTCATTGTCTTGGTGAATGACCCATGGCGAGCAACCAACGATGTTACCCCCGGGGATAAAATGTCCAGCCAGTGTAACACCGCCTCGAGGAACCATTCTCTCCAGTGTAAGACCAACTGCCGGATGACAACGAAGTGCCTCGTTGATGACGGCACTCAGGTATGGCAATTCTCTGGCTTCTTCCCATTGAACAAGTCCGTCATCTCTTGAAAAATGACCGGCCTTACTCTTGGCCGAGAGCTCTTCAAGCAGGCATTCCATTTTCGGAGGATCCTTCAGCAAGTAGTAAAAGACAGCTCGTAATGTTATGCCTGTTGTGTCAGAGCCCGCAAACATGTTAGCTACCGTTAATGCCAATACTAGTTGCTCAGTGATAAATTCAGGATCCTTTCTGTGCGCTTCCTTGAATCGGTTCAAGAAGTCTCGTCGGGGAGTTTTCTCTAAGCCTAATTCTTCCTCTTTCTGGCGTTCGACGAGATGTTTTCGAGCGAATTCTGCAACAGGCGCACTTGAGTTAAGGAACCCGTTCTTGGCCATCCATATTTTGATGGGATTTTTGATGAACAGCTTATCTAGGAATGGCATCTGGCCAATCTGCGTAGAGTTTCCTCGTTAGCATCCAACCTCAAGAAATAGGAGACGAGACATTTACCCATGACACATAGTTCAGGAAACTCTCCAAGTCTCGAATGATGTTGTCGATATCGATACCTCGTTCAACGAACCCCAGTCTTTTCGAAAATGTCAATTCGCCGATAACATCGAAAGCATAGAATTGCAGCCACGCCCCAAAATCACAAATACCCGCGTTACCAGAACGATCAGCAAATCGAAGCTTGAGTTGCCTGATAAACTCGATCGAAGTCGAGTCAACAAATGGTTCAAAAGCAACAAGCGTACTCATGGCATAGGCGTTGGAAACCGATCGTCTGAGTCTTGCGTGGTATGCGTCATTTGCCGTATTGAACATGGTTTCGAGCTTTTTCCCCTTCGCTAAAGCTTGTTGTACTGGATAGAATTTTGACTAAAGGCAATGGTCAGCTGATTATTGATAGCCTGATACCACATGATGGGTTACCTTTGACCATCCTGCACTGGGACTGTAAATGATCTTCAATGACTCTGTATCGGCAATGGAGATAGCTCGTGGCCCGAGTCTAACAGCCGGCCCGTACTTTTTGTGCAGTTCAATATGAACCTCCTGGGCTCTGCGACCTCGGACGACGAAAAGTCTCCATAGATCCGTATAAGCTGCTAGCCATGGGCCAGGTATACTATTTAGGCCATATCCGTATTTGTTATATAAGAGACGGGATAAGATAGCTGCAAGTAAAACTAAAACAGCAGAACCAAATGATTGAGGGACTATGCGTTCTAAGATCATTGTAATTTTAACTGTAAGACTGGAATTACTGCCAATGGTTGTTATTCCAAATCGAATTACGATGCCCCAATGCTATTTCAAGACCACTTACAAGAACTTGATTGCCGGCATTTCGGAATTTCCGGAGCCCCGGACTCCGATGAAACTCGAGGACCGGCGTTCCGGAAGTCCGCAGTACTCCCCGCACGTTATCTCCATCGTCCGACAGCAAGAAACAAATTGAACACCTCCTCATGAGCTCAAGCATTGCCTACGAGTAGGTTCAGTTTGATATGACGGAACTCGCGTCGGAATCGTTTTGTAAACTCGAAGTTGTCTGTTGAGATGGCACATGGGTATACTGGTGTCTGGACGATAGGACGGCCATGTCGCTCGGCAAATACAAAAGGCCGGTGTATTGTGCGATATAGACTTAGGGAGTGCCATTATGATTAAACCAACCATATGACTATTTGGTAACGCTTCTGGTAATTGTACACTCCAGGTTCAACATATGTGAGTTCCCACCAAGCCCCCGACTAGAACCGCTGTTTGCCTCGGCTCATCAGACGTAACATCGTTATTAACGTTTGAGGCTAGCTTCCCTGAAATACTACGTGATGAGTTCCACACAGACGGAAAGCCCTCATACCAGAGTCGCAGGTGTAGTCGCTTCTGTTCAACGGCACATAACAAGCCATGATCCCACAACTGGAGAAAGCATTTATGTACATGCACCCGAACTTCACACTGCAACTATACCTGGCTTTGGTACAGCATCTCGCTCCTATGCCACGCTGAAACTACCTGCAGAACTGGCAGATGACCATGATTTGAATGCACACTTTACACAGGATTCTGTTACTAGCTACACCCGAAGTACAGACTTCACTGTTCCCCCATCGCAACTAAACGCTAAAACGGGAGAAATGCAACTAGGAGGCGCGAATGTCATCAATCTCGACATAGAGCCTGGTGCAGTGGGACATATGCATCGAACGGTCTCTTTAGATATCTCAACATGTGTTATGGGAGAGGTATATCATGAACTAGACAGTGGCCAAAGGGTTCTGTTAAAAGCCGGTGTGAGTCCATTGGCCATTCCATTTCAGGTTTACTAGCTGACACACCTGGTAGGATCATATCATTCAGCGAGCAACTATGCACAGATGGATTAATGCGTCCAAAGAGCACCGTGCTCGAGTGATTGCTGTGCTCCTCCCCTGTTCTCCGATTCAAATTACCGATAAATATATAAAAGAGGAGCATAGGTTCAACTAGCCGTTTAGTATGAGAATGGTTGGATTTCTATTTATAACTATTACTTTGTTAATGCTTTGTCCTTCTTTGCTGTATATTATAGCTTGAATATAAATGTGTTTATCGTAGAGTTTGAGGAGCAAATACTGTTTTATTGCAAAGTAGAGAAAATGTAGAGCTCCTTTGACGGATCCAGAGCCTCACATTGTGTAGTTGATCGGAATTACGGGTGAAACTGTATCTTAATGTACTCTCCAGAAAGTAACAAACAGTATTAACTACATTGTTAAGTAAAGACAAATATAATAAAATACACTTCTCCTTCACTAAGTAACTCGAACTCGCTTTTATTTGCAATACTCTAGACAGCTGTCTGACTTTGTGGCTATACTTTAACTAAGAACTCAGACTCTTATTCATTCTGAACAATCCATAAGCTATAGTAACCCTAGCGTCTATCATTCAGTTCCTGGTACTTCCTTAAAAGCTGCTTTCCATAATCATTGCCGTTCGGGGTTCTAACTAGCGTGTGAATGTGAAAGGGTAGAGGCTCCTTATTATTCAGGAAGACACCTGAGTGATGATCAAATTCGACCATAATAACCGGAGAATGAACTTTGTAGTAAAAGGCATCTTTGTTACCATATCCACCAATCCAACAAAACCATGTGTTGTCCCAGTGGCTATCAATTCCTTGGAGATGGGCGGCTAACGCTTTCTCGGGGAGGTAGTTGAGGCTTAGTTCGACCAGCTTACGAACCGCGTCTTGCTGAGAGTTGGAGAAGGTAGACACCTTGACGCCTTCGTATGGGATTACACGGTTGTCTTGAAAGGCACCTCCAAGGTGTCGCTGATCGGCTCGGTGCCATCGTCCAGGGGGGTACTCAGGGCCACTTAGCTTTTTAAAAATCTGGACATCCCTCTGAACAGCGGCATCAAACGATTGCATGAGGCGGAGCGCAGTCTGCTCTTGATCAATGAAGAGTTCTAGGCCCTCGTGGGGACCTGCGTCAATGATGTTCGGCTCAGCACCCATAAAGACAGGCGATATCACCATTTGCGTTCCGACCATAAAGCAGTTCATGCACAGGTGGTGACCAAATATCTGCCAGCCCCATGGCTCTGTCTGAGAGGGTGTTCCGAAGATGACAAAGTTGAATGAGTTCTCGTTCAGGACCTTGCTACCATTCACGACTTCGCCGAGGAATTGATTGACCTTCATACAGCCATGTGCCTTCTCATAACCCTCTTTGGATAGACTTGCTTTCATCAGGTTGTGTAGAGCAGTGACAAGATCTTTGGACGCTTTTTCCAACCGGATACCGTGCCTGAACACGTATATCTCTGGATTGAGCCAGAAGCGCCATTCTGGTGCATCCACGGGCCTAAGGAGTTTTTCCTTTTCCTTGGCTGATGCGATGTCGATTGCGTCCTGGGCTGCTTTCGCGGCATGCATTGGGGCTCCGAAATCTTGATCCTTGTCTGCCAAGCGAAAGAGGTTGGGGATCACATTCCCATCAGTTGTGATTCCCTTATAAGGCTGATCGTATAGTTCCTTCCAGGCCTTCAGCCAACCAATCATGAAAGGTTCGGAGCATCGATGAGCAGCCCACTGGTAAGGATCAGACTCTGCCAGTTGTATACTTCGTGACGCGTCAGAGGGGGGGATATAATCTCGGAAACCCGAACGAGGGGGAGTCGCTGCCATGTTTTTGCTATTGACTGTTGGAAAGTTTAAGAGAAAAAGCGTGCCTATAGTGATAAGCGAGATAAAGATGTGCAGATGTATCACATTGGGAGACTCAGAGACGCAGTCAGTATGAGCTTATCATGACTGTCGTTATGTAGAGCCAGCATATAAAATAGACATAGTTTGACCTTTACCGTACTCCACAACTACTATGGGGCTAAAGTCTTCCGATTTCAGGTCAGGCGATAATTCTGGCTATCGGTCGCGTCCGGAAGATATCTGGAACGGATGCAATTGTGTATAGGGATTAACATTAGTAAACCAGTTACAGTTGCAAGCTCTCGCGGACAAGCCAAATTCAATTCCGCGCCGAGCGCCTTCATCACAGAGTCCCGCCCCGGTCGATAATTCTTGGACGAATAGGCGACTGTCCCCATACACCATTTGACGGATGGGTGTGGACAGCCTGGGACGCGTTGGCGACTTTTGACGCGTCATTCCGAAATCCCGAAAACTCCTCACTCCACAGTCATGGTGGTTTTCTAAAGCACTATACTCCATACTCGTGGAGCGATCTTGAATATTGATCTCTTGGTCAATTTTACGGTTGAGTTTATGAGAAAGAAAAGAAAAATAACGTAAAGATGAATAGTACTACTAAGTTAAGAGCTATATTGGACAAATACAATTCTAGCTCTATATTTAAAACACTAAAAGATAGTAAAGAAATCGCAGTAATTAGAAAACTAATCAAATAATAATTCTCAATTATGCAAACGTCAATTGATATATCAAAAACTACTTGCAAAGATCGAAGCGTTCAAGCCTCAAATCTTTATCCTTTAAACCGCTGTAGTCTTTGCACACTACTGGTCTCAAAAGAGTCTTTCTACCTGATTTGACCGAATTTCAAACGGAGCCCGTGTCCAAAGCGATGCACAATAACGATGAGGATCATACTGACAGCCACAATACCGGCTTGTGTTCCAAAACTCGCGTCATAACCAACCTTGGCTCCCCATGGCTGTTGGTAATATCCGACACTGAAACCGCTGAGAGCTCGAAATACGTTGGTCAACCCACAAACCTCTGCAGGCGCTGACGGGTACGCATCCAATAGGTATGAAGCCACAGCCACAGATGTAAGCATGATCCCGAAAGCATGCATGCCCCATCCCACGACGATGGCAGCGACAGAAAGATGCTTGTGGAGAGCCTGTCCCATCAAAACGAGGCCAGCAATCATAGGAATGGCCGAGATGTAGATGGTCACGAGACGAGCTTCGGGCTCAAAGACACCCTTGTGCTTTCGAACGTAGCGTCGAGTGAGAAAGTCATTGAAGAAATGACCAAAGATCTCACCCAAGAAAACCCCAACAATAGGAGCAAAGTGCAGATATCCAAGCTGAGTGAAGTTGTAACCATAGCCTCCCAGCGCTTGGGGAAGACCAAAGAGAATGGCGGTTGATATGTTCACGCCGATGGCCCAAGCAAAGCACATAAAACTGGTGGTAGTTTGTTAGGTCTCGTGCTGTTGCGGCAGGATGCACAAGGTACTTACTAAGCGAACAGAACAAGAAGAATTACAGGCTTTGTCAAGATGAGCAGGACTCTCTTGACAGCATCATAAACAGATTCAAAGTATCCCGACCGATACTTCATCTGCCACACGCCAGTAAGTCGAACAAGTCGGGAGAAGAGACTTTGGTCTCGAGGTGGTTGTTCGGACATGGGCAAATCTCGGTTGTACCAGGTCTCATCGAGAAAAGCCAAGATTAGAAGTAGGCTAATACCATTGACTCCAACCCCAAGCCAGAAAGCATCCTGCCACTGGTGGGTCTCTCCAATTACAAAGTTGGCGAGCAACGGGCCCCAGTACGGAGACGTGATGTACATGAGTGCCCACAAACCAATCTTTCGTGCTCGCTCATGGAAGAAGAAAATATCTTTGATGAATGCAATCGCAATTGTTTGACCGGATGTGAGGAAGAGTCCCTGGATAGCTCGCACTCCAAAGAACATAGGGAAAGACGTTGACACGGCGGAAAGGATGGTGAAAATAAGGCCGAAGAAGGTGGACCAAAACAAGGTTGGTGCTCGTCCGATGATAGAAGTCAACGGAACCCAGATCAAACCACCAATAGCCCTGACAACCAGGTTAGAAAAGAAGATTATGGACAAACAGAAGTAAAGGAATTGCTCACATCATGAGAACGTTGATACTGTTATTATGATTCACAGAGTTAGGGGACTTGTGCCATTCTGCCGCTTGGAGAATGACCGGAGCGCTACCAGCAGCAGACGTAAAATCTGAGACAAGAGCAGCCCAGGCCACCACCAGGAGAATAAAGTGCTTCTTTCGCCATGACCAGTTTAAGGGATCGTTGGGATCGTCGGTTGGCTGGGGTAAAAGAACGGTCTGGAGAAAATACAGTTGTTAGCAATGAAAGGAATCCGATAATTTCAACACTAACATGTCCATCCTCAGCAAGGCGGAGAGAAGTCGCTCCAGCCCCTTCAACTTTGAGAAGCACTCCAGCTTCGGCGCGAGCCTCAGGTGGGAACTTGTCTACCACGCGAGACCCGTCTGACTTCTCGTCATTGGAAATATGTTCAACGTGAGGCTTGTCCATAATGTTGAACAAATCGGATTAAAGTATCTATAGTGAACTTGGAACTGCTCAAGTCGAGTGGCTCTTTTGTCGATTCTAATAGCCAGAGCGTCTACATAAATAAAGCTATTGGTGCTAGAGCTATGCTGAGCGAGGACGATACTGGGGTGGAAGTTCCGAAATTGCGAAATCCGGGGCCCCATGGGGTAGTGTGGCTTTCCCGTCAAAGGGGCGACTTAGTCAAATGCCGACTGAACTATTCTGGCCCGGGACACTCTTGTAATCTGGGGGAGGGGGGGCTGGCCGGACCAAACTCGAAGCGGAGAGTCAAACTTAGTGTGAACCATATCGTGAGTGTGGTCAATAAATGAGTGAGAGCTTGAAAAGAAGATGCTTCATAGCAAGTGTATTTAATGGTATCACATAAACGCATCTACCCTACGATTTAGTGGGACGTATACTTATGAACAGAGAGACCCATCTGGGCGTCCTCTATAATATAAATATATTGCTAAAGCACTGATATTGAACCTACAAACCCAAGGGTTGAATAACACAAGCGATCTTGGTTATCTCGCCGAGGCTAGGTAGCTGGAGAGGCTAGAACGCTATCGACAGCCACACCAAAGTAGCAAGAGGGGAATGGGTCACATGGTCTATCTTGGAAACCAGCATCTAGTAGAAATGCCAATTCCGGTGTGCACACTGGAAAATCCGAAGCAATTCAGCCTGTACGTATCCATTGCTAGAAATTACTGGAACTCACTTTTTTCATGTGTTGACTTTGTTGTTTGCCAAGAGCGCCAAGGGTCTGGCTTATGGAAATTGACGGAAGAAAAGGAAAAGGACGTGGAAGTTCAAGCGATATTCACAGGTTTCTTTCTACCATATTGGAGGTATCAAGAGAAACATAGATTGGAGGTGTGATGGATTGCAATACGAAGCATAGGTATGACCGAGGCTATGCCCAGCTCAAGATGGATGCAGAAATGATTAAAGCATAATAAAAATCTCATTCCGGTACTGAAGCGCAAGGCAGAATAAAACTATGGAAGGATTTACGCGTATCTTGAGAAGAAAAACCAATTCCTGATGTTATAGGCAATGCAAGCAGTCAACCGTGGACCACATTAAACCTTCGCAGCCAGATCTCCATTCTCGACACCATTCTTGGTCTTGTCCGGGCTGACACCATTAGTCTTAAATCCATTCTGCTCCCATTGAACCTTTGCCATCTTCAACGTAACAGCATCAGAAGGATGAGGAGCAACACTGGTCTGTGCAACCTGACCCTTGTTCTCAAGCCGCAAAACATCCGCATAAGGCAAAACACCCGCGTTCTCAAAGGCACGGAAAGTCTCGATGTACGTGTCATACGTGTCATCGTATCGCTTCCAGCCAAACTTGCGCGCTTTGTTCACGGTGCTGATAGTTAACCAGGCCTTTCCAACGGCCCAGTCAAAGAAATCCCAGGTGCCCCAATCAAACGCTTCCATCTGGCCGCCGTATTTGGCCACTACTCTCTCCCACACTGCCTTCTTATCCTTGTGCCATTCCGTCATGAAGAAATTGTTGGCCATACGTTGCTCGTTTCCCTCTGCTGCCCATTCAGTAATCTCTGGGACCTGCAAAATCTTGTGAGTATAATGCTCAAGTTTGTGACGATGATATCATGGCTTACCTCAATGCCAAAGTATTTTCCAAGCTTGCCCCAGAGCTGCTTCCATACAAAGACATCACCATTCTGATGGTTGAAAGCCTCATTCTTGGCGTGTTCATCAGTAATGGCCCACACGCTCATATCCGCGATACTAGGCGCGTACGAAGAATCGTCAACGCACTGGTTGAAGAAGAACTTGTTACCCGGAAACACTGGAGGCACCCCCATCTCGCGGCACACGAGCATGTAGATTGCCAAAGTAAGCGCCATTGACATACCATTTCCTACAAGATGAGTCAATAAAAGTCTATGATGCTGTTTCTCAGAGTTCAATCATACCTGCTGGTGTAAATCCGATGATGGCATTGGGTCGAATAACGTTCCAGTCCCAGTTACGTTTGGCGGCTAGTGTAGAGAGGAAATCCTCTTGAGGGTAGTAGAAGTTCTCGCCCTTATCCTCATAACGACCCATCGCCTCATGGAGAGGGACTTCTATGGGTCCAAGATGGGCTCCATAGTACTAGAGACGCATTAGTGCTTGGTCGTGATGGGATGCGACGTTTGCTGACCTTTCCACCGGTTTGAAGACAAACTCGCTCGAGTGTGCTTGCTGCAACAATGTCGATTGAAACCAAAAAGTTGTGAAATAAAGGAATATTGCTATCGCGCAATTTGGCAAAGTCGGCTGTATGCACATAGGATGTGAAGAATGCGTGGGTAACATCATGGCAAAGAGGTGCCATGCGCTGGATCAACTCTTCGACGGGGCTCAAAAAGTCGAGAGCAATAAACCTGACGCGATGGTCTTGCCATAGGCTCTGCTTAGGAACGCGTCTGGAGGTGATAATGATCTTAGACCTGCGAAATCAACAATTAGTCACAGGTTCCAGCGCACAATTTCAAGTCAACAAACCATTCGGACTCTGGTTTACGGATAAGGTGCTCAATAATGGCATTACCAGTAATACCGTTGGCACCAGTAACAAAGGCAATCTTTCCTCGTGCGGGGGCCATGGCTGTTTCTGTGTATCGTATGTGTCAAAGATGATAAAAGACGTAAGGGTCAGAGATGCTTGAGAGGTTCCTAAACATAGGTATGTTTAAAAGATGCTGGATTACATCGTGGTTATCGTTTTATCTAGGGGTAATGCAAGAACCTTGTATAGGATTCACGGAAACAAAGGAATAGCCGCCGGGGCTTGGTGCTCAGGTGGCTCGCTAGAGGCCGGAATTTTCACCACGCCCGAACACATACGATTTCTTGGAGTGATCAGTCTTCCAACGACGGAATTTGTACGCGGAAGCGTGGCAAAATCGAGCTTAGACTGTGTACAACTCCACAAACACCGGCATGTGCTAAGTGAGATATTAGTCATGATCCACATTTGTTCCAGTCTAGCTCCAGTCTTGTCACAGCACATAATTTCAGACTATCATCATTCTCGTTCTCACGACGGTGTGATCTAGATATTAACATTTGAATGTTGCTCCCGGATATCTTGCAGAGCCGAAGTAGAATGTCTAGACTCTAGCTTTCTAAAGGTTCAATGAAGCTACCTAATCGACTATTATAGCACATAGTATAGTTGAATCATAACGAGTTGAGACCACAATATGAATACAGCTTTACTTAATTCTAAGGGCATTGACTCTATATTGAATATTATTATATGGAAAACAGATGAAACGAAAGCTAGAATATAGTACTACTTAGCAATAGATTTAATAGAAAAGATATAATATACCTCCCTTATATAAATATCTTTGTATACAACTTCTTATTTTGCTGAAGAATCAACAATGTCATGAGCCATACCAAATGTCTCGAGACACAATGCCTTGACCATGTCATAAGAAGCCAGCTGCGATAAGTTAATCGGGGGCACATACATGGTATTGGTACTTAATCCACGAAAGAGAGAGTCGGGCCCCTCAACCTTAACCATACGCATTATACCATCCAGCTTGTAGTTTCTACAATCTGTCAGTGGCCTTGACATATCCGACTGCGTCCGTACGTTGCCAACGTCTCCTGGGTTTCCCACTATGCCACCCAAAAGCCTGACAGAGCTAACAGAAAGATCAGAGTCGCACTCAGGCCAAAGTAGAGTCCAAGGCACCTCTCAGTGGTGGTTATATTAGTAGTCATCCCAACCATTGATATTTGTCCTGGGATGAATATTGATTGTAATGGAACCTTGATTATACATTTATGAGCGAGGTTATCATGAGTGATTGTGAAGTCGAACCTAGATCAAGTGGCTGAGTGACAAGAGTAGCTATTGCACTGGCACTGCCTCCGAACCAAAAGGGAAACTTGCTTGATAAAGGTTGGGAAAGATGTTTGTCAGATGGTTACACCTTTCTTTCCGTCACACAAGCGTTGGAGGAGCGAGCAGGATATCTCATTTTAAACATAAATTTGATGGCGTTAAAGGAAGAAAGGGGTCTTTAACTGTGACTACCACCTTCAATTACAACATAGCACATCCCCAATCAGAGGATTTTAGCCTACATGTATATACAACGAGCTAGATTTTTCGTTCCTGTTCAAACCTTTAGGAGGCAAATATTATTTCACATACACGGGCTTGTGTCGCATGTTGCCGGTGGAAACTGTCTTAGTATTGTTAAATGATACCCTGCAAGCAATCTTGGCGTCAGTGAAACATGGCTTATTTCCATGCTGATAGCCTTTACTGTAGTGTTCGACTGTTGAAGAGGGAAATCGGTGAGATCTTTGATCGCTGGTAGAGATTCCGAAATCCCGAAATGCCGTGACCATGGTCTGACTGTTGGCGGGCGCACTAGTTGGCCGGAGCTGATGGCAGTCTTCGCTAAAACTAGGCTTTACAATTTGAACCTTGATGAAGCCGAGGCTTTTTGGAGGGAGAAGTTGGTAATTGAGAGAATTTGCATAACTGAAAAAACCAAAAGCCAATTATTACATTAGTGCAGAAAGAAAGAAACACTTTCCACTAAAGCTTGTACGTGTAATTGTAGCCCCCATCTTGATAGATGAGATGTCTATAAGTGTTTAGCATTAATCAGAATTAAAGAAAGATAACAATTTTACGGTTTCAAATTCTCTTCTTCAATTTGCCATACCCATGTCATTATCACTGTATGGATATCATAGCTTAGGGGATGGATAACTGATGTCCACTGACATCGTGAAAATAGACGTGACTGGTCTTCCCGACAGAGACCGACCGAGGTGTCGCGGTTACGCCATGATCACGCAGGCAGCTATGGAGCCCCATTTCGGCCTTGGAGACGGAATTTGAAGTAAGTGTTCCGGCGAACCAGCAACAAGGCTAATTTCTAATCCTGCAGAAGACTTCAAGTTGTTAATTGTCCCTATCTACAAGACAGGTCATTTATTCGAGGTTAGTATCCACTACTTCATTCTCTTTCACCTCTAGTACTTCCATCATTCAATTACGCATTTGGTCTCAACCGCATCACCTCTCACGGATTCAACAAGCCACAAGTAACCGCAGGTAATCTTCACTATGGTTACTACAGAGAATCTCCAGGCAACGTAAGTCTGAGCCGCCACCTCAACCATCGTGTATACTAAAAAGATGTAGCTCTGTTGGCCCTCAACCACCAGATCTGCCTGTGGTTGAAACAGATGTACTCATCGTGGGTGCTGGGGTAGCTGGGCTGTCATTCGCAAACATGCTAGCAGCGCTAGACATCAAAGTGTATGCAATTGCGAAGCACAGCGGCACTGCTCCAGCTCCGCGCGCCCACGTAACAAACCAACGCACTATGGAAGTCTTCCGCGATATGGGCATTGAAGACCGAATCCAAGGTGCAGGGACATGCATGCCCGATATCGGCAGCATGGTCATGGCTACTAGTCTGACGGGCAGGGAAATTGGACGATACAGCTGCTACGGAGGAGGTGATCATCAACTCACCGACTTTGCAAAAGCGAGTCCTAGTAAGATGTGGAACACAGCTCAGAACAACATGGAGCCTATTTTGCTGCAAAGAGCAAGGGAGAAGGGCGCCGACATACGTTTCTATCACGAACTGATAGAAATTGAGCAGT
This sequence comes from Fusarium citri, assembly GCA_004367485.1. Lineage (NCBI taxonomy): Eukaryota > Fungi > Ascomycota > Sordariomycetes > Hypocreales > Nectriaceae > Fusarium > Fusarium citri. The sequence continues at coordinate 131,936 of QHHH01000094.1, forward strand.
CTGAGCATGGTGTCGTTGCCCTAGTCAGAGAGCGGACCAGCAAGGGGGAGTATAAAGTCCGTGCTCGGTACGCTGTTGGTGCAGATGGAGCGAGGTCGACGGTGGCCCAGCAAGTTGGATTTGGATTCGTCGGCGAACCTGGGCTTATGAATATGATAAGCTCTTGGGTCGAGATGGACTTGGCCCAATACGTTGCTCATCGCCCTGCCTGTATCTATCTGATGCTACAACCAGGCGATGCGTACTGGGTTGGTTCGGGAACCTGTATTCTCAAGAAGCCCTGGGACGAATGGATCGTGAATCGACAGTACAACGCAGCAGACGGAGAGCCTGACATGAGCGACGAAGCTATCATTGCTCACGCCCGCAGCGCCTTGGCAATTCCCGATTCTTTACCCATCCGAGTCAAGCACAAGGGTAAGTGGCAGGTGAACCACGTTGTGGCTACCGAATACCGCCACGGCCGTATCTTCCTTGCTGGAGATGCAGCCCATCGTCACCCTCCTGCCAGTGGACTGGGAAGCAACACCTGTGTGCAAGACGCTTTCAATCTGTCATGGAAGCTTGCTGCCGTTATCAAAGGACAGGCTGGTGAAGGGATCCTTGAGAGCTACAATCAAGAGAGACAGCCGATAGGTAAACAGATTGTCGACCACGCAATCGAAACCCTTCATGATATGGCGACTCTTCCGAGCGCTTTGGGATTTGAGCGAGGACAGTCGAGGGAAGAAGGATTTGCTCAGCTGGAAGAGATCTTTTCTGACGCCGACGGTGCAGCTGAACGGCGTGAACACTTGAGGAAGACGATAGACCGTGGTAATCGTCGATCTAATCCTCTTGGAGTACACCTGGGCCAACGTTACATGAACTCAGTTGCAGTGGTTGACGACGGAACGCCATTTCCTCAATATGAACGTGACCAAGTTCTATTCTATCACCCGACTACACATCCTGGTGCCTACATACCACATGCTTGGATAGAGCTGAACAAGAAACGCATCTCAGTCCTCGATATCTTTGAGCATGGTAGTTTTGGACTTGTGGTTGGTATTGGAGGAGAGGCTTGGAAGGAGGCGGCTGCTCTTATTAGCAAAGAGCTTGGTGTCAAGTTACCTGTTTATTTTGTTGGCCAATGTTGTACTTATAGCGATGTTTTGGGTGAGTGGACCAGTCGACGTGAGGTCAGTGATCGTGGGGCCCTTCTGGTTCGCCCTGATCGGCATATCGGATGGAGGTCATTTGATCGTCCCACAGACCCTACATCTGCCTTGAGGTCGGCTTTCCGGCAGATCCTTTCACTCTAGGTTACTCTTATCGAGATCAATTCCTGAATCGAATTTCTTGGAATGATTCGATCATCGTTTTCCGCAGGTGAGCAGCCATTCCCAGATCCAGGTACAAAGTGGATGAGAGTCCGGTCATCACCTCATAGGTCATGTGAAAGCGGTATGGCCTACACATAAGTAACGTAGATTTCGTGTTTAAAATTTGGGTCGTTTCACTCGCATTCTCACATCTCGAGTCTGACGGTCTAGGGTATCTATTGTATGAAGGCGCATAATGTCACTTTTCAGGATGTCTCGCGAGCTAGTTAACAGCATGTAAGTTGATTGATATTCTTTATCGAAGAGTGAAAAGAACAAAGATTGTTGTTAGAGTATCGGAGCTATGAGGAAAAGAACATTTTTCATCCACTCCAGGCTGGGCGGGATGGATTGAAATCCATCTCTCATTTGTTAAATGACGTCAATAGTCTCTCACAATTGTAAACTAGAGCATTTATGTAAATCTAATTCTTTTTCGTGTTACCAAAATCATGTCTTTTTCTTTCCAAATTGCTAAAGTCAGACATGAATCTTCCTTTATTGAATTCGTCAACCGCCACCGTCCGACCACCCGAGCCCCTTGATGTTCCCATTCAAGAAAGCATGAATGACTCTAAGTCGACGCCACGTCTGCGGATATTCCGTTGAAAATTCCGTGCCAGTTGTCTAGTCCCAACTCATTAATGCATGTCACGCCGTTAGGAGACGGTGGGGCTGATCTAGACTGTCTGATGTGCTGGATTAGACTTCCCCTCACTCTTTTGTGACATGTAAGAACACTAGCCTTCGGGCTGAAAGCTCACAGTTATGTCGGCATAATCGGCGAAAGAGACAATTTTTGCCGAAATGGCTACGTCGACCGGAACTTGCATGCCTGTTCGGCCCCATAGACTAAAGGATACGCACACAATTGCGCGTTACAAATTCAACGCTAGTTGGCGCTTCGTAATGATAACCCTGTTTATTGGAGCTCGTTATCGTGAGAGGATATATCAGATCGACTTGAATCAATGTCCTTTCTCGTTGTAATTAATCAACCTGCACCTTCGTAAACAACATCGCCAACATTACCATCCCCGTCACAATGTCCTTTCTTCTTCGAAGACGTGTCCAACCTCGCCTCTCCACTTTGTTAGCCAAGCAAGGTCGGGGCAATCATTCCTTTGCACGCTTTGATTGGGAAGACCCCGTTTCTGCGAAGAGCTTGCTCACCTCGGAGGAACTTGGTATACAAGAGACTGCGCGAGCTTACTGCCAGGAACGCCTGTTGCCTCGAATCCTAGGTTAGTGCTAGCTTCCAGAGGTCTGAATCTGACATTTGTACTGACTTCCGAGCAAAGATGCTTATCGACGTGAGGATTATGATAAGAACATTCTTCGTGAGATGGGAGAGCTGGGCCTCCTTGGAGCCACAATATCAACCCATGGCTGTGCTGGAGTCAGTAGTGTCGCCTCAGGCCTTATAACCAAGGAAGTTGAGCGTGTCGACTCGGGTTATAGATCTGGAATGTCTGTACAAAGTTCGCTCGTCATGGGTCCTATTGCAGAACACGGTACAGAGGAGCAAAAGGACCGTTTTCTGCCTCAGCTAGCCCAAGGAACGATGATTGGATGCTTTGGTCTCACAGAGCCTAACCATGGCTCTGATCCTGGCTCTATGGAAACTGTTGCCCGTCCACATCCCACGAAAGAAGGATACTATTCTCTTTCTGGGTCTAAAACATGGATCACAAACTCCCCTATAGCTGACCTGCTGCTGGTTTGGGCCAAACTCGAAACGACTGGAAAGATTCGGGGTTTTTTGGTAGAAAGAGACCAATGTCCTCCAGGAACACTCGACACTCCTTGTCTCAAAGATAAGAATGGCTTGAGAGCATCGATAACCGGCATGATCCAGCTCGATAGCTGTCCAGTTCCTAAAGAGAACATGCTCCGAGTTGAAGGCCTAAAAGGACCTTTCAGTTGTCTCAACTCAGCACGATATGGTATCGCTTTTGGTACTATGGGAGCTCTCGAGGACTGTATCGATCGTGCCCGTACATATGCACTTGACAGGAAGCAGTTTGGAAACCCGCTTGCAAAGTACCAGCTCATTCAGAAGAAGCTGAGTGACGCTCTGACGGATGCGTCCTACGGCACGTTGGCTGCAATTCAGGTGGGAAGGCTCAAGGATGAGGGCACGTTGGCGCCTGAAATGATTTCAATGATCAAGAGACAAAATTGTGACCGGGCATTGGCCGGGGCTCGAACGTAAGTTCTTTTCTATCTCGGCCGATACGACGAACTAACAGTAACTAGACTTCAAGAGATATTTGGAGGGTAAGGACGTCTTTACTTTTCTTTTCGAACACAGCTGACATGAAATTTAAGAAATGCCGCCTCGGATGAATATCACATAGGTAAGCGACGATCGGCATTCTCCTTTCCTAGTCCCAGTGTTTCTAACTTTAATTAGGACGTCATGTAGCAAACCTATTCGTTGTTCAAACCTACGAAGGACAATCTGATATTCATGGTAAGTCCTGCTGTCTTAGCCATAGTACGCTACTGACCTGAGAATAGCAATGATTATCGGTAAAGGTATCACAGGATTGCAAGCATTTTACTAGTGTATGGTCTCCCTACATACAAAATTTAGTTCTGGAATTTCCATCTTATCCTTGAATGGCAACACATAGAATTATGAGTTTTACAAAAGCATGATGATATATTAAAGTTATATGACCCATACTTTAAGAGTTTACAGTAAAGACCGAAAGGAAAAGGTAAAATAAGCTTCCAAAGTGTATTTTACGATTTTTAATGGTCCTATTTGGATTTAATATTAGGGGTAATTTTTCATCTGAGGTTTGAAGCTGCAATATAAGTAATCTGGTACCTGAGAACATCGACTGAAGTTGACTTGTTTTAGAAGGTCATTGGGGTTATGCTGATTTTATCGTGTTAATAGACGAAAGTTCAAGTAGAAAGTTTCAAAGGATAGTAAATATAAAACCTAAAAGGGCTATTATGTGGCTTTCTATTTGAGCTTTTGTTATCAAGTGGTATAGTTTAAATCACCACACTAGGTTTGTTGGTATACATAAGCGAAAGCTCGGAACGAACAACGTAGTCTACTGTCAAGATTCACAGGTGACAGCAAAATTCGACCTCCTAGAGATTTCTACCATTGAAACTGGACGTCCTTCTATTTCTCAACCCATCCTCTCACTGAAAAACCATCCTGTTTCGTATGATTCCGATTCCACTAATCGACACGTCTACAACGTCCCCATCCGTCAGCCAGACGGGTGGTTTCATTCCCAAAGCCACACCGCCAGGCGTGCCAGTCAGAATAACTGAGCCTTTCTCGAGTGTTGTACCCTGACTGACAAACTCAATTATTCTCTTTACCCCAAACACCAGATCGCTAGTGCTAGCCTCCTGGCGGACCTGTCCATTTACCCTGGTCTGCAGTATGAGATCGTCCGCAGCTCCAAGGGCCTATATCCTGTCAGTTCCATCCGCAAATCGATCATCAAAACACTTACAGTTGGTGATACGATAGCTGGTCCAAGAGGCGCAAAAGAGTCGAAGCCTTTGGAGAAACACCACTGCGGTACCTCCCCTGCAAACTTAGGATCTCTCTGCCATGTACGTGCTGAAACATCGTTGGCAACAGTATATCCGGCCACATAGCTCAAAGCATCTTCGGCCGAGATATCTTTCCCTTCCTTTCCAATGACGATAGCCTTTGATAGGTCAGTATTTCTAAAACATGATTGGCAGAGGCTAGTCTACCAGTTCGCCTTCATAATCAAGTTGATTCTCTTGTGCAATCTTAGGGATTGAGATGTCATCGTTCCAGCCGGCAACCGAGCGAGATGGCTTTATAAAGATTGAAGGATTTGGCGGTGGTGACCTTCCCGTTTCCTTGACTAGTGTTGTTAACATACAGTTAAGAAGGTAGAGGACGGACAAGAGAAATATCATACTATGTTTTGCGTAGTTCAAGCCAACGCAGCGGATGATTGGAACATCGCTAGGGGTCAGAGGTCCTAGGAGCTTTTTGACTTTGACTACCTTTCCTGTAGGCTTTGCATCAAATAAGTCGGTACCAGCAAGTTCATTGGCGTTGAGATTTCCAGCTTCCAAGAGATTTGTGAAGTCATGAGCAGAATCAGCTACCGCATCACCTAAATGTACTTCGTCTTGCTCGTCAAGGAACCTGATAAATCGACTCCAGGCCATCTTATATAGATTCAAGGGTCTATGTCTTAGACGTGTCGGTTTAAACTGGTGTATGGTAGGTATCAGCAGTTCTAGGTACAGATGTCAGCACAACGGAGGGAGCAAAAGATGCTTAAATACACTTGATCATTCAGTGTGGGTCTTCAATCGCGTTCCTTCGGTCACGTTCACTCATACCACTCATTTCTTTCGTCATGTCTGTTACTTCGGGAAGTTTGGCCGAACCGGAATTTGAATATATCTGGCCGAGTCACGTACCGAAATACCGTGCCGCGAAAACCGTAGCGACAGCTACATCGAACACACATGTTCCGAGGCCTTTCAAGCTTTTTCTAATGATCGAGTTTGTTACTGCTATCTTATTTTCTCAGCGCATTTTGGATCTCCTCTGATAGTGCATCCACATCAAAGTTTCCAATGGGACGTTCAGCCCACTCTGCAATCTTCTTCACTGCATCCAACACAGTCTTGACGCACGGGACTGAATTTCCTATCCCCAAAGTCGCCTTGATATGACTCTTCGTTTGTCGAGTCGCTCCCAACGCAGCGATGGTGGCCGCAATGATGAGATGTGACTGGTTTGGTTCGAACACCCCTTCATTCGCCTTTGAGATGAGATAGCCCCATGTCACAACGGTGGAACAAGTGACTGGCGAAAAATGTCAGCAAAATGGTGAGCCGGGACTTATCCAGGAAAGCGAACGCACATAAATCTGTGAAATACGTATCCATCAGATTGAAGATAGCTGAATTTCCAACACCGCTATAAATGCGACTCTTAAGCTCTGTACCCTTTTTGACGTCTTCCTCGTCTACTGTCGCCTTTCGCAGAACTTTGGTGGAAGCATATTGGACACCCTTCCGCTCCACGACACCGATCATGCCGTAACATGCAGGGATGCAGGTTGGCATTCCGAGGTAAGGGAAAACAATGGTGATAGCCTCTCTCAGGCAAAGAAATATTTTCTCAGATTCCTCGGGTGCCAGATCGAACGAGATGTCATCGAAGAAACGGCCCACAACATCTGCACGATTAACGGCGCAACATACAGCAGCCTGTCCAACATGTGGTTAGCACTTAGACATGGTGCTTGGGGAATGTTTGGGCTCAGACATACAATTATTGCATGGCTGAAAGTTTTGAGCTCAGGGTGAGATGTAGCCAAAGTTGAATTGAGTCCTAGGAAGAGATCTCTGTCATATTTTTGTGCGCCGGGTTTGATGTTGGTGGAAACATATCTCGTGTCCCAGTCTGTCATGAACGAATCGTCCTTCCAGTCAAGCATTGTGAGTGGTGTTTGCAACAAGATGAATGTTTAGATTAATCGATTGGAAAAAGAAAACTTTAGACAGTTGAGGTCGAGAGTCGCAGTCTAATGGAAGCCCGCCCGCAAATCGCACTATAAACTCAACTCTGTGACCTCCCTTGGAGAGGTACTTATACCATGACCTTGTAGCTATATTGGAGTCATGGGGCAAGCTGTAGTCGAAAGAAAAAAGCAGTAGTGATGTCTATGTTGGCGAATGCTGAATGCTAATTGGATGAAGACTGACTTTGACTCTTCTTCCTTGTTTCACTCGTCATAAACACTGTTGCATGGCAAATTCTTTGCAAACAGACGATCGCGCCTAGCAAAACAAACCCACAAGCTATTCGGATGTATCGGACCTGGTCTCGGAATGAGGACGGAAATTCCACCTCAGGTAGGATCGGCAGTAAAGTGCGTGAATACGGCGAGAGAACCCCCAATCTAGCTTAGATCAACTGCTAGCGCATAGACAGCAGCTTTTCCCTGATGAACAGTTACAATAGCGAGGCAGTCACTGTAGCTGCTTGAGCTACCAGGTGTTACCCTTTGACACAGTTGCATAGGGAAATAGAATTATCTAACAAGCAGTTATGCCTGGCCACATCACCCGCCCAAGAGGTAAACCAAGGCAATGTGCATATTGCGGCCGTATCTTCACTAAAGAAGAGCATTTGAAGCGTCACGAGAGAACTCGTAAGCAGCCGGAAAGAACACCGTACCTTAGCAAATTAGTGACAATCTACAGATACTGGAGAACGACCTTTCAGATGTTCCAAGTGCGGAAAAGCTTATGCGAGAAGGTTAGCCAATTCCAAGAAAAACGTATCCTATGCATAATTTCTTATTTCAGAGACTAGCGACGTGCTGTTTCGACATTTACAATCGCACACCTCGACGTGCGACAACGGCCAGAACGGCGAACAAGTCAGAGGCACAGGGCCCTCCTCCAGTGTCATCCTATTGGAAGGCGATAATACCATACCGCAGAATACCTATATGCGATCAAGTCCAATTTCAGAGGGGCAGCCGACAACATCCTTTGAATCTTCCATTTCAAATACCCATAGCTTTGTTGATCAACCGTTGCCATGTCATGAATCATCCGGACCAAGTTCTACCATCACCACGCCATCTATTCAATCAAAAGCAGAGGATCTTTCACGTTCTGATCCCAATGCGCCTGAGTTCCGAGATTACAATGTCATGAACCATTTGATTGCTTTCATCTCACAAGATCCTGGCGGCGATAATGATGGGGTTTCGGGTCAGGCCCAAAAGGAGCAAGCATACGAAGCCAATTCCCAACGACCACAAAAAAGATTACGACTGTCACCACACTCTTTACAGAATAGCGATACTAGTTCAAAAAGTCTTACAATTTCTCACCTTTCACAACCACAATTCAACTTCGACATCCCTTCCACCTTCTCTATAGAGCAAACCAAGCAAGGGTGTTTGTCTGAACATTTCGACTCATTAGATATGTTTGACTTCGATCTGTGGCAGATTCCAGATCCGAGCGGCATGGAACTTAACTTAGACGACAGGTACCGCCTCGACTGTGGTAGCTCTAGCCTCCAATCATTGATACCCACTGTCGACACAAGTCCATGCAACATTGTCCCAAACAATGATACGTTCTTGACCATATCATCCGGTCAGACGCAAGAGGTGCAAAGAATTTGGTCAGAGCAGCGACCGAAAGTGCCAGTGCCCATCATCGGTCAATTATGGAGCGAGGTGGCCATACATAAGGCTGACAACATTTTTACCAAACCGCAACCTGATTTCAACCTTGGGAGCTATCAATTCTTGGGACGCAAGGTGGATCATGAGTGCAGAAATCTTTTGATACATTATTGTAAAGAGCTTGACAGCTCCTTCGGCTTATCAACAGCATCAGTCGATACTTCAATGCCTGATGTGGATATACTCGACTCAAGCCTGGACTTTTACTTCCAGTTCTTTCACCCAATTTTACCGCTCATACACAAGAGCACATTCGACACTAGGAATACGCCAAGTCCTTTGCTACTTGCAATGTGTCTCGTTGGCTTGTCCTACCTCGATGGGAAGAGAACCAAACACTTTCTTGTCAGGTACCTGAAAGTACGTTCGTGGTTCACCCCTGCAAGAAGCACAAGAGTTTAACCTTATTTTAGAAACTTTTGCCGTCCTGTCTCGTTAGTTTGACGTCTACTGAGACTACAACGTCCCATAACCTCACCAATCTTGCGACTGTGCTTATCGTAGCTTACTTAGCCCTAGGCTTTCGCGTCAGAACCCTTCGTGTTCAATCTTGCAGCCTCTTGCTAACTGAGCTCAGGATGAGATCGATCTATACCAATTCTACGCATTGTGTACCCAGACACTTCGTGTAAGATACCTGAACGGACAATCTTCACATCCAACTTGCCTGACCGGGATTTTTAACTAGCTAGCTGACGAACGAGGTATATTTGCCGCCAAGGATAGTGATAAGTCGATAGCTAGGATCGAGCACGAAACGATAGACTCTGACTCCATGTGGAAGGCCTGGGGGCGAGTCGAGTCTGTCAAGCGGCAAGTTAACCTACAACTGGTAGCAACTTAACTAACCAAGACTGAAGTCTCATATGCTGTCTCATCTACCTAGATATGGCATATGCACGATTAATGAGCACATCAGGTGTGATTGAGATAGACAAGGTCGAGATCCATCTACCTTGTGACGACATTCTCTTTGACGACGTCACGACGGCTTCGGCCTTTCAACGACACATTCAGCAGGGCGCGCAAATTACAATGCCTCAAGTCAAGATACGGAACTTCCAGACAACAACATCATCATTTAAAATGAACCAAAGCTCAACTCAAACCCTTCTCCGTTCTCTATACCTAAGAATCATAGCAGCCAACATCAGACTTTCGAATCAGCACAGCCAAAAGTCACAGTCCCGGCCAGCGAGTCCTGTTGAAAGATTAGCGATGGATCAATGTTCCAAAATTATTATTTCTGATCTCATCCAGTTACCCAATATGCAGTCTCACTTCCTGAGGGGTAGACAGCAGAACAATGCATTGGGATGGCATTATCTATGCATTCTGCTAACAGCTGACGTTGATCTTTTGGAAATTTCTTGTGGTCGTGATGGCGTGGAGGCTGCTGAGTCTGCTTTTATTCATGTTTTCGAGTGGTCGCAGACTAGCAGTGCTCGTAGGGCGCTACTCCATGCTGCCCAGGTTTTCAGTATATTGGATTTGTGCCATATTCGCGAGTCATATTTCACCCGGCCGGATCTCGTCTTGTTTGTCTCAGCGCTTGTGATGAGTCGGTACTTCCTTGTTACTGTCCATGGAAGTATAGGATTTGATGTGCCGGTGTTTGAGCTACTACACGATATTGATTGGACTACTGTGGGAGATGAAGGTTTTGGCAGAGCTACAGGATGTGTTTCTTCTGAAGTCACAGTAGCCGATGGAGAAGAAAACCTCACATCAAAATCGTTGAGAGATTTTCTAAAGAACGGTGGTCCTGTTTCATTCGCTGGAGAAGCTCAAGGTCTTGGCGGTTTAACTGCGAAGAAGATAGCAAGGAAGTTCGCTTACATCATGGATAGGTTTGGAGAATGGGACGGATGTAGGCATTCCCGACTGCTAAGGGCAATGTGTGGCTTCACTCATGACTTAGATTAACAAGAGTTACGTATCTTGGGTACACAGATCACACGTCCCTAGTCTCAGACCACTACTGTAGGGTAGCATCATGTGTGTCTACTTGCTCTACCTGAAATAGATTCCGGTAGTACTATAAGTAGCAGATGCTGCTATCTTTAAGTTTCCTTCCTGTCTTTTCCAGCTTTTAATGTAACATACAATTGGTTTCAGCCTTGTTTTAATAAAATTTTAAACCCGAAGCTAACAATATCTTCTTATGATTTAACTAGATTGACATTACATCTATGCAAACTTGTAACTACAGTACGCTCTGAAATAGTAAAGCGGCGTAGGCGCTTAGATTTATTCTCTAGACAGCATGCGTTTTGTCTGTATCAAAATACTCTACCCGTCTTACAAATTGGGCGATTCGTTCCCACATTGCCACAGGGTTAGAATACATAACAAAATGACCGCTGTAAGGTATCTCAGCCAGCTCCACCCCCGCCTTCCCCAGCCTCGGCAGGTATGACAAGAAGGCATATTGCTCTCCAAACATATACATTCTTGGAAACTTGAAATTCTCGAAGGCCTCTAACAGCCTCCCGTTGTCTGTGCAGTCCACCATAGACTCGAACGTAGGTCGAACTACAGCGGCTTGCACCTTCGAACGGAAACAAGCCGCATACAGCCCATTACCGTAGAGCGGTGATTCGCGGGTTCGCTTGATGAAGCTATCGACAAATACTTCCGGGTCATCTGATGGGTAGTGGAGGACCTGCCGACTCAAAAAGCAGTCTTCTGGGGCGAGGTTTCCTTTGATATTGATAAAACTTAATACCGATGGTTCCTGTCGTTGGGCCAGTAGATTGGCCACCAGACCACCCATTGAGTGTCCAACAAGGTGGTAGTGAGTGATGTTGAAATGCTGAAGCACTCGTTCTGCTACTGATACAAGCAATGGCATCGATAGCTGAGACAGATCGTTCATCGTTGACTCTCCGCTACCGGGCGAATCGTAGGCTAAGAAGGGCCGCCCAGCAAATAGTGGATTGAGTGCGATGTCGCCATAATCTTCTTTCGTACCTCCAAAGCCATGTAGGAAGATGATTGGAGCTGAAGGTCCGTCTCGACGAATGGTAGATAGACTAAAGGAGAGACCGTTGATGCGAAGCTCTACTGTCTGCCGGACCAATGGTTGCGCGTCGAATTCTCTCGTCATTGTTGATTCAAACGATTTTAAAGTAGTTGGTGATGAGCACAAGTTCACAAGTCGATGTAGATTCTGTGATGCTATACTGTTGGTCAAATTTGCAGTGTTTATACTCTAAATAACAATACAGCCCCAAAGTATGTACAGCTTCCGTCCCCACTTCGGCAAGAAAATCTTTTACCGTACAGCTGCGCTGGCTTAAACACGCCGTCCCGAAACCGGCAACAAACTCAAAATGTAGTCATCAATAACTACTCGCTTGAGTCACTTACGATTTGTAATGAGTTAACGTTAATTGTCACGCGTATGCTGAACAATGTCTCGGCTATAACGACTAGCGTATCTCGGCAGCTCTTCAAAATAAGCAACGCAATCAGAAGTGATAGAAGAGTTTTATATACATTCTCATTCTATCACGGTGATCGCGCAGCTTCCAGTTCAGCATGATACCAATTCTGTATGGCTCTCACATCATAGCCTAGAGCGACAGTATCGAACATGTCTAGATGCTTCCGAGCTGAAACCCCATTATTTGATAAGCGGCCAATCCATTTGCCATGCTTCCTGGCCGTTGCCACAATTTTCTCAATTGCCTTGACAAACTCAGGTTCATCGCCTTTTGCAGGGGTGTAACCCAGAACCGAAAGGGCAAGGTCGTTTGGACCTATGAAAAGCATATCTTGTTCAAAGTTAGAAACGCCCGTGGCTGATTCAGGAGTAGCTGAAATTACTTACCTACACCAGGTACGGCGCATATATCGTCAACATTCTCAACACCCAACTTGGACTCAATTTGTAGACAAGTAAGAAGGGTCTCGTTAGCTGTGGCCATGTACGTTGGGATATCAACCCCAAACGCAAATCCAGGAAACGCTGAACCTTGCCCCCTTAGACCTTGAGGGGGAAACTTGGCGTGCTGAACCACGTTCCTGGCATCTTCAGCCGTATTTATCATGGGAACAATAATGCCATGAGCACCCGCATCTAGAGCGCGTTTGATCAAATCCGCGTGGGTCATTCTTAGACGGACAAGTGGAGACACTCCCTGAGAAGAAATGGCGGTAACTGCGTTGTGCATGGCATCATCGCTGATATGCCCATGCTCACAGTCGACAATCACACCATCGAGGCCAGTGGAAGCTACCAATTGAGCTGTACGAGTGGATGGGAGACCGAGAAAGGTCATGATTGGCCCTGATTTAGCGCGAAGAGCGTTGAGGAGCCGCAGTCGCGGGTTTTGAACGGTGGTTGTAAGAGCTGAGGCATGCCACATCGTCAAAGATGTTTCAGGGTCAAATTGTAAATGGCGAATATGATTAGACAATGATGGTTTTCGAAATGGTACCGAACTACACATTAACCTATGGGTGACTTGTAACGCCTTCAAATAAGTCATGTTCGGTCCACCTTGACGCGTGATGTTATTCTTGCAACACGAATCGGCAAAATCTCCTATGACCGACTGTACACTCATTCTTAGAATTAGACTGCACGCCGGTAAAAGGCTAATCTTCACTTGAACGCAGTCTAAGCTTTTAATCCACGATTTCCTAGTGGCTGGTCTCTCACTCGGTGACTTATCTATCGCCGAACCGCTAACTGGCGTCCTCCAGTCTTGCCGACGAGGCCAGTGTCGGCTGTATGCAAAATCCACATTTTTGCTCTATAAGTCAATAACGTACCTGTGACCTTTTACCTCCAACTCTTCTGAACTGGACCGATAGCAATCATCAGTCAAGAAAACAGTTTGAACCACATGTTGTGCCTTGCCGACGTTCCACCCGCTCAGCCAGACGCGGCTTTTTCGCTGATAGCCGACTTCAAAGCGGATACCAACAAGCAAAAAGTTGACTTGTGTCCGGGGTTTTATCGCGATGATAATGCGAAACCATGGATTCTACCATCTGTAGCCCAGGTATAGCATGACGAGATTTAGTCAATCTTTCCATGGAATGGGGGCTGACATTTCCCCACAGGCAAAAGAACAAATACACGCAGATCCAAGTCTCGACCATGAGCACTTACCTCTTGCTGGTCACACAGGATTGCTTCGTGAGTCTCAGAAGCTGGTCTTTGGTAAAAGCCGAGACCTGAGCCGAATAGCTTCATTCCAGACAGTCTCAGGTACAGGTGCCAACCATATCGCCGCTCTGTTCCTTGCAACCAAGCTCAAGCCTCGAAGGGTGTGGATTTCCAACCCGAGTTGGATCAACCACACAGAAATATGGAAACTCGTCGGTCCAGACATCGAACAGCGCTTTTATCCATATTATGATGCAGCAAATCATAGCGTGGACTTTGAGGCCATGACAAAAGCCTTGCGCAAGGAGGCGTGCGATGGGGATGTCATCATTCTACACGCATGCGCTCACAACCCCACTGGAGCAGATCTCACCAGCCAACAATGGGAGATTATCGCAGGAATTTGTAAGGAGCTGGGCTTGTTCGCGGTCTTTGATATGGCGTAGTGAGTCATCCATACTGCTACCCAAGAATATTCTGGATCTAACTTGCTTACAGTCAGGGCTTTGCTTCTGGAGATCTAGATCAAGACGCTTCCGCGGTAACCCACTTCTTTGATACATCAGGCCTAGAGTTCGCAGTAGCGCAATCCTTCTCAAAGAACTTCGGCTTGTATGGGGAGCGTGTAGGAGTTCTTCATATGGTTGCGCTCGACAACGAAACTGCAGTCAAGGTCACGCCGTTACTAACCCAACTATCGCGGTCTGAGATAACATCTTGTCCTTCATATGGCGCAAGGATCATAGCCAGGATTCTCAGTAACCCAACTCTCTACGACCAATGGTTACGGGACTTGGTGACGATGAGCGAACGTATGAAAAGCATGCGCAAAGCTTTATATCAGGGGCTGCAACATAGAAGCGTCAGAGGAGCATGGGAGCACTTGCTTACGGATGTATGAGTACCTACCTGATTGTGTAATTTGACTAACAAAGCTTTATAGATCGGCATGTTTTCTATGATGGGCCTCACCCGCCATCAAGTCGATGAGCTCAGAACGGACCATCATATCTACCTCCTTCCCTCTGGCAGGTTGTCCGTGACCGGATGTAAGGCACACATTCATTTTTCCTCACGACTTCAGTTGGCTAATGGCGTTTGGCAGTGACAAGTGGTAATGTAGATCATGTTGCGGATGGTTTCCTTGCTGTGCTTGGAACGAATTAGCCTTAGAGTTTAAGATAGTACACACTAGAAAGCAACTTGGGTTGCTGTGAGGTTCTGAAATAATCCAATGCATTGACTAGTTACATTTGGACTCCCTGATGAATCCTCTAGCTTTACCCACCAGACCTTTAACAAAGATCACTGAACGCCTTCTTGACTTGCGCTGTTCAAGGCAGCTGTCGCATCACTTTCTTCATCCATCCTGTACATTTCCAGGGTTAGTTAATACAGTAAACCTTTGTGAAATTGACCGCTAGGCCACTGACCCCAAAAACAAGGGCCCCTGTTACCTTAGGTAACAGTAGCTAACGGTTATAGGCTCTTCGTGGCAACCTTCTTAGTATGTCTCTGTCCTTGATTCAGATCTCAGTTGTGGCGTATAATGATAAAGTGATGGAACACAAGTTGCTCGCTGAGCCACATCTGAAGCCCTTCCAGACCTCTCTTCACGCTGCTGACTGAGAAGCACCAGAAACCCTATACCAAGAAATCTACCTAGTTCAGATTAGGACAAGACTCTAACGGTACTGGTCGGCTTACTGATCGGCTTACTGAAGCGAACGCCGTGTGGCATGTCGCCACTCAAGACACGAGGTGGGTCTGAGCTCGGCAAAAGAACTACACACCGATCCAATCGGCATCATTTATTTTCGCCCTTACGGACTCCAAGGTTGTGCAAGAGGAATCGGCATCAACCTCCTTGACCGGCGTAGGAGGTCATCATAGATCTAGGTTAAAAAGATCATGTTAAACATGTAGTAAATAAAGTTTGTCCTCAAATATTCGTCACTCTTGACTCTTTCTTATTTTCATGCGGCATCTATTCCAACAGAGTAAAATGCTAGACACCACCCTCGATCGACTTTCACTGCTGGATACCAATACGGTATCCGACGCCTTAGATTTTCTCAGTCTTCCAGGAGCGACATATGGCCTTCAACCTCTTTGGGGCTGTCCTAAAATTGTCGGTCGCGCCAGCACCGTCCAGCTGGGACCCAAGAAGGAGGATGCTCCATCTACGACACACCTGATCACACCAGTGATAGATGCTGTCACAACGAATGACCGCATCCTTGTTATCGCTGGCGGCGTAGAAGGGATCTCTTCCTGGGGCGACATCATCGCCAATGCCGCCAAGGCTAAGCAAATCCGCGGATCTATCATCGATGGCATGAGTCGGGACATTGATGGAAGTCGGGACATCGGCTACCCTGTTTTTGGTCGCGGTGTGACCATGATCAGTGCACGCAATAGATTGGTTCAGATCAGTTCTGGCGTGCAGATAAAGATACGAGGTGTCGAGGTGGATGAGAACGACTACGTGATTGCCGACAATTGCGGGACGGTTTTCATACCAGCCGGTCGTATTGAGGAGGTCCTGGAACTGGGCGAACGCATTGATCGTCGCCAGAATGGAATGGTTCAAGAAGTGCGAAGCGGACGCTCTGTGGCAGAAGTCATGCATGACAAGGAATTTGAAGCTATTGGCTCTTCGGCTACACCATATCGGCCAGCAAGGTCTGACAAGCCTCGAAATCCCAATGAAGCTACTCCAGAAGACCAAGAACTGGTCAGTCTATTTGCCAATTCCGACACCCCGGGAGTTTCCGATGCCCTCGATAAGCTTGGCATTCCCGGACAGGCAGTCAACATCATGCCCCTAACCAACTACGATAAGACCACAGTTGGACCGGCTTTCACAGTTCGTTATGCACCTGCCAGTAACCCTCCCGGAAGTGTCGGTGATTTCATCGACGACGTCGCCGTTGGGGATTTCGTTGTAATTGATAATGGTGGCCGCACAGACTGCACTGTTTGGGGAGATATCATGACGCAGTATGCCCGCCTACGTGGTATCACAGGAACCGTTATTGACGGTGTCTGCCGCGATGTTAACTGTGCCATTAATGAGGCTTACCCAGTGTTTTCCTCTGGGCGCTGGATGCGGACGGGCAAAGATCGAGTTCAGGTGGAAGGTGTTAACGAGACGATTAGCGTGGGTAAAGTGCGTGTCAGCCCACGGGACATCGTCGTAGCGGATGCAAACGGCGTTGTGATTGTACCGCGAGACAGGGCTCGTGAGGTGGCTGCAGTTGCTAACAGTATCGAGAAAACTGAGGAGGGCATCAGGGAGATGATATGCAACGGGTCCACGATCGCAGAGGCAAGAGAGAAGCTTGGCTATCACACTTTACAGCGTAGGGAATGAATATAAAGACATGTCAAACGCAGTCATTTATCGACTCCACAGTGAAGGATCAAAATACACTCTTTATAAATGCGCTAATCAGTGGTGCACTACTGTTCTTGCCAGCGTATCTGTTGAAGCGCGTTGTCATAGATCCAGTCGTCGAGAAACGAAAGGTTCAAAGGTGAACCATCTGAAGCTTGAATACCGTGCTCCGTGTTCTGTAAAGCTGACATTCCCAACGGCTGGATGGCCATGGCAGACTGCAAAGTTTCTGCTGAGTCAAGGTCTTGGGACGTAGGCAAAGTATCTTGTTGACGATGGGGTGAAGGCCATGTCTCCAGGGTTATCTGCATTTCCTTGATATGAGAATAGAACTCCATAGCTGCAGGATTTCCATTCTGTTCCAACTGCTCTAAGAAGCTTGCGGCAATGTTGAACTCGTCCATATCGTTCGTCGAGGTATCCTGAGGAAGTGTGCTTGCTATTGCAAGGATCACCGCGACTGAAAAGAGATGCTGCACGTAAGAGTAATCGAAGATGTGGAATTCGCCATTTACCCAGGACCGCAACAAGAGCTGGTAGGATTGTCGAGCAGTGCTGACGCACGCGTCTGCCACTTCGCGGGCGGCATCTGGAAGAGAATTTTCCCTGGACGCGGCAGTAATTCCATCACCCTTTCGACGAAAGCAGAATAGAAGGACGGGTCTCGTTGCTAAAATGAACAACTAGAAGCGTTAGGAAACAAATGTTTGAACCAAATATACATATAAGGTATGTAGTGCATATTGCTGAATTTGAATAGGAACAAAGGAAATTAACAGAGCTTACTTGGTTGTATGGCACCTTCAATCTCGAAATAGCAGATTGAGAGTTGTTTTCTGTCTCATCGATGCGATTAAAATCAAGCTTTATCTGCTCAGGTAGTTCCTCCTTCCAATGATGCAGCTCCTCTCGAATCCTTGCAACCCTTTGAAGAAATGTACCACGCTGAGGCGTCCGAACATAAAGAGATCTAGAAATGTTCCCTGCAATCTTGGCAAGGCGCACGACAGCAAGATAGTGAGAATAATCGCTAAAGTCATCCGAATTGAGATCAGGGCTACTGGAGGGTAGATCAACCGAGATATCGTCGTCCGATATGAGTAGTGGAAGACCGATTTTTGAGGATAACAGGCGATCGATGATATAGACCGACCACCACACCCGGATTCGATGTTCCCTAAGTTCAGGGTCTGGAAGGTAGGCGTCGCCAATGTTGAGATGGAGGCCCATCACTGTCGCGAGGCGCAAGGCTGAGCCCACAAGTGTACATGCAGAATGTCGGCGGTTTGCTTCGAGCGAATACAGAGTCTGCACTATCAGTCAGCGTGGTGGGCGATAGATCATGAGAGAACTCACTAGAATTAAAATCGTCTCGATCGCGTCGAGCTGTGGCCTTTCGCTGATCGTACGAATAGTATCGTTGGCAACTGCAAAGTAGGCCAAGCCAGGAAGGCTTTTGCCAGAGCTCAGACATTTACTGGCACGCAGCTCACCAAGTGCAAACAAGGCCCACATCTTGGCTTTCTTAATGGAACCAACGCCAGCGTTGCTTGGGTCTGACCCAAAGGCGTTCAGTGCTAAGAGTATCTCACTGCGCCGGACTATGTGATAGCTATTTCGGAGAAATTGTAGGGCTGTCTGAACCAGAAGCCTGGCCCGGGACACCGTCGGCCAGGCTGGATTCGCAGTTTCCAAGAGGCGTAGGTCATCGTCAGAAGCAAACTGTGTGCGAGGAATATGACTTGGCGTTTGGGAAGAGGAGGCAAATTGGCGAAAGCGAGTTGCGAACGCTGCGTCGGAAATTTCGCCTATCCAGATTGGTGTGTCTGAAGTTCTGGTGTGAGTAAACCAGTCTATTTCCTCGAGTATTTGCTCCTCGGCAGCAGGTTGATGGTCGTCAGATGTCGGAGTAGGTTGCCAGGGAACGTCTGTGTTTCTTGTTCGTGGCGATCCAGGTTGAATCTGGGCCCGCAGTTCTTCATTCTCTCGGATGAGGCGGTTAAGGAGACTATTTCATGTGAGTTTCGCGGTTGCCAAACCTTTTCTGAAGTCCAAAGCCAGCATAACTCGAAAGAGATAATGTTACCTTTGGTGCACCTTAATCTGGCGATCTCGCGTCGGATAGACGCATTCGGATGCCAGAGTACAATTATTACATGGTTTGTTTCCAGAGCATTTGACTTTCCGAGCGTGGCAACTACGACACCTAGTCGTGAAGAAGATAGAAACGAATTAGCTAGGGATTCAAGGCGACTATAATCATGTGCAACCCACGCGATTGATTTCAGCCGGGGTAAGTTGGCGGGAGTGGAATAGCGTTGTCGGTTGTTAGTGTCGTTGGTCGTTGACGCCATTTTGTAGCTGGTTGGAATGATAGGCGAAATTTAAAGGAGTTCGAAATACAATGAAACAAAATGTGAATGGATTGAGTGGTAGATGCCAAAAAGAGAAGATAGATGGATCTTGATTGTCGGGGAATTGTCAAACTCGCCGCTTTTGTTTACCTAACACCCATGACACTAAGTTTTGCCGTCACCCACAAGCCTTGCCGCTAGCATATTGATTGGCTAGCGACTCCTTATCGGCTACCCTCGCGATTGGATCAATTATCCGCCCCGGATTCATGCAGAGTGTAACAGTTTAGTTACACCTAGTAAGATAGAGTATGCTTCAATTACACTCCAATCCAAGTGCCTGGGGTCTCGCGAGTTCTTGTAACATTGTCTATCTAAGTTCTTTGAAAGTCACGCCTCTCAACTCGTACAGGTTAAATCAACACAACGTCCGAAGAGATAAGCTAGTCAACATAAATATATAATAGTCTTAAATATCATCGTATACGAGGTCGCTCAGGCCACCGTCTGGATCCCCGATATATCCAAGAATTTCCGCAAGATTATCAGGATATGTAATGCGTTGAACGGAATCATCGCTCGCATTGAAGAAATAGTGTTTCCCACCAAGCTCGAACAAGGTGAACGGACTTCCTGATTCAACGTCCATTGCGAAAAACGGTTTGATTTCTCCAGTCAGCCCGCGGCTGTCCAGAATCTCAGCGACCCTGCCACCTTCGCACCAGTATTCGTCACCACCCATGGCTTCGTAATTGTCGGTCCACTCTTCGCCCGGGGGAGGGAACTTTGTGTTTTGAGTCAGTGAATAGCCTCCGTTGGAATTGCAGCTACATACGTCGCACCTGGTCACATAGACGCCATCGACGAGTTCAACGTTGGAGTTCATCGTGAGAGTTGTAATACTAGGGATGATTTCGAGGGTTCAGTCATAGGATAAGAGTAATGCAATAAAGAAAGGAAATAAGAGAGAAAAATACACTTATATATGTATACAAATATCCTTACCCTTTCGCAATGCCACTGACGTCAAATATGAGACATGCAAGTGACGTGGCAATTGTCCTGACAACCGATCTACAGTACTATGTCAGCTATCCCCGCTGACAAGGTATTTCAGCTCGACACTAGCAAATGATCTGCTGCGAGAGACCAATGGGCTCATCGGGCCTTTTTCCATGTGCAGCTTGCTTGTTTCAATAGGCTGAAGAATATCAGTTGTTATTTAAAACATATTTTCTGGGAATAGTGCTTACTTATTTTGTGCAGCTGAGATAACTCAATTGATGCAAATCATTCCCAGTCGTAGTTAAAGTGAGCGAGACGGGGATACAGCCACAGAGTATCATTTTGTTGAGCGCCTTGCTAACTACCCTGTAGCGTTTCAGGATAAGAATTGGTCCTGTTATCGGATCTCGGTGCTTATACTTTGGTAGATTTGCGCATTAAAACCTTGCCTATTACATCTTAATAAAGACAAAAACATGAAGGAATTCCCAATCATTCAGATACCATCAGCTAATTCCCTAAATACATTTCTTTGATAGCTGATTCCTCGCTAGAGTCCCCAAACTCGTAGAACACACTTTCCATCATATTGTTGTACTGTCTTTACTATTGAAATGCCTCCCCCATGCCCTCTGTATATTTCTAGCAGTTAGGTAAGATCCTGCTATCTCCCAGTTTATAATTTCTCTCAACCGCCCTTGAGCTCCAGGGAAGTTGGTAGTTCTTGCTGTCAAGTTATCGGGAGGATAAGCCGGGTACGGAAGACTATAGGGGGCACTGGCTTAAAAGTCATTTCGTAGTAGGGCAACCCCCCCCGTAGGGCCCTATGCGTTGCATTTATATTTATCTGATTTTTTAGTTTAAGTTTTTGTAGGCCCCTTATGTAAGCTAAAGTAGACCCCTTAGGGTTACGTAATAACATAATATATATTTCCTTGCAATTCTAGCTTTAGCTTTATTTTCTTCCTCTAAAATTAATATACCTTATAAGGTAAGAATTCTTTACTTTTCCTTACTTATATATACCTATAATAGCCTTCTATAATCTAATAAATATATTTTTGGAATTATATACTCTTAATCTTTTATATAATACTATTTTTATTCTCTTATAATTACTTTACTTTACTTAATTTAG